>JAPDVR010000001.1:31718799-32318799 GCA_026230005.1 Gila orcuttii
ATGGCTGCATTTACAGGATAACATCTATGAATAATTTTGTACATTATTTATTTTACTTGATTAGAAATAACATATTGATATGGTAATGTCCAAATGCTGTGCAGGAATATGCAATGAGGTTTAAGCCATTTTGATTTACATGGAGGATTGGATCCGACATTAAAGTAATTTCTTATAAAATTGTTATTAAAACGTTTATCAAAAAAGGCGAGATTTTGAAAAATTGACAAAAAGTTGAGGATTTTGTAAGGTTGTATTATTAATATCTATGTCTGTGAATCTGGTTAAGATTATTATGCCATTGGGGATGGCCTTTATTACTTTGTTAAATTCTTTTTAATTTACTTCGCTGGTGTTTCTTTGTTTTCATAAATTATGTAAAGAATGTTTTAAGCCTAAATCCAAAAGTATATAATCAGGGGTTAAAGCAAAAAAAAATACTGCATATTTTTATGCACTGAAAAATTATTTTGACTGAAAGATTTTTCCTCGGCCAAACCTCATTCCACAGCCTGTCACACACCCAGTTTAAGAGCAGTTTTTTCTTCTTGTAATTAGGAGTATAGTGAGTACATGCTTTACCTTCACAAATGAAATACTTTGCATTTAAAGAAAGGCCATTTTGAACTGCGTTTCTCTTATTTACACACTTTATGAAATTTCAATGTTTTCAATCTATGCTTTTATGCTTTTCTAATGCTTTTACAAGATTTGACTCTTTGTAATGTAGTCATACAAATAATTAACCTTTTGCATAACTTAAACACAAGTTTTTATTTCTCAAATAATAAAAGCCAATAGAGCAAAGTGAGCTAAAATCAAAAACTATATATAATATAATATCTGTTTTTAACCAAGCCATTATAAATAAATAATATAATGTTATTTTTTAAATTTTATGTATGTTGATTATATGGAAAGTGAACAGCATGAGCAGGGCCGTATGCAGGATTTTATAAATACCGTGGTCCTTGCTATAGTGATCCTGCTGTGGGGGTTCGTGGGCATGCACAACCAAAGTAGAGTTAACTTTAGGCAATTATTTCACAACCTTCATTATATGCACTTCGTAAAATTACCGAGGTCCTGACCTCGGGGACCTCAATGGTGGGTACGTCCCTGGGCATGAGTAGCCTAAGGTAGGATCATTAGATGCGCAATATATCGGGAGACATATGGAGTGGATCAGGCATGATTTTAACCACTTCATTAAGTTTTGTTTTGTATAAAGTCTTTCTTTAAAGTGAATTTCGTTTTGTATAAATTGTAACCGATTAAGTGTGTTAATCGGTGTTTCATCAACCAATTGCCTAGATTTAATAAATGAGAAGCAAATATAGCAGACAATATAATCAGGACATGGAGGCACCGGCGCGATATTGCATTGCATGTGAACTGGAGCACATCTCATAAATGATATGAAACTCAGAGTATAGGCTACTTCACAGGCATGATATATAAACATATAGAAAGCTTGAAATGTCTACTTTTAAGCAAAACAATTAAAAACGAATAGAAACAGACTACTCTCATGAAATCCGTATAAATGTGCATTTCTCTATATAGGCACTTTTATTTTGGACATTGTTGTGTAATTATATTTATTAAACGTGTAGAATACTTTCCAAACATATAGTATTATAAATAATATAATGACGTTCATGATATAAAAAATAAACATATAAGAATAACTTTTAAAATGGAGTGAACACGGAGCAGTTTTTCTGTGAGTGGGAAAACCCAGAGTGGATTCGGAGCGAAGTTATTACAGAAGTGGAGAGTGCAGAGAGAAACGTGCTTTCGTGAATAATACACCTCATCTTTCCTTAATTTAAGACCTATTCAAACTGAAATTAAGACATTAATATTATGAAAAGTGAATTTAAGACATAAGGACAGGCTGGAACCCTGCAATTGACGGAAATCCGTCGTAGACTCGCTGCAATTAACGGAAATTGTCTCCTGTTACTATTGTAACCTCGGTTATGTCAATTATGTCAAAATCACGACTGAACGCTAGCACAGCTGAACAAACAGCGACCACGGCAGCTAAAGTAATGTCTCATTCCCGCCTCTCAGGAAACCGAGGTTACGATAGTAACCGGAGACGTTCCCTTTCGAGGCAGTAACTCAACATTACGTCAGCTGTGACGTATATGGGAACTGTATTAAATCCCGCCATGAGAGCAGTGAAGATAAGCCCTGATAAGATAAGCCCTGAACGGGGTCAAGCTACACCCACACATAAGAGACAGACAGTTCTTAGCCAATAGCTGCGCCGCTAGGAGTACTCACATCTGATAGGCGGAACTAGACCAATGAGACGTCTGCTCCGACCTTATCAAAATTTGTCAGACACAACACAATAAGCAATCAAGCATGAGAGTGTCATGAGCTGGGTTTGTTCTCTCTCTCTCTCTCTCTCTCTCTCTCTCCTTCCCTCTCGCTTTGGCCCTGCCTGTCTTTTCCCACCTGTTCATTATTGTAATTAGCGCTCGCTCTGCTTCTCTGTTACACCTGTTCTCACTTTGTTCTCATTACCTTCTCTCTACTTCTAGCGTTTGTTCCCCTTGTTCTTTGTCGGATTATTTCGTGTGTACGTGAGTCTTGCCTGTGTGATATGTTGTCTCGATGAAGAATTACCTTTCATTGTCTTGTCTAGTCTAGAGGAGTTGTGCTCGTCTTGTGTGCTTTCTCTGCCTGTCATCCTGCTGCTGGAGACCTTCTCTCTGCGTCTTTGAGGCCACTACAAGGACTGTGTTACTGCCATGTGAATATCCAGCTCTGCTCTCTACTTCTAAGACAGGAATCTTCTGTGTTTTGCTGACCATCTTTATACTGTTCTATTTGAGTTCATTCCAGTTCTGTGACATTGCTCGACAGACTGCCTATGTTATTTCTTCATTAAAGACTATTGCAAGAACTTGCCTTTGCACTTGGATCCTCCGTTTCTTCTAACAGAATAATCCGACCAGAATGGATCCAGCGAAGGAAGACCCTTTCCGTTCGGCGGTCGAGTTGCAGGGGGCCATGCTCGGTAGACATGAGGAGGAGTTGTCTGCCTCCAGACACGTTGTGGAGAGTTTAGCGGCTCAAGTGTCTGATTTATCTACCCAACTTCTCCATCTTCGTCATGAGTCGTCGTCATCACAGAATCGTCTTCATTCCCCTGAACCGAGAATAAATAATCCTCCTTGCTACGCGGGTGAGCCCACTGAATGTAGAGCATTTTTAACACAATGCGAGGTGGTTTTTTCTCTCCAGCCTCAGACTTATGCGGAGGATCGCGCTCGGATCGCCTATGTGGTCTCTTTGCTGACTGGGCGTGCACGCGATTGGGGAACGGCCGCTTGGGAGGCACAGGCTTCCTGCTGTGGGTGCTACGATTTGTTCAAGGAGGAGATGATCAAGATCTTCGACCGTTCTGTGTACGGACGCGAAGCCTCGCGCCTTCTTGCTGTGCTGCACCAGGGGGAGAGATCTGTTGCAGATTTCGCCATCGAGTTCCGGACTCTGGCCACCACCTGTGAGTGGAACGAACCTGCGTTAGTTGCTCGCTTCCTGGAGGGACTTAACATCGAACTAAGGGAGGAGATTTATGCTCGTGAATCGCCGGCTCAGCTTGATCCGTTAGTGGAGCTAGCTATTCGCCTGGACAAGTGCTTCGAGCAGCGGCGGCGCGTCCGAGGTTCCTTTTCCAGACAGCGAGAGGCCCCGCCTTCAGCCTTTGATTCGTCTGCTCTCAGACCTGAGCCCGAACCCATGCAGCTGGGTGGCATTCGCCTCTCTCCTACTGAGCGGCAGCGACGTATTCAGAATCGCCTCTGTCTGTATTGTGGTGCGGCTGGCCACTTTGCCTCTTCGTGTCAGGTAAAAGCCAGAGCTCGCCAGTAGACCGGGGAGTACTGGCGAGCGCAACTGTCCTCTCCTCACCGCCCAAGACTCGTTCCACCTTTCCTGCTGTTCTTCGTTGGGCCGGCTCTTCCGTCTCTTGCTCGGCACTCATCGACTCTGGAGCGGAGGGGAATTTCATCGACGAGAAATGGGCTCGCGAGAATCACATCCCTCTAGTGGACTTAAAGGACACTACTACTGTCTTTGCCCTGGACGGCAGGGTGCTTTCTACTGTTCTCCGTGTCACCATCCCGGTGAGTCTTACAGTCTCAGGGAATCATCAAGAGACAATTTCGTTTTATATTTTTCAGTCCCCTTTTACCCCGATTGTTTTAGGCCATCCGTGGCTTACCCAACATAACCCGCAGATTAACTGGGACAAGGGCACTATTCTTTCTTGGAGTCTTGCTTGTCATGTTAATTGTTTGGTGTCTGCTGTTCCTGCTGTCTCTTCTGTCTCTGTGTTTCAGGATGAGCCTGGTGATTTGTCTGGAGTTCCGGAGGAATACCTCGATCTGCGAGCGGTGTTCAGCCGTTCCCGGGCCACATCTCTGCCTCCTCATCGACCGTACGATTGCAGTATCGATCTCCTTCCGGGCACTATGCCACCTCGCGGAAGGCTATGTTCCCTCTCTGCGCCCGAACGTGAGGCTCTTGAGAAGTATCTCACTGAGTCTCTCAACGCTGAGATCATTGTCCCGTCCTCCTCTCCCGCCGGGGCGGGGTTCTTCTTCGTTAAGAAGAAGGATGGCTCTTTGCGTCCCTGCATAGATTATCGGGGGCTGAACGACATAACGGTCAAGAATCGGTATCCGTTGCCCCTTATGTCGTCAGCCTTCGAGATCTTGCAGGGCGCAAAGATCTTCACGAAGTTGGATCTGCGCAACGCGTACCATCTTGTGCGTATAAAGGAGGGAGACGAGTGGAAGACTGCGTTCAATACGCCGGTTGGGCACTTTGAATACCGTGTTTTACCGTTCGGTCTGGTCAACGCTCCCGCCGTGTTTCAAGCCTTGGTTAATGATGTCCTGCGGGACATGATTAACGTATTTGTGTTTGTTTATCTGGACGATATTTTAATTTTTTTACCCTCTCTCCAGGTGCACCGTCAACATGTGCGTCGCGTACTGCAACGTTTGCTTGAGAATCGCCTTTTTGTTAAAGCTGAGAAGTGCATGTTCCACTCTCGATCGGTAACTTTCCTCGGTTCTGTTGTATCGGCAGAGGGCATCAGCATGGACCCCGACAAGGTTCGTGCGGTCATAGAATGGCCCGTTCCGGACTCTCGCATTGCACTCCAACGTTTTTTGGGGTTTGCTAATTTCTACCGTCGGTTTATCCGAAATTTTAGCCAGGTTGCCGCCCCGCTGACAGCACTCACCTCGACCAGGTCTCATTTTACCTGGTCCGAGGTGGCCCAGAACGCATTCGATCACCTCAAAGGGTTGTTCACCTCCGCTCCCATTTTAATTACTCCAGATCCCACAAGACAGTTCATCGTCGAGGTCGATGCTTCTGACGTAGGGGTGGGGGCTATACTTTCCCAACGTTCCTCGCGGGATGACAAGGTTCATCCATGTGCCTTTTTTTCGCATCGCCTCACTCCCGCGGAGCGCAATTATGATGTCGGTAACAGGGAACTTTTGGCGATCCGTTTAGCTCTGGGGGAGTGGCGCCACTGGTTGGAGGGGGCCAGTGTTCCCTTCATTGTTTGGACCGATCATCGTAATTTAGAGTACATTCGTTCCGCTAAGAGGTTGAACGCTCGACAAGCTCGCTGGGCGCTATTCTTTGGTCGGTTCGAGTTCTCCATCTCCTACCGACCCGGCTCAAAGAATGGTAAGCCTGATGCTCTCTCACGTCAGTTCGGCTCATCTGAGGGGGCTTCCTCCAAGGAGGGTATCCTACCACACCATTGTGTGGTCGGGGCTGCCGTCTGGGGAGTCGAGCAGACTGTGAAGAGAGCTCTTTCGCACATCACGAGATCACCTCGAGCTCCTGAGGGAGCTTTGTTTGTTCCCGAAGCCGCTCGCTCTGCCGTTCTACGGTGGGGTCATTCCTCCAAATTAGCCGTCCATCCCGGGGTAAGGGGCACGCTGGCCATCATTCGCCAAAGATTTTGGTGGCCTACTAGAGAGCGCGACATTCGTCGTTTTGTTGCTTCATGTCCTGTCTGCGCCCAGACTAAGTCGAGTAACTCTCCACCCGCGGGTTTCCTTAGACCACTTCCTATTCCTTCTCGTCCGTGGTCGCACATCGCTCTAGACTTTGTAACGGGTCTTCCGCCGTCTGTGGGGAACACGGTAATTTTGACAGTGGTAGATCGATTTTCTAAGGCGGCTCATTTTATTCCGCTTCCCAAGTTACCGTCCGCTAGAGAAACTGCACAAGCGATGGTCGATCACGTTTTTAAGATCCATGGGCTTCCGTCGGACATCGTTTCGGATAGGAGGCCTCAGTTTGCCTCCCAGTTCTGGGGGGAGTTCTGTCGACTGATTGGGGCATCCCCCAGTCTGTCGTCAGGGTTCCATCCCCAGACCAATGGGCAAGCTGAGTGTACCAACCAGATTCTTGGTCGCATGTTGCGTAGTCTGACTTCTCAGTGTCCTGCTTCCTGGTGCGACCAACTTTCCTGGGCTGAGTACGCTCACAATTCGCTTCCGTCGTCCGCCACGGGATTATCCCCATTCCACGCTTGCCTCGGTTACCAGCCCCCGTTATTCACTTCCCAGGAGACCGAGTCCTCCGTGCCTTCAGTGCAAGCGTTCATTCGAGGTGTAGACGCACCTGGAGGAGGGTGAGATCTGCTTTGTGTCGTACCAGAGCGCGTACACGACGGGCCGCTAATCGACGTCGGGTTAGGGCTCCCAGATACGTTTGTGGTCAGAAGGTGTGGCTTTCCACTCAGAACTTGCCACTTAAGGTTAGTTCCCGCAAACTCATGCCCCGTTTCATTGGGCCTTTTTGTATTGTTAAAGTTCTCAGCCCGGTAGCTGTTAAGCTCAGATTGTCTCGCCAGTTGCGTCGGGTACATCCCGTATTTCATGTATCTTGTATCAAGCCAGTCATTCGCACTCCCACCCGTCCCACCCTTCCCCCCCTCCCCTTGAAGAGGGGTCTTCCATTTACAGGGTACGAAGGCTGCTTGATGTTCGTCCTCGGGGGCGGGGCCACCAGTTTTTGGTAGATTGGGAGGGGTACGGTCCTGAGGAGAGGCGGTGGATCCCGGCCCGGGACGTCCTGGACCGCTCGCTCATCGACGATTTCTACCGTTCTCGTCAGTCTCCTTCCTCGGGAGCGCCTGGTGGCGCTCGTTGAGGGAGGGGTACTGTCATGAGCTGGGTTTGTTCTCTCTCTCTCTCTCTCTCTCTCTCCTTCCCTCTCGCTTTTGCCCTGCCTGTCTTTTCCCACCTGTTCATTATTGTAATTAGCGCTCGCTCTGCTTCTCTGTTACACCTGTTCTCACTTTGTTCTCATTACCTTCTCTCTACTTCTAGCGTTTGTTTCCCTTGTTCTTTGTCGGATTATTTCGTGTGTACGTGAGTCTTGCCTGTGTGATATGTTGTCTCGATGAAGAATTACCTTTCATTGTCTTGTGTGCTTTCTCTGCCTGTCATCCTGCTGCTGGAGACCTTCTCTCTGCGTCTTTGAGGCCACTACAAGGACTGTGTTACTGCCATGTGAATATCCAGCTCTGCTCTCTACTTCTAAGACAGGAATCTTCTGTGTTTTGCTGACCATCTTTATACTGTTCTATTTGAGTTCATTCCAGTTCTGTGACATTGCTCGACAGACTGCCTATGTTATTTCTTCATTAAAGACTATTGCAAGAACTTGCCTTTGCACTTGGATCCTCCGTTTCTTCTAACAGAGAGTTAAACACAGTGTCGACGGCATTTGCGGAGACAGCTGCATCAACCTTAATAGCCATAAACACAGAGTTAGCAGGATAATGGTATTGGTAACCAGGGCTGGACTGGCCATCAGGCATACCGGGCAATTTCGCGGTGGGCCGACGTGCTTTTTGGGCTGATACAGATCATTCTTTAAAAATTTTTTTTTTTAATGTTTTTGTCTAAACGGCCCAAAATACTCGTACATCGGCGGCCCATTCGTTTAGTTTTGCTTAATTGGCGGCGCTGGGATCTTTGTGCCGGTGTAATGGATTGGACAAAAAAAGTCAGCGTAGGTTTTTTTTTTTCTCACAGACCGGCCCATGAAATACGTAGATCAGCGGCCCATTGGTTCTTTTCTTGATTGGGACTGGGCTGGTCCAATCACATCTTTAAACTCCTCCCCCTTTGGGCTCTAAGCGAGTGTGCAGTGTCAGTGTGTATCTGTCAAAATAGTCAGAGATGGAGAAGAAACGCAAGGAATGTGCAGAGAAATAGCGTGAAAAAAAGAAACTGTCCCGTTTCTGATGAGGATATTGAGGAGGATCAGGAGAGAATGAGTGAGTGTAGAGAACTGTGGTAAGCAGAACTAGGCAACTTTCAGAACACTGAGGCGATGAGTGTAGGAACCCATTACCCAGTTACGCATATTTTACACATCGGCATAGTTGACGATTACGCATTTTACTAGAATTGTAATGAGACGCGTTTGTAAACTATGTTTTCCGCCAAAATAAAAGATCATGTGTTTATCTCTTTCAAGCATAGAAATTAGTACAAAACTAATTATGAAAGTTGCTTTTATTTTTCAGTGGATTTGTTTTACAATATATGGCTATTACTGTCATGGAATTAATATTATAACTATTATTATGTAGTAGTGTAATGCAGACAGACACTATATCACAGCTAAAAGAGTTTTGGGTTTTTCTTTGTTCAATTTGCACACTGATTATGGGTTGAAGCTCTTAATTTTTAACTCTCAAAGTGCACCAGATTGATGAATTTAACATTTAAAACGCACAAATTTTTCTTACGGGGGAGCTCCCCCGAATCCCCCTAAAGGGACAGAGGTCCACCCACCACAGATTTACCAAAAATCCTGTGTCCAACACTGGTATTGCTATGCCAATGCAGCTTATAGCTTGTTTTAGGATTCATCATTGTGGAGTAGTTCGATTGTATTTTACAATTAGTAGTTATTTCATCTATTAACTCTTACTCATTCCTACTCACTCATTAGGCTACATGGCATTAGTGGTTTTGATAGGAGGTAGTATACATATTCAGGGGCGTGATAAGATCGGTTGTGTTTATGATTATATGTAGTGGGCCAGTCTGGGCCAAAATGCCCGGACCGATTTTTAGTCCCAGTCCAGCCCTGATGGTAACTACTGCATAGCTGGTTATAACGGTGCATAACACATGAGTAAGAACTCAACTCACCGAAAGCACTTGTGATGCTACAGACGGTACATCCAGCTTGTAAAACCTGGCGAATGTGTTCTGAGAAGACCAGCCAGCAGCAAGACATAAATCCTGAATAGACATACCTCTAGACCAGGCCCACCAGGGCTGATTCGGTCAGTTCGGGGCCACGAGGATCACTGACGCTCTCTCCGTCATTATACCCATAGGAACTCCTGGGCTGAACATATCCGGGTTGCTCCACGGTCTCAGAGTGCTGACGCAATTGTGAGTGACCGTAATGCGCTTGTGACCTGAAGACCATGCCCTCGGCAGAACTTGAGTTTTCAGCCAAAACTGCAGCGGCAGCATATGCAGCAGGCCCAGATGGCACACTGAAGAAGTCGACGCCATCAGTCCCAGAAGCCTCTGAAATTCCCTCAGTGAAACAGACCTGTCCGGAGTCTATGAGAGTCTATGAGATTGTCTCTATGCGCTCTTGAGATAGGTAGGCTCGCATCGCCATCAAGTCCAAACATACTCCCAGATATGTTATAGTCCGACTCTGTAAAAGCACGCTCTTCTGCATATTCACACACAATCCCAGCGTATCCAGATGGCGAAGCAGCATTTCCATGTGACTGATTGGGCTAAAATCAGCCAATCGTCCAGATAATTCAGGATGCGCATTCCAAGTGAGGTCCAGCTCTGTGACGGCCTCCTGGAGATTTCCTGCAGAGCCCTCCTGGTTGGGGCAGTCTGACAAAACTGGTGAAGGTCGGGCGGGTTGATGGGGCCCGCACAAATCTGGCATGTAGCAGCCATCGGATGCAGAGACGAAAAAGATAATTAGTCCTCTATTTGCAACTTCCACGATGACTTCTTAGCGTGAAGAAAGAGATTCTGACGCAATTATCACACCCATGCACCCGCGGACCTGTCAGTATTGCATGCTTCGCGACAATTGGCCAGCTGTCTCCAGCTGGGCTTTAGCCCATAAGATTTCAGCAAAAGTGGAGAAGGGAGGAGTTCCCATATACGTCATAGCTGACGTAATATTGAGTTACCGCCTCTCAGGGAACAGTCGTAGCGACGGAGAACTTTAATCCCCGGAAACAAAAACATGAAATGCTGAATATGAAATTTAAATATTTAAAATTCAAATATAGGCGTATACAGCATGTATGTCATGAAAATAGCAAAGTTTAAAGCTAATCTGAACTGGGTCTAGTGGCGTAATAAGCCAAATTTAAAAATAAATTGTACGGCCCCCCCTAACCCCGGTCTCCATGTAGGCCTACATCGAAGAGACATTTATAGACATTCACTGTAGCCCAACAACAACAAAAACCCTCCACCCAAGAACTTTCACAACCAGAACGGAACTAAAAAAAATGTCTAAAATAACCAAGGCTCAGCCAATGTCAATAATAGACTAGGCCAAAGCTACTGCATGCAAACACAACTGATCTTGATACAGCAGCCAAAAATGTAAAAGCACAAAACTCAATCATTTTAGTTGCATTCTCCAGGCCTTTCTTTCGGCAAATTCATCCATGATGTCCTTGGTGTTTAATTCACGGCTTCGTGCATTCTCAATGAAAAAGATTGTCTGTTCTGCGACATGGTGCTCCACAATTTTTTTGTTTTTTTATTAGCTTCAGTTTTGAAAATGAGCGCTCCGCTGAAGCAACAGTAACCTCTCACACACTGTTTTCTCTTTTTAATTTCGCGCGGCTATGCAGCGTTTGCACGTCGTGACGGTGACGTTCTGCGGCAGCCCTGGGTGTGCAAAAAATAACAAATGCACACAAGAAATTACGGAGAAACGAGAAATTACAGCACATAACATGCATACAAAAATATATTTATTGAGGGCGGCCCACGAATTAAAAATGAATTCCCTCGATGATTCGATCTATTGTGCGACGGGCCCATTTGCACATGCCCTGCATGCCCAGGCGCTGTACGCCACTGGCTGGCATGGGCCATATTTTAGTGCAGCATTTATAAGGCATTGCCTGTTTACTCAGACTTTGAAGCAAGCACAGAACTACATAGGGCAGCCCTTGACTATGTAATGTAAACGAAAAGAACTCTCATTTTTTTTATTTTTTTTTATTGTTTATTTGTAAAGGGACCATGCACAATTTTTAACATAAAATTGCCATTTCATTTATTGTACCGGATTTAGCCAAAGGCAATTTTTCATCCGCAGTCCCCCAAACAGGTCAAAACTAACAGAACATTACACAGACAATAAATACATACATACCCACATACTGTCAAGGCCATAAAAAAATTAACTACAACAAACTCAATGGTTACATAATTGGTTCAATTTTAACAAAGATTTTAACTTCACTTTAAAAAGACCATACGATTTACACCCTTTTATATCCTCAGGTAGGGCATTCCACTGATTTGTGGCTTACACTGCGAAAGATGATAGTCCAAATGCTGAACGACGAAAAGGTAAGTGACAGTCTGGTAGATCTCACAGAGGTGTCACAGCGAAGATTAATAAAATCACGTAATACAGAAGGAGCCAGACCGTTTAAGATTTTATGAACCATACACAAACATGAATAAAGTCTAAAATTATCAAAGTTTAAAAAGATCCTACAAGAATGAAAATGGTTAGGTTTTTTATCTAAAAATTTTTATCTAAAAGTCTGTTTATATAGAGATTTTAAGGGTTTAATAACAGTTTCACCAGTTTGACCCCAACATGTCAAGCAATAGGACATGTGAGAAAAAATTGTAGCATGCATAAATACCTTTGCTACATCAAAAGAAACACATTGTCTAATTTGTCAAAAGTTTGCCATATTATATTTAATATTCCTCACCATTTTCTTTACGTGTTTTTTGAAACTGAGATTTGAGTCCAATACTATACCAAGATAATTAATCTCATTTACAATTTCTATCTTTTCACCATTAACAAATATATCCACATCAAAAGATTTAACATGTGTGATAAATAACTCATTTATCATTGACAAGCGTTGTTCTATTCATAAAATACTATCATTTTACTTCAATGAGCATTCAGGAAGACAGCAGGCCAGGGACCCAGACAACTCATATAGGCCTAATTTCTCTAGCATACAGCATAGACATAATAAATACATAGACGCCCTATTGGCTGCTGGAGCGCACGTCAACGGCGCCGCCATATTGCGGAGGGCAACTTTCTCATACTTCTCATAGCGAGAATTGAGAAAAATACCTGTTTCGTGTGCTGCTTGGGGCTGTAGGCTACAAATCGCCACACAATTGAAAACAGGTCTCGAGGAATTATCTTTCACAAGCAAGACTGAACATTTGTTTCTGGTTGTATTTGGTCATGATATAATTAGTAATAGTAACGTCCAGAGGAGAAAAGCCGCTAAATTTAAAAATACTACTGTTATTGTGTCAGAAAATGTAGTTTTAATAGTTTTTCAGTCGACAATGTAGTTGTTTAAAACTCAAATCTGTGGTTTATTTATAAAGATAGCGCCTATTTAAAAATTTGATCTGACGGTCTCGGAGTTGTGATATCCAGGCGTTCACCGGGCGTTCAGCGCTCATGTAACCCGCCTGGAACAGCCTTACCTCGGCTAGTGCTTCTGACGTTTGCCGCTGGCTCTGATGTCTCTAGTCTAGTGGTTAAACGAGATATAATTCATCTTGTGTAAATCTAACGGGCGATCTTTGGTCTCACAAAAAGAGACAGGGTTGTGACATTTTATTTTATATAGCCTATGTAGGAATATTTAAAAATATGTAAATTATTTTATATATACATTCTCTTCACTGTAGGCCTATATAAAATAAAATTACACAAATCTTTTTGTTAAATGTCAGTTTAATGATCAATATTATCATGTTTCATATTTTTTTCATATTGTCTATATTATTCTGCAATTGATATTACATTGTATTTGCTGTTCTTATTATTATTGTAATATTATACCACTTGCAATTATCAATCTATTACAGCTATGCTGTTAAATGATTGTACTATTCATAGTCACTATTTAACTTATTATTTTTATTGTCTATATACTGTAATTTATATTTCTTATTCCATTGCTATTATTATAGTATTATACATAAACTATATGCCATTATCAATATTTGTATTATTATATTATGTACTTATGATATTATATAATTATACTATTCATTACTATTTTATTTGCCATATACTGTTTGTTTATTTTATTGCCTAAACTATTTACTATTACTTCTCACTTTATCTTATATTTACTATTTGCATTGCACTGTAGTTGTACCATATCATATGTATTACCATAAAGGATCCATAAGTTATCTTTGTTATTGTTAAAATCGGGTCGATCACAGAAAATGCTTTTTCCACAATAAGAAAACTTAATTTAATTTAATGTAAAAATTAAATTATATCTTCACAATTCTTATCCACGAATAAAAAGCCAGATAGCCTACATGACAAGCCTGAGCTTTGACAATTCCTTTATAAAAAAATGTTTTAAAAGTTTAACTATCGAGATTTTAAATAACTAGAGATGGAACTTTTTGTACACCACGTACCAAGTACTGAAATCAGTTGATAAATGTATTTTTTTTTATCCAGAAAAACCGCAGCTCACCGTTTACTTGCATTTGATTACAGTCAGAGACTATTTATATAGAGACATGCCACTTACTCAATCCTCAATACAACTATATAGGGAAAACCCGTAACGCCAAAGATGGCGGTTGTATGCACATGTCCCGCCCCTCCCACTGGGAAGCCAATCGTCTGCTTTTAACAGTCAAGACGGGAAACATTTAAGCCTATCGTCTGGTTCCACTGACGCATGCGCACAGTTGAGGTTTGCGACAGTGGAAAATACGTTACTGTTCGAAAAGGCGGCAGATTTGATATGCAGTGTATGTGTGCGTTGTGTAAATATCAGACATCCCAAGTGTCTACCGCATATTTATAGCGGCTCCCTGATGCCCGCAAATTAGTTCAAATCTCCCAGAATCTAGAGCGAGCGAGAGCTCACACATAGGCCCTGTCCCAAATGGCGCACTTCATGCGGACTTTCGGTCTCGTGGACTTAAATTGCCCGTGCTCGCCGAGTCTACGAGTCCGTAGGCCCTCCCATTTAGCATTTTAACGCTCTGAAGTGTGCTCAGCAGCGCCCCCTTTGTACCCTTAAAGCGGTCTTCCGCGAAGCCCGCATAGATGCAGGCTCCACGCACTTTAACTACCCAGGAATCCTTGCGAAATGCCAATCAGAAAACGGATGGGAGGAGATTTCGCTCACGGACTGTTGACATGGCTTTATGATATAGGCGTACATTTTACCAGTTGTTACTTACAGTTTATACAAACATTATCGACCAGTGGTTGATATATCAAACATAATAATAGCGTGTTAAATAATATGATCGCATTATGATTCATTACATAAATAGAACCGAATGTCATGGCTTTACTGAGTCATATAAACGTAGTATGAATATTTAAACCTATACATTTTTCTTAAACTCATTTACATTTTAATTTTGTGTTAAAATTGAACATTATGTATTATTATGTACAACTGTATTGATCATTTACATAACCATGACATCTATTCTAATGCCCAGGTGGCATATACAATTATAGAACTGTAAAAGCAGGCTGTGTAGTTCACATGGACATAAGATTTGGGAAAATAAAATAAATCCTGTTCTCGATGCTAAAGACTGTAATTCTTTTTAATGATATTTGTGATATTTTTCTAATAAAGGGACTGATGAGATGACCTTTAAGTTTATTCAGCTTCGACGTCTGAGCTGAGACCTTCTTCCTGTTTCCGGCGTGACGATCGAGTCTATCCCAAAAATACCTCTCAATGCGCCCTCGCGGACTCGCGATAAGGGCCCTATAGGTCTGCTCTGCACTACATGACGTCACCGAAGTGTGCACTCTGAGGAAGTCCACAAGTCCGGAGTGTGCCATTTGGGACAGGGCCATACTGTGCTTCAAACCGTGCAGCGCGCGCACGTCAGAGAGGGATAGAACCCTTGCGCATGCGTAGTAAAGTATAACCTGTGGGGGAAAAGGCGTTTTAAACCTTATTTTGGGGCAAAGTCATCAAACTTTTTCAGCGATTTTTATCATATTTTACTGCTGTTTCTATACATGCAGTTTTTATGTCCCGGTGACCAGTGAAAGTGCAGTTCTGACTCTCTGCCCATTCATTTAGATAGGAGCCTGGTCTTGTTAGTCCGAAATAGCTGCCCGGGGGTGATATTTTTTTTCACAGGATGGTAGGGGAAGACTCATGAATATTCATTAGGGAACTCATCCCTGATTGGTCTGATGACCTACCCCTAACCCCGCCCCTAAACCTACCCGTCACTGGGGGTCTGATGACTTACCCCTAACCCCGCCCCTAAACCTACCCGTCACTGGGGTTAAGACCAATCAGGGATGAGTTCCCTAATGAATATTCATGAGTCCTCCCCTACCATCCTGTGAAAAAAAATATCGCTGCCCGGAGGCGTTGCCAAGATGGCGGCCGAGTGGCATGACTTGCCTAAAAGGACTTTGTTACAGTGCAGTCTTGCCCTCCGCAAAATGGCGGACGCGTTGACATATCGCAGCAACGTTCCAAAGCGGCCAATGGGGCGTCTATGTATTTATTATGTCTATGGCATACAGCTGTGCCTGTAAATGTGATGTAAGAGTGCGCCACCTGCCGGCCCGGATAACGAAGAAAAAGCTTCCAGTCAGGTGATCAATGTAGACGAGTAACGTCATCACTTGATGTGAGTGTTGCCATGTCCTCTTTTTATAATCGACTTCTTGTTTTTTAATAAGTCACTTATAAATATAGGAAATGGGTTGCGGTTTTTTGCATTATTTTTTATTTGTTTTATTATTTTATTATTTCCCGAGTCGGGTATTACTTGGGTACTACACGAAAGTATGACCGACCACTGTCGTCACCTGCTGTTCTAGGAGCTTTCTACATAATATCATGATTTATCCCCTGAAATTGTTTTAGCTTTCTCTGGCCCCTCACTCACTTACCCCCATTATATGTCTACAGGTGTGTTGGCGCGCGCGAGAGAAAAACATTAATTTCATTAGATAGTTGTAGGCTGAATGCGAAACATTTGTAATTTTTGGTAAATTATTAAATTAAATCTGGTAGTCATCGGCTGTGCAACTGAGATCGACTGTTTAGGCCTATTCATGAGGAAAATTGCTTATTTAGGCTTAGATTGTAATATTATTACTATTATCATTATTTTAGTGAGATCTGGCAACACTGTTTTGCGTATTACCAACGGGACCTTCTCTGTCAAGGAGGGGGACGTTTCGGATTGTCTTAGTAATGGCGGACACATGTGGCCAAGTCCTCCTTGGGTCTGGACTGACAGTCCTTTCCCACCCTCTTATGTACATCAAGGTTTTAGTTCAGGTAAGATTTACACATTACACGCAAAAATGACACCAGCAGCAAGTTCTCGACTGCACATGCGCTGCTGTCGAGCAGTTTCGATAGCATAAATGTTAGCCAGTTGGTTTGTTAACAGTCAGTTACCTGTTTATATGGTAATATTTCCTTCTCAGACACGAGCATTTTTGTGTGCAGTACATGTGTTTACAGGGATAAAGGTGTTGATGCTCATTATTGTGTGGTTATTATTAACTGTTTTATCAGGGTTATTGACCGCTGTCTATCTAATGTGTAAAATGCTCTGAAAGGTCAACCTTTAAGGTCTGTCAGGAATCATTCTTACAGCAATTTTAGCACATATACCAACAACTCATACTTTTGTAATGTATAACTTATGCCCCCTGAAAACAACGCGAACTGCATATTCACATCAGTGTCTGGTGTCATTCAGGGTTGTGGTGCTTTCTGGCTATTGATTAAGGTTTCTGCAGGTTATTGTGATAACAGTAAGGCGGTGTGCTTTACATTTATACTGTATTGCAGTCTGATAACAAATTTATCTATGATGTAGTAGGCAAACACAGATGTCACCCCATTTGTTTTGTGTGAAAGTGGAAGAAAATTGATTCTGCTAAATAACACGAGCCTTTTCTTTTTTATATAATCTAAATGAGGTTTATACCCAATTTCACATTGTTTACTTCTGATATATTGTAATATTATAAAAGACTGTCTTTCTTCCAAGTCAGATATTGTATCAAAACTACTTTCTTGTGTCTACATGTGTTTACTATCAGGGACAATTAAATATATTGTGTATCAATAACACCCGTCTACAATAGCACACTAACTTATTTGTATCTTTTTTCAAATATAGGTTGGACATGAACCTCTTCCTCCTACTCTAGGCAGGAATATGTTTGGTCGACAAGTGTACCAGCTTCCAGGGCTCTTTGCATATGGTAAGATTAAGCGAATGGTTGCTTCTGCAGTGTGTCTACATTGCCATTAATTTATATGGTCTCCAATATAATTTTAAAAAAATTCTGGAACATGCATGCATTTCTTATGCTTTCATTTATGTCTTTAAGCCAAACACATCATCAAAATCGATGGGAAATCAGGACTGTTTAAGGGTCTCGCTCCAAGGCTTTGTGCTGGGACCATTGGCACCATTGTCCACAGTAAAGTCTTGCAGGTACGAAATGCACACCCGGTTCTTCAGAGGTTTATTTCTTGTAGACCTCTTTGATAAGAAAGTGTCTGCTAAGAACAGAAATAGAAAGGAATTTTATTATACAGAATATGCTAAGAATGTATTGACTGTAGGAAAGATACCAGAGAACTATTAGGATTGTTGCATGTAAAGTGATGTAAATTAAGGCTGTAATAAATGGTACATGGTAAATGGACTGCATTTATATAGCGCTTTCACAGACCCAATGGCCACCAAAGCGCTTTACATATTTGCCTCACATTCACCCATCCACTCACTCATTCATACACCGACGGCGGTGTCAGCCATGCAAGGCGCCATCCAGCTCGTCGGGAGCAGCTGGGGTTAGGTGTCTTGCTCATGGACACCTCAACACTTGGTCAGGGGATCGAACCATCAACCTTTCGGTTTGTAGACAACCTACATGAACCACTGAGCCACTGCCGCCCACTACTACACTGCCGCCCACTAATACACTACTTTTCCCCAGATTTTTCCCCCATTTGCCGTCTGAATGTGTAGCTGGTAGTTGATGAAAGTCATAGCCAGTCTCCAAATTTTGGGAAGTCTGAATTGATTGATTTTGCAGAAAATCATGTAGTGTATGATGGACACAAACTGTATATTATTATTATTATTTAATTGTTTTTAGAAGCTTCAGACTATGATTCCATTCATTTGGAGGACATTAAACAGCTGTTTTTTAGACATATTTTTAGCTGATTTTAGAACTCATTGTTTTCATATCCTATAGCAACGAGGCACATATTTCTTTGAGTTTGTTGTGTTTTTCGAATGGCTTGAAAGTCTGGAAGTTCAAGGATTACACATTCTGTCGTTTAGTGTATGATGCCCAGTTATCTCTGTAACATTAAGTCAGCAAGTGTATGATGCCTTGTGTGAAAGTCATGTTGTGTATTCCAGCCTTTAGTTAGGTTTCTGTAACTGATCTGTGCTGTTACTGGCTGTGCTGTTCAGACTGTTGCAATGTGACTTTTGTAATTTTCTGGCTGGGCACAGTTGAGCAGAGGTTATTTATACTTTTTATCTGGCTCTAACCTTTTGTTATAACCCACAGAAGTGCCAGGAGGAAAAAATTGAGGTAGGAACACATGCATGTTTGCAGAAATATTATTTTAGTGCTTTAGTCCAGCACATTCATTTCTTTCTTTCTTTTTTAAACTTTGGCTTCATTGCTGCAGACTGTTGCACTGTTGTGTTTGGTGATATAATAGCATGCATCTCATTTCTTCGCCCTCTCAGATGGTGAAAAGCGTCCAGAGAGCAGAGGATGGTTCTCTGCAACATGTAGTAAATGAGGTGAGACGCATGAAGCAGAATTTCAGACTGGCTCTTATGCCGCCTTGTATGTAAGCGGAGGCCTTTTCACATGGTCACAAGTCTGACGTGACTGAATGACACGCGTAGAAAATATTTCAAAACATGTCATGTTTGCACCAATCATTGTTGTCTGAAATCCGAAATGCTTTGTGTGTATTTTTGATGTTTTTTCTACTTTCCTTTTATTTTATTTGTTCTCTCAGACCACTAAAGAGATGATTGCACGCTCATGTGCTACAATTGTCACGCACCCTTTACATGGTAAATACAGTTAATACAATAAATAACATGTTTTGTGATTTGAATCTCACTTTTCTCTCAATCTGTGAATGTCACTGTTGTCTTTTTCCATGCAGTGATCACTCTCAGATGCATGGTCCAATTTATTGGTAGAGAAGCCAAATACAGGTCAGTCATTTTCTTTTCTGGGATTTCACGATTTCTTCGCTGCATCACAAATTTCATCTTTTTTTTTGTTTCTTCCAGTGGCGTCTTTGACTCCATAGTTACCATCTACAGGGAAGAGGGAATCCTGGGTTTTTTTGCGTAAGTGCAAAGTGACACTTTCAAATCAGGTAGTCTGTGGTTTGCCTCATGATGCTGTTGTTCTAAAGTTGTGCTATTCTAAATGCATGACACCATGTTAAAATGATCAGTTAAACCTCACAAATGTACTAGTCATTTTAAGTGCTAAATAAATAAATAAAATATTGAATGGTTTTGACATGAAATATTTTCCTGAATGTTGTCAGGCAATTTTACAACTGATCCAAACTGTCTTGAACTTCACTTTTATGTGTTTGTCAACCCACAGTGGCCTCATTCCTCGTTTACTGGGTGATGCTCTTTCCCTGTGGATCTGCAACATGCTTGCTCACTTCATAAACACATACACTATAGACGACTCGGTACGTAAGCACACACACAAACTCATGTGTGAACAATAAAGCATCTGGAACCTAGATTTGTACAAATATTCAGTTTTTTAAGTATGTGAGATACTTTTCATTTTTCTGTATTTATTGTTTTATCATTGCATAGTGTTCTGCTAGAGCAACAGTTGTACAAATGTAGCGATCATAGTTGCATTGTTTATACTGAGTCGATTATCCTGTTGTGCCTATCTCAGACGAGTCATACAGGAGAGATCAAGAACTGCTCTCAAGCTGTGACCGGGGTAAGTCATCTGACACGGGCTATTCACATGATCAGTGGGAAGTGCAAAGTATCGTTTGATTCTGTTGATACCACCCTCTTCAAAGCTTGTGAATCATTTGCATATTCTACCAAATTTTGAGCTAAGTGACTAGATAATGTCTGTCAATCAATAGCCATTGGCTGGTAAATTGTTTGATTTTACTCACCAGTAATTTTACTCACAGCACTGATATATTTTGTGTACTGTCTGGTAAGCGCTTAGGGCACCTACTCATTAGAAGACTTGGACTGATTGAAAAGAATGCCAAGCTCATTTATCAAGGAGTGAAATAAATCGAATTATAATAAAGTCTTTTTCCTAAATTATAATATAGAAGTAGAAAACACAAGACAATAATTGTTTTTTGAAAACCAGATGACAGCTGAAAGAGTTAATTGGAGAGAGATGTTTTGCTTTTATATATGTGGGTCTGTGCGTGTCTGGCGAGTAAAATAAAAATTACTAGCCAGTGGTGATTCTATTTTTAATGTGTTTGTAGAGGGTTGTTTTGATTGACTGACTTGGTTTTGCTATAGCTCTTATTCTAACTTTTTTTTTTTCTTCTCTTTTTGACATTTTCTCAGTTTTTTGCAAGTATGCTGACGTATCCATTTGTATTGGTGTCCAACCTGATGGCAGTAAATAACTGTGGGTAAGGGATTTTGTGTGACTAGTGGGAGCGTTTGTGAATGGCATTAAAGGAGATTTGCATGCATAGTGAGTCAATAGTCAGAGTTCTGGTTTCTTAGCTTCTTAAGAAGCTTTTAATCTTAAACTTGTTAAACGCTTTCACCTCATGATCAAGTTCTGTATCTATAGTTATCAATTATTCACTACTTCTACTGGCATGTAGGCTACCTGTATTTGCTGAACTGATCCTTACCATATTTAAGACTAATGCAGGTATACAGATAATAATTTGTAAGTAATGTTTCTCCTTATCTGACCCAGGCTGGCTGGAGGTCTGCCACCTTATGCTGCCATTTATCCCAACTGGCTCCACTGCTGGGGTCACCTGAGCCGAGAGGTGAGCAGGTGTTTTTTTGGGGGGGTTTTATTGGAATGAGTTACTTGTAATGGGGATTTGAGTTTTGTTAACTGTTCTTTAATGTCTCCGTTCTTCTGCTAATGACCTTCTAATGTTAATTGGAATCTGACTACGCTAATCGAGTTAAAGGGCTAATAGAATTAAAGCACCATACTACTGTAATAATGGGTTTAACTACCCGACCGCATAAAACAACCAAAAAGAGTTTTATTCTTGTCAGCTGGATCTGTTTCTCCTGTTGTTGAAGTTGTTTCTCTTGTCATCCAAATAAGTTCATCTGTTAACTGGATGAGTGGAAGAACATCTTTAGCAACAGAGAACAATATTTAGTTGACCACTCTGTCTAGAAGTGACCTACTACCTAAAACACTTCAGATAGATTTATTAGAAGTTGTTACCATTTGAAGAAACTGTCAGATAATCTAATTCTGATCCCCCCCTCTCTCCTTGTGCGTCTCAGGGCAACATGAGCAGAGGCAACAGTCTGTTCTTCAGGAAGCTGCCTGCCGGGAAGATGTATGCCATTGAGCAGAAGAGATTTTTTTGAATGGGAAGCTATTAGCATAGTCTATAATTCTGATAATATAATTGAGATGACCCACAAAGTTGGACTCCTAATCCTTCGTATGCACTTGTTTAAGACGACAAACTTTTTTTGATAATCAGTCTGCATCAGCCTGCAGGATTATTACTGTTAATTTTATCAGTACCTTTTCACTACATTGTGATTTGCATTGATTTGAAAACATGAAGAGCTTTATTTTAATACCCAGCGATTTGTATACATAACCAAGTCAAATAAATTGCAGCATAATTTCAGAGACGCACTCGAGGGCGCTCTAGACTATCTGTGCCCCTTACAACTGTTATATTTTTTTGCTCAACCATAATGCTCGTCAGTAATTATAGATCTGTGTTAGTCTTTACTGGTTTATGCACTGACTGACTGATAGACAAACAAGAAATTCTCTGTCCTGTTAATGACAGACTTTTGTTTATGTGAGAGGACGTTTATGCAGCACTTTGAGCCACTGTATTGTCTACCTGAGGTGTTTTGCATAACTTTGCTGAGCTTGACCCTCACCTAGGTAATTTTGACACATTAGCCTCTGTGGCTTCATATCAGTGAGTGAGTTTGGTGTGGAGGTCGACTTCCACCCACATCTCCATCAGAGCTTCATTCCAGTCAGAAACAGTTGAAATTTTTATTTCTAACGACATTCAAGTGGACCCAAATAAATGTGAGAATGCTTTTTTTGGTCTTTGTGTCTTAGCTGTTCATCGTCTGCACAACAGATTGGTGCTAAACTTACAGCAACTAGCTGTAACATTGTGTTTCTTTCATCTTTAATTTCATTGTCATTATGCAGAAAACATATACAGGGCAAATGAAATGCAGTCCAACAAGAACTGCAAATAGCATATTATTTACATATGATGCGAGCAATAATATGCGGGTGGGGGATGATTTATTAAATGGGTATTTATTAACAACTATGGATTTAACTATGGGTCTTCAACAGGCAGTCTTGCCAATTGTTTGATAATGTAAAATGTCTGTGGGGGAAAAAATGCATTAAATAAAATTATTAGTATCAATCAAAGCTAAGCTGAAGTAGTTTTTTTAAAACTTAAATGAAAGCTAAATTTATATGGCTTTGTAAATCAATATTTGAATGCCTGTGAAATCAACACTGAAAAATAGTATTGTACAATATGCTTTTTTTGGCTAGATTTACTGCACTCAGAATTTTTTTTATTTGATCAGTTGGTCATGTGATCTGAAACCTCTTCATGTAAAATAATTATATTTTTGGTACTTTATACAGTACTATAATACTAAAAAGTACTATTCTTTTTTATTTGTTAAACTTACTGAGTGCTGCTTAATCTGTCTCTTTATCCACCAATACTGGCCTGAAAAATGTTTTAAGATCTCTGAACTACGTACAAATTCGTTCTTCTCCTGTTTCATAAACGAGACCCTAATCAGAGGGAGTACAGAGAGGTTCGGTACTGATGAGTCCCAAGCAGTTGTCATCCGCGCCAGGTGGGGGCTGTGACGCTCACTGATGTGATCCACAAAAACACAAACGCGTTCCTGAGAAGAAGAAGCATTCAAGATGTCGTCGCTGAATGACAGATCAGTTTGGGATGAGGTGGAGGTCTGTTTTATGGTTTTTTTTTTAGGTTCAATTCTATTTTCCAAAACTAGTTAATGTTGTTTATATGTGGATAAACATTCTGTTTGGTGAAATGATGTTTTTAATTGATTTTTGAGCACGGGCATTGTGTCTGATGGTTTTCTGATGGAAGAGCATAGCATGACACAGTGAATTTAATTTCGCTTCATTCCCTTTTTATAAGCGTGTGCGTTCATCCCTGCGATCATTCAGCGTGATAAATAATGACAGATCGACTCTGATTTTAATTCGTTCCAAAATTACATCAAGATCACAATACATCTTTAGTAAAAGTGTGGTGATAGCTTGCTAGCATAACATTAGCAGAGATAAGCTAACGGTGATCATGAGAATCGATGTTTTCGTCTGCTCATTAAGTTTGATCAGATGTTCTCCGAGTATTCCTATTCATTAGAATGATTAGATATCTGACGTTTATGAGGTTAGGGTCTGGAAGACTTAAAAACAGACAGACACAGGCAGGCAGACGTGCTATTAAATAAAGAGTATTCTTTTTCACACATGAACTCGTTGTATTTTACAGGATGGCATCGGCGAGGAAGTTCTTAAGATGTCCACTGAAGAGATTGTTCAGAGGACTCGTCTTTTGGACAGTGAGATTAAGGTACCCTTCATACTGTAAATCATATTCATTATGCAGATGATTGTTTTCAGTGTCTGCATGCAGTTCTGCATGTCATTATATTGTGTATGATTTCAGATCATGAAGAGTGAGGTTCTGCGTGTCACTCATGAGCTGCAGGCCATGAAAGACAAGATCAAGGAAAACACAGAGAAAATCAAAGTGAACAAGACTCTGCCCTACCTCGTCTCTAACGTCATAGAGGTAAAAATATGTGCCAGAACGGGGCAGTAGGGAGCTTTTTAAATGCTTTTCTGTATGTGTATGAGATTTAAAGTTTGTATGCGTTGTTTGTTTGAATGGAAGCTGCTGGATGTAGATCCTAATGACCAGGAAGAGGATGGGGCCAACATTGATCTGGACTCGCAGAGGAAGGGCAAGTGTGCCGTCATCAAAACCTCCACACGGCAGGTGAGTCAAAAACATTTTAATTTAACAGCTGCAGTCTCGTTTTTCTGTGGCTTACCATCATGCTTTTTTCTTCTTTAAAAACATTTTTCATACTTTTCTGTAGGTTTTAGGTTTTTATATCTTTGTCTTAAGGGTTTTAAAATGTATGACATGGTAGTGATTCACTGTAATTTCAGAAACCAAAAATATTCATCTGAAATAGAAAATTGTGTCACACTTTAGATTAGGGTCCAATTCTCACTATTAACTAACTATTAACTACTACGTTTGCTCAGTAAATTCCTAATTACTGCTTATTAATAGTTTGTAAGGTAGTTGTTAAGTTTAGGTATTAGGTAGGATTAAGGGATGTATAGTCAAGCAGAATAAGGCATTAATATGTGCTTTATTAGTAGAAATAAACAGCCAATATGCTAATAATATACATCCTAATAAGCAACTAGGCCTAGTTCATATTGAGAATTGGACCCTAATCGTGTCCCAAGTTATGTATTTCAGAAATGTTCATGTATATCATGCAGTTAGCTTACAATGTATTAATTTAACGCTGTATTAATTTAGGGCAGAAACAATGAGCTCATTGAGGTTAAGAATACATGTTGTTAACAAATGGTTTGGATATATAGAAAAATTGTGTAAAATTTGATTATCAAATTATATAGAAAAATTAGTATATAGAAAAATTTGATCGGCTGAGATATTGAGAGGCAACTTGTTGCCGAACTTTGCAATTATTGGTTTAATATGTCACCCGATTACACAACGCCCTGAACATCATACCAAGTTCAGTTACCCAAATTTAATTACCAAAACGTTATTTTTGGTTTTGTCGTTTCTGTAAAAATTAATTTCTGTTCATCACTAATATTTAGTGCTGTAATTGCAGACCTATTTCCTGCCTGTGATTGGGTTGGTGGATGCTGAGAAACTGAAACCTGGTGATCTTGTGGTAAGTGAAAATTAATTTCACTTGACAAATTTGTTCAGGATACTCATTCTTAAATTATGTTGTTTAAAAAGTTTTGCTTAAAAATGTGTTGACTGTGCTTCTGGACCTGTTTGCAGGGTGTGAATAAGGATTCCTATCTGATTTTGGAGACTCTACCCACTGAGTATGACTCTAGAGTTAAGGCCATGGAAGTGGATGAGAGGCCTACAGAGCAGTACAGTGACATTGGTGGCCTTGACAAACAGATCCAAGAGGTACTGGCTGATAAATTGCCTCATTCCAGTCACCAGAAGTTGCTCACAATGACAGTTTGACAGTTGCTGAGCTCACTGCTTTTCTCTCTGCAGCTGGTGGAGGCAATTGTTCTGCCCATGAACCACAAAGAGAAGTTTGAGAATCTGGGCATCCAACCGCCAAAGGGGGTGCTGATGTATGGACCACCAGGCACAGGAAAGACCTTGCTGGCCAGAGCCTGTGCAGCCCAAACCAAGGTGCAATGTCCCTGAGCGAGAGAGAACCATCAGTGCTGTTCTGCTTTTATAATGGACAGCAAATGTCTATAATGTGGCTTATTAACATTCAGTACAGTTTTTGTGTTGGTGTCTCACATTTTACCTCACTTTTGTCCTATCTCAGGCAACATTTTTGAAGTTGGCTGGCCCTCAGCTGGTGCAGATGTTTATTGGTGATGGTGCCAAACTGGTGCGTGACGCATTTGCTCTCGCCAAGGAGAAAGCTCCCTCCATCATCTTCATCGATGAGTTAGACGCTATTGGCACCAAGCGCTTTGACAGTGAGAAGGCCGGAGACAGAGAGGTGCAGAGGACCATGCTGGAGCTGCTCAATCAGTTAGACGGCTTTCAGCCCAACATGCAAGTGAAGGTACACACTTGTGCCCATATGCTACTCTGTCACAAACATGGGCCTGTCAGCCTTATATTGCAACTTGTTCTTTCTTGTTTCCTCCAAGGTGATTGCTGCCACTAACAGGGTGGATATCCTTGACCCGGCTCTGCTGCGTTCAGGTCGTCTGGATCGTAAGATCGAGTTCCCCATGCCCAACGAGGAGGCTCGTGCTCGCATTATGCAGATCCACTCGCGCAAGATGAACGTCTGGTATGGAATATTTGTTCTTTTGCATCTCAGTGTGGTCTTAGGTGTTGTGATGAGAAAATATATATTTAATTTAATTATTAATAATTTGAGCATTTGCTTGCTTTTGCTTTTATGCATTTGCTTTTAAATGGTCATCCACTGATCTGATGAGACACTTGTTTAGTGGTAGAGCACACAGTACAGTTGCACGATTCTGGATACTTTTAGAATCATGATTTTTTTTTTTTCAAACAGATCACGATTCGTAAAAGACAACTAAATAAAATAACATGTAAATCACTAGAGGTTCTGACAAAATATTACCGGTAATTGCTCCATTCTATTTAATTTAATTAAATGTTTAATTGGAATGAATATAAAAATAACTTCACTTGTTTCATTACTGGATGAATCTGTGTTTTTGAAACAAATCTTTTTATGAATGATTCAATTATTCATTCATAAATACTTGTATCATTGCTGAATGAATCAGTGTTTTTGAACAAATCTCTTGAATAAATGATTCAATGACAAATACAATTTTTAGCAGTCACCAACAGTCACTTGTCTGTTGCGTACCTGCACTTCTCAATGTAATTGATACAATTTTTTTTGAAGCAACCATGTTACTTTCAAAAGGTGATTTGCTCTATTTTGATCTCTACCTTAGACACCAGTTTTTATATCCAAACTATAAACTTTTATCCCAGTACTTCTGTGATAATTTGAATTATATAATAATATAAACATTTTACAAAAATAATGATACTGTGTGGTTGAAAAGACTGTTTGTGAATCTGTTTCATACTTGTACATGATTATGGCTCTCTCTAGGTCCGCAGCAGCACCAACACAGATTTCAATGTTCCGGTGTGATTTTGTCAAAGGACACCGGTGAATCGTTATCATTTAAGATTAAGATCGTGTGGGTGTTTGAATCGAGATATTTTAATGATTAATCGTGCAGCTCTAGCACACAGTTATTGTGGGCAAGACATGAAGTTGATCCTGCAAAACAAGCTCGGATGAGCTTCCAGAGCTTATTTAATGTTTTGTTGCTTTTTTTGGGTTTGCATGATAGTCAAATTGTCCATCTGTTAAACTAAAGTGCAACTGTTATGGAAATTATTGCAAAAAAAAAAATTCCAAACATTTGTTCTCTCTCACCATTTATCGCATTATCCCTTAATTTTTTTTTGTGCTGTAGTCCTGATGTGAACTATGAGGAATTGGCACGCTGTACTGATGACTTCAATGGAGCTCAATGTAAAGCTGTGTGTGTTGAGGCTGTAAGTATGATCATTGCAACCTTTAATTAATTTACCTTTACTGCTTATATCTTTTTTTGTGTGGTGGTGTAAGCATTGTGGTTAAGGCCCTGGACTCGGATGTCATTTGTGTGATAAGTTTAGATTTCAAAAAGGGGAGACACGTGTACTAAAAAGTACTCTGGCCTTTCACATGCTTTAGTGCAAGATACAACCCATCTGACTATCACTTGTTTTAATGCACAAATAAACCTAAAAATGTTTTTGCTTGCAAAACAGAATCTGAATCAAACACTTTAATGCTCTACTTAACTTTTTATGGGAATAGTCATTGCTCCTGATTGTTATTACATGTTAAATACACATGTATTGTTCAATTTTGTGTTAGGGCATGATTGCTTTGCGACGTGGGGCCACAGAACTTAACCATGAGGACTACATGGAGGGCATTCTGGAGGTGCAGGCAAAGAAGAAGGCCAATCTGCAGTACTATGCCTAATGCAGTGGATGACTGTGTGTGGGTGTGTGTCTGTGTGCACCCGCATATGTGTGTGCAAGTGTGTGCGTATGTGAGCGTGTAAGTGGTCCAACAGTAGGATCAGGCACAGCTGTACCTGTGCTGCTAAGATCCAGTAATGTTCTGAGTAATTACCTGGTTCTGATAGAGACAGATCAGCCTAATTTAGAGTGTACTGCCTCAGTGTTGACTTATGGAATCGTTTTCAGTTGACCTTATGTTTGTCTCTCAATTCAGTAAAACACAAAACTTTTTTCCATTATTTGTTTGTGCCTTCTTTCTAGGAAATGTTGTGTTTCTGCATATCTCCACCGTTATTATTAGAGATTAGGAAAATCAGTAGTGAATGATCCTAATTTTGTAATCAAGCTTTCCCATTTTTCACAGCTTAAGTGTAATTTGTAATTTTCAAACACTCCCAATCTGCCTTTGGTCATACAAACAATTAGTCCCATCCAAAACTCATGCCATTGGTGTCACCCAGGTTTCACCAATGCTGCTGCATTGTGCCAAGGCTGCTTGAGATCCAGGAAAGATTACAACTAAGAACCTACATTGCTAGGATTGAAGAAAGTATTTTAACTTTTTTCATTTATTTATTTATTTATATATATATATATATATATATATATATATATATATATATGATTTTTTTTTTTTTTTTACAAACTTGCATTTATACATACAAAAATAAATGCCTACTGATCCTAGAAGTCAATGATATGACTAAATTGACTCTCAATTTTATTTTTCATGTAAAAATGATTGCATATAAGGGCAAATAACATACTGTAGCTGTTCAAAATTCATCAGCATGCCCACACTGCACAAACAGTATTATGATGGGAAGTACGGGTGTATTTTATCTAAAAATTGATTGTTAGTGTATAACGGGTGTATAGCTCCTCTTCACTCTGGCATCATGTCATGGGAAAACGTTCACTGTTATCAGTTCCCACATTCTGTTGGCAATTTATTTTCTTGAGGGGGTGAAGTTCATGCTAAATCTCACAGATGAATGGGTAAAAAAAATGTTTCCACAGAAATGGTCCAGCTCAGTCCCAGAGTCTGTTTGCGTAATCAATCTGTTTGCCTCTCTTCATTGCTCATCTCTACTAACTGTCACTTCATGTGTCCCAGATGGTATTGGTGAACTCTTGCGTTGCTCCTTCTCTCCTTTCTGACCTCTGCATTTGACCCATAAGCACAAGAGCAGACCGCTGCAGTGCTTCCGGAGTGCTGGGTCACAGCAAGCGTACAGCAGAGGGTTCAAACAGCTGTTTATGTAGCCCAGACAGATGGAGTATGGATGGGCCGCCACCAACCACTGGTCGAAACTGCAGGAAAAGGGAAGGATGTCCAGTTCCACCATAGCGGAGAGTGTCTTGTTGGTGTGGAAGGGTAGCCAGCAAAGGAAGAAGGCCAGCACAAGGGTGATGATGATGCGGAGGAGCCTGCGTTGGCGCGTATGATCGGGGCGCAGACCTAGGCTGAAGTGTCGGGAAAGGAGACGCCCTAGCCAGCCGTAGCAGAGCAGAAGCACTACCAAGGGTAACAGAAAGCCAAGAAGAGTTGATTTTAACCCCAAAGCTGCTGACCACATCAGCTCTGCTTGCTCTGACGCTGCAGGGTCTAGTTCACTTGAGATCAAACTGGAGTAGTCCATGTCACACAAGCAGGAGAACGCATGTTCATCCTGCCTGTCGCCATCAGCCCCCACTTCCAAATCCACCTCCCTAACAGTCCGTAGAAGCAGAGCAGGCAGTGCCAGGATTCCAGCCGTCAGCCACACGGTGGCCACGATCCACTTGGCACGTGTGGCTGACCGTCCCTGCTTTGGTCCACTGCCACGCTGTCGTATGATGACGCAGTAACGCTCCATGCTAAGCCCAGTCAGAGAAAACACACTCGCGTACATGTTCAGTGCCACGATGTAACTGCTCACCTGACACAGAACTTGGCCGAAGGGCCAGTGATAGCCCAGCGCTGTGTATGTCGCCCACAAAGGCAGGGTTATGACGAAGGCAAGGTCAGCCAATGCTAGACTGGCTATTAAAGACTCGGTCACTGAACGAGAAGATGTGGAGCGGCAAGGAGGAGGATCATCAGAGGATTGGGAAGATTTGGAGCAGCTGCCAATCCTCCTGCGGCCTCTCACTCGGCGGTCCAGGTACACCCATAGCACTAATCCGTTACCCAGGGAGCCCACGACAAACACCAAGAGGTATACACTCGGAATCAGCACCCAAGTTGGAGACCATTCACTGTAGTCACATGAGGGAGAGGGTGAAGGTGAAGGTGAAGGGAAGGGCAGAGTCCCAGACATCTGAAAGCCACACACTTGCACCTACTGCAGATAGCAAGTAAATGACATGAGCCGGAAAGACAGAACGGAGTATCTTCTGTGTTTTTAAGTGATCTAGAGGGGTAGAATGTTTTGCAGTGATAGTTTTCAAGAAACGCTTCTTTCTGAACTGATGATTGGATGACCTTTATCCTTGTTTTTCCCCCGGATTCTTGTTTGATCTATATTTGGAAGTTTCCCACAAATGAGCTGAAAGAGTCACTGACTCTACCTTCCTCCTCAATCTTCTTCGATTTCTGTGGGATATCACTTATAGACAAAAGAAGTAGGAAAAAAGATTATTGGAAACTGCATTAAAAATAGATGAGAAAGAACTTATATTATTTCTGGTTTTGTCACTTACATTGTCAAATCGTAAATAACCGTATCACAGTGGCTTATATACACTGACTACACAGGCAAAAAAAAAGTTAACTCTAATATTTTGCTGGACTGACTTTAGCTTTGACTGTGATTTGATTTATTGTAGAATTGTTACGACATTTATGTAACGTCACAACATTTATTTCCATTAAGAGTTTCCATTAATTTCTGGCTGAGATTTTATTGAAAGTGGATGAGTCAAACCATTCAGTAAAGTCTACTCCAACACAGCCCAAACACTTTTAATGGGGTTAAAGTCTGGCCACTGTGGTGGCCAATTCATGTGTGAAAATGATTCCTCACTGAACCACTCTTTCCAGTGGTTTGACTCTTCAATTGTCAGACTGAGTCTTTAGCCATTTTCAAGAAACAGCTGAAGATGCATCTTTTTATGTGAACACTTGACCCATTAATATTAACCCTCAATATTCTATAACTAATTTAAAAAACAACCTTGCTACATGTACTGTGCTAGACAGCTGGGATTAGTCACAGCACTTGCATATTGTTGTCCTTTTGTTGGCTTGATTGCTTAATTTGCTCTCCTCATTTGTAAGTCACTTTGGCTAAAAGCTCAATGATTAAATGTAATTTATTGCTATCCTTAAATATGGCCATGGGATACATCTTCCAACACAGCTGTTTAAAAAATTAAAAGCATACTGCATCAGTTAGGGTTAAAAGAATTGTTGCCAAACATATAACATGCAGAAACACATTAATCACTGCAATAATTATTAATAATTCATCGTAGACTCTTAAGTATTTGCGTGTTTAAATACAAACAGCAACATTTTTCTGACCATGCAGTGTTAAACTTTCTGCATTTCACTTTATCTTGTGTACTAATCTAGTTTATGCTTGAAACAAAGTGGCTCATGATAAACTGCTAGTAATGTCACTTAAGATAAAAGTGTCTGCTAAATTAATAAACAAATAAAACAGAATATTTATTAAATCGATCACTATATGGCAAACCTTCTCTTTTGTCTAATATAGAACCTGAAGAGTTAAATTTCAGATGATGTACATACTACATAGGAAAAGATGCAATAAAATCTATTTCACAAAAGCAATGCTCAGGTGAAAATCTAACATGAACCAAAGAATTTCATACCTGCTTTTCCTAAGGATTTATCTCTGCTTCTGTTATTAAATATGCCCAGTTCCTTGTTGCGATTAGTCTCTCTCTGTTTTCAGATTGTCTTTTTGAAGGAAGAACATAAGTCACTCTGTATCCATGGTTTTCTCTTGATCTCTCTCTCAACTTTTTCCTCTCCCAACTTTTTGAATGCTTCCTTCTGTTTCTCACATACAGGGGAAGTGCTCTTTAAAGACCTTCTCCTCTTTGTGTCCATTCCCTTTTCTGTTCTGTCCTCCTCCTCTCTCACAGGACCACCCCGCAGCAGTTTTGTGAGATATCCAAACAGTCCTCCTGCTCTTAAACAGACTAAGCAAACTCAGAACACCTCAGGCTTGAAAGAAGCTTTATACACATGACAATGTCTTTCACCGTAGCAAACAGAAAACCTCTGGCCAATAAAGACACGAGGTTGTATTAGCAAATATAATATGCATTCTTACAAACAATGGGTTACCTAAAACATAGGGAGATCAGTAAATCAAAGACATTATGTGTGGCCCATTGTTGTACAGACTGTGTTCATTGAATCAAACTGGAGGGTGGTTTTATACCAAGACAAGTGAGAGTTAGACCTGTTTATTTGCATACATTTGCATATCAGCACACTCCTTGAGAGTTTGAAAGACGTTAATAGCTTAAAAAGAACATTTTACATTTATCAACATATGTACTTTCCTAAAGCTCGAAAGTAACATAATTTTCTGGCACAGAGAGTGGTAGACAGGATAGGTAAATGTAAGAAATTTTCCAGGTTACAAAGGAATTTGATTACGTGGATTTCAGAAAATAAACAATAAACATGCCATAATTAATGTGAAATAAACATAGCGAATTAATGTGAAATACAATGTTAAAATGTATGGAAACAAATCTCATTATCAATCAGTCTCACATAACCTGTTATACATTCATGTGAACTGTTCACCTGCCTCTGTTTAACCAATACATTCATTGTGTTGGTTCTATGTGAGCTCAGCTGCATGTCTGAGGGCCTGTTTGAACAGTTTGAACAGTCTCAGTGTTGTTTAGACACTTCCGAAACTCAGGGATTCCCTACTGTGGGATTTGTGTGTTTTTGCATGTTGAGAGTCTCAATAAGAATGAAAAAAAGGAAGTCTTTTGTCTTGAAGAAAATCTTGTCAGGTCAACAGGACAGCGATTTATGAGGCAACACAATGACACACTGCAAATATTTAAAAATGCTTTTGTTTTTATCTCAAACTAACTGTAATGAATAGGGCTTTTCACACTGCGCTTAACCCCGGGTGTTTCTGCGTATGATAGGAAAAATGTCAAATGGCGATGGAAAAGGTGATAATTGGAGTGAAGGAGAGACCGTTATTCTCTTACCTAGTTCGAAAAGTTCACTTAGAAAAAACTTATTACAGTCAGAAATATGTAATATGATGAAGCGCAATGATAGAGCCTTTATGTAAACAGGTGACGTGCTGGGTTTGTCCAGGATTAACTGTTAAACCCGGGTATAGTACAATGTGAAACGTGAAGCAAGATAACCCAAGATTCCGTTTACCCGGGGTTTAGAATGACCCAGGGTTAACTGTTTCAAGTGTGAAAAGCCCTAATATGTGCAGAAGTTGATCATAGAGAGTTTTATTAGCAGTGTTACAGATAAAATGTTCTGTATGCACCTCCATTTGAACTATAGTGTATCAATTACTCAATAAAACAAAAAACATTGAGCCAATAGAAGGCCCACCCTAGATATTTTATCTCACGCCCTGTGATTTTAAGTGACAGCCTTGGTTAGCTATGCCATAGCCTATGTAGAATACGCATTTTCACACTATAGCCTCTCAGTGCCAGAAAGACATTAACTGTTTTCCTCTCTTGCCCTAATTGATCTCAGCTGTACAAACAGTAAGGGTCTATAAAGAAGTCATGAGGTCATATTTATGACATGAGTTAAACACACTCTGATCCAAAGCAGTGGGTCAAACTATAAATTGTCATATCCCCAATTTATGGGGTATTCCTGTTTTCATGTTAGGAAAACAGGATAAATAATTTAAGAATTATTTAAGAAACTGATCATTATTTGTTAGCCTAGCTTTCCTTTTCATTTATTGCAAGCAAAATTGCTATTGAGTGCTTACAGCTAGTAATAAAAATGCACTTTTGCTGAATGGCCAAAAAGCAGGGCATTTTGTGATGTATATCCTTTTGTGTTCCAGGAAGAGGAAAGTGACATGAGAGTGGGAAAAATGATCTGTGGAGGGTACAACTCATTTGAACAACAAAGGCAGCAAATTACTGAATGAAGGGACTGAAGACATCCACATATTTGAGAGATCCAAATTTTTTATTTTACAGTGGATTTGCAAAAATCTTCCACCTTTGATTTATAGAAAACAATTAACAGCAATAACCAATTCATGTCTATTTTGAAACACATTTATGACAATCATTTTATTATTACTATTATCGCAGTGCAATCTTTTTCCATGTGCAGTGCAGTCATGCGGGAATCATGTGTGTTTAATTGAACCCTTTGCCATTTCATTTAAAATACAAAAATATAGGCTAATGTTCAGCCAAAAAGTATCGAAATAGTTATATCATATGACATCCCCTTTCACCAATGAAATTCAAATCTATTTACCATGTGCTTGACTTTTTTGGCAACAAGAAAGTGAAGGAGACATTAGCACATGTTAGGTCACATGCTGCCAAAGCTCCATAGTGAGTTCATTTTAGACTAGAAAATATACAGTAGCCTATATAAAATAAATGAAAAAAAAAATGTTGTGCATCCAAAAAAAAAATTCTAAGGTTTTTGGCCATTTAATGCACATTTTGTAAAAACAATAACTCAAAGAACAAAAAATCTGTGCGTCATGCATAAATGGCCTGTAGACAGGGATGCAAGAAAATGGCCAAAGTCCTTTTAGGGGATATATTGTAGCTGTACTATTGTTCAGAACTGGTAGGCATGTATAGCCTTTTTGCCTATGTTTTAAGTTGATGTTTGAAAGTTTAATAAAAGACAGAGGGGAAAAGCTGTACCTTTTCCAGAAAGTATTAATGATAGTGACAGCAGTGCATCAGAAAATGAGGTTGTAGTAAGAAAGGAAGAAGTTGAAGATCAAGAAGGATATAGAAGCAGTGAGGGTGATGGCAGAGATGGAGAATATAAGTCACAGGTTGTTGTGGAAGTCAGGCATTTGGGTACATTATCATATGCCAGTTTGGAAGATGTGATCCACACTACAACCAGAGGAAAGGAAAGGGTCATTGCCTATTTCCCTCAATACACTAACAAGCATAGACTCAAAATGACGACAAAACAGGTCAAAATCGAGTTACATGTGAAACTTGTGGGTTACACACTTGTTGTCTTGTTGATTTTCACTTGTGGTAGAATAATCGATTTGGAATTCCGAGACAGAAAGAATGTTAAAGATTATATAATATTTATTGAAAAAAAAAAAAGTTTGCATAATATTAGAAGTCTGGGACTTTCCACGAATCAGGAACACTGTAGATAGTGTGCTTGCGTGCGTGTACGTGTTTGTGTGTGCGCGCGCGTGATTTATTAGGCCTATAGCACTGCAGATAAATTAGAAACAACGAGATACACGTGGAATCATAAATATTTAACAGAATTCTCAAACTCTCAAGTAGCATAAAACCGCATGTTCCTTTTATTGGTCGCATTAAGGTTCAGTAAGTTTTGCTGGCTATAGTGGTAACAACAAGAATCAGTACACTGAAAAGACTGCATGTCTACATCACACAATGTTTTTCAAGAGATTTTAAGTTTTAAAATAGACATTCATAAAGAGGAAAAGCAGGTAGTATAAAGGGCATTTATGCAAATGACAGTGATATGACACATTAACCCTTTGAAAATCTCTGCATCAGAATCCTCACAACCCACTCAGTTGTATCACTTTTCTGGATAAAAGGATTAGCCGTGAAAGAGTACACGTACACAATGAGAGCAATATTTTAACACAATAAATTATAACCAGACAGTTTCCCTTTCACTATTAAGTGCAAAATGAAAAAAAAATTTTACAAGCTCTAGCTTAAAAGCTTTAGCATTGAGCACACACAGTTTTAACATACATCTGATATTTAAGCTGTGAATGCTTCTTTGACGACTTAACTCAAGATATAGAAGATCTCTGCATTCTCACTGCATGATACCACTACCAGCTTTACAAGGAACAATGCAGAAGCCATGTTTTAGAGAACACCCCACCAGAAGAGAGCTAGTGAGAGCAGTATTCCCACCACAGAGCGGCTGGACACTGACACAGGAGCTGTGTTACACAGGTCAGATGTACAGCAGGAGTACTTGAAGCTGGAAAGTTTGGGATATTTCTCAGCGATGATGCTGCGATCACAATCAGAGTACTTTATACACTGCCTGTAAGTGTCGCCACCTTAAAAAAAAAAAAAAACATGAAAGTCAAAGGGTCATGGGAATGGTTGTGCCATTTTGACATTTTGTTAAGATTACAGAAATACTTTTTTTTTAAGTATGAGTGAGCTGACACCTCTTTCGTAGACGGACACGCAGGCATCATCATAGTAGCAATCTCGAATTTTAGAGCATGTGCTCGAGTAGTCCTTACAATGGTAACATTTAATTGCAGAGCCTAAAGAGACACATGGACAGAGAATTTTATTTTTTACAAGAATAAGACTCCAAAATAGGACAAAAACACACTGTGAAAAAAGGATCAATGGCAATACATACCAAACCCCAGCAGAGCCAGAACGAACACCACACACACTCCAATAGAAGCTTTCATAATGCCTTCAGTTTACCAGTCTAATCGTGGAAGAGAGAGAGAGAGAGAGAGAGAGAGAGAGAGAGAGATTGTCTGAATGTTACTGATTCCATTAAATGCTCATCATAAATTTAGATAAAAAAAAAAATCATCCTAAATTTTATTTATAAACTTGCCAACTGGTCTCAAGCCCTCACATTCAGAATATGATTAGACCTTAAAGGGAATGAAGCTGCTCAAATAGTGTTTAGACTTGTTACAGGTTCATGCGATAAACACCTTGCCTGCAGTTGCTTTAGTAATGTGCTCAAAGATGCTTAACGGTATATTTGAACCAAGAATGTAATTTCCTCCCCAATTTTGTTCCAAACCATGACTTTCTTTCATGTAACATAAATTAAGATATTTTGAGAAATGTGGTTGTTTTTGTCCATACAAATGGAAGTCAATTTAGTAACTAAAACTGTTTTGTTACATTCTTCAAAATAACATATTTTGTGTTTCACAGAAGTAAGCAAGTTATACAAGTTTGGAACAACATTATGCTGAGTATAGATGATGACAGAGTTTTCATTTTTTAGACAACTAACATAATCCTGGTAAAACAAAGAATTGTGGGTCATTTTAGGAATATTTGGTTAAGGTAAATCCAGTTTTGGTCAATGATCTGCCCTATATTATAACTACCATTATTACTGCAACTACACCTATTATTGTTGTTGTTATTTTATATTTTAGCTTTATACATTATTATAATATCCTGGTGTATTATTTGTCTTTTGAAATGTATTCAGCCTTGTATGAACATCCTAATATAATAATTAACAATACATATAACAATTAACATAAATGTAACATATTTATATTTATGGCATTATACACTTAGTACGACGTAACATTTATGAAAAAATACACTTGTTCTGAGAACACATTTCAAACTTTCAGTTAAAATTGACCTTCACAAATACTTGATCCTGCTCTTAATGTATGCCAGTGTTTTATTTTTCAACTGTTTAAATAACAATTTAATTTAAATTTGAATAGAATTCATACCAAAATCCCAATTTAAAAAATACAAATTTTGTGGTTAGAGTCACTGACCCAATGACAGCTTGTCTCACTTTTATTACATTTTGAATTAATTGATTTTCTTTACAGAGTTTAGTAAAAATGTATAGTGTTAACATATCTCTAACACATTTAATAGAGTTATATGGAACATAAACCAATAGGCTACTTTAAATAAATAAAAATGTCACACATTTGATCATAACCGTCTACCATAACCTTACAAAAAACTAAATGCGTTTAATGCAAATTGAGATCTAAATCAGCCTGGGTCGCAAGCAAAGAATGTCTTTAAGCAGTATGCTGTTATCTTGACCAGTTACTCTTCTGTAGTCTTACCTCAGTGTGAAGAAGGAATCCAACCACAGAGACATCCAAACCAGTCTGAAAACCAGAGAGCTTGAGCCCAATCAATCTTCTTTAAACACGCCCACAATCCTCTTCAATGAGTCTTTTGTGTCCTTTTTATTAAATACTGTCCTAAAATATACTGTCCGAATATATTGTGTTATGGGTTTAAAAAGAAATAACATCACTATAAGAATTAATACATAATTGATTAATCACAAAGTAATGTACTATACATTAGCAGCAGGGACAGTCACCCTGAAACAGAGCTATTCAGTAGTATAATATTGATAGTACAGCATTGTGATTTCTTTAACTGTTCAATTCCTGTAGTCAAAAGCTGAATGTTAATCTTTTTCACTCTTAACATTTTACATCCCTTCGTTTAATCAGCCAGGAGCCAAAATCTTGCCGTTCAACATACTTGCACAATGTTTATATTCTTACTTGCATAAACAGGACAATAATGTCTTTCTCATTGGTTCACTTATTTTCTTCTTCTTCTCTCTTACAACTCTTGTGTTTAACTTTTTCTGATTATCTGCTGACGCTTCCCTGTTGATTCAGCACTGACTTTATACTACATACACATAACATCAGTCTCTTATTCTTCCTAAACATTCCTTTCCCTTCTTATACAATGCTGAATCAGCATAAAATGTTCTTATGTATAAGCAATCTTTTATAATTAATTATCCAATATACAAACTAATTCTTCCACAACCCCTTGACCACACATCTAGGTCATGCTTCAGAAGACATGGCTTACTGAATGGGTCATTACTGGACATGGGGTCACATAAGGATTCGTTCTGCTATGGCAGAAGAACCGATGAAAAATGTGAGGCTGTCAAAATAGAAATTTTGCATTTTCTTGCATCCCTGTCTTACAGGCATAGTTCACAAATGAAAATTCTGTCATCATTTACTCACCCTCATGTCACTACAAACCTGTATGACTGTCTTACTTCTGTGGAACACAAATGTTTATTTTGAAGAGCTGTTTTTGTTATACTTTCATTGCATGAACAGAGATGATCAAATTACTCAGCACATCTAGGCAAAAAAGGGTCATTAAATATACACTGGTGTGCAAAATAAATACACTGGTGTGCAGCCTTTTTTTTATTTTTGTCTTTGAACTTCAGTTTTTACAGTAACGTTAGATCTGTATATTTCTATTGCATCGCTGTCGAAGAGTATTTAGCTGGTGAAGTGGATTTACTCATTGTAGAGTTAAAAAAAGTTAACATGAGCCCTGTGATGTTTGAGGCAGATGTCATAACAAATATCAGTCAACCAGGAAGATTTTAAAACGAGCGGATCATTCATAAAACTCGAAGTTCTTATCTTCATGCTGTGGAAATTCAAACCGGAAGACAGAACACAACGAAGGCAGCGCTAAAAAGGGGCGGGGCTACATAAGCTCTATATGTCTGATGTATTGGTCCTAGTGTGGTCACTTGTGGGAATTAAGCAAAAGTATTGTGTGTGAAAGTACTTGAGATAAGTTACAGAAATGTCACAATTTCTTCCTTTCAGAATGAATGAGTAAAGCGATGGGAGATATGGGCCAAAAAAAAAGGCTTAACAAAGAAACATCAGTCTGACTACAACAATGGCTCTTCACTATGTTACCATGACAACTGACACTAACAGGGAGGGTTTGGGTTAGCGTCAGAATAAGAGAAATGACTCTACGTTTTGTGTTGTGAGAACAATAAGTGTTTTCGAACAGAGGTTTTCCAGAGCATGAGACAATAGTACTGTGGCTGGCTGGAGAAAAATATTCTGATCAACGGCTTATTTGTATTTAGATAGTAGAAAGTATCCTGATCACAAGGCGAATGTTAACAAATAATGTGATAGTGAAACACGGTATTGATACACCATTACTTTTTTTTATTTACACCAAATAAAATAAAAAACTCATACAAAATAAAAAAAAAAAAAGAGTTATTTACTAATCTGAAAGGTTCGGTAGGGCTAACCAGAGAACATAATAGCAAACTGTTGAAAAATCCCACTACACAGCATTATTTTACAAAGATGATAACGTAAAATTGCAGTCATAAACATGAAAATCAAAATCATACATATCTTTAGGCAAGATTAACTTACATTGCCATTATCAGGAAGGGATAAAAAAGCTGAGAAATTCTTTAGTCTGCCAATATTTCAGTCTGAAAAACTGAGCTGTAAATTACAACAAAGACATTTTTCTGATAATTTACCTCTTACACAGGATTTTAAGGGAAAAGGTCGTAATAATGCCATAAACTTATAAAATTCTCTTATCTTGCTATTCACAGGAGTCTGTGTAACCTCCAGCCCTTAAGATGATCTAAAACGATTCTCCTTTAAACCAATGTGCTCTAACTGACCTTCTGTTTACATGCATCTGTACGTTTCTGAGAACAGGACATCAGCACCTCAGAACAGCTAACCAACACAGAGCACTAGAGAAAGTAATGACTGCGCAGGTTAGCTGATGTTTGCGTGAACTGGCTGGTTTGTGTCTATGTGCTTTTTACTCATCTTTGAATAAGTCAGTTTCACTTTACAACTCAGCCTGCCCCAGAGCACATATATACACAAGCACATACACGCTACACAATACCTGAGGCCTTGAGAAGAAAATTAATGGGATTGATTCAAATTTGCCTTTCTGTGAAGAATGCAATATATAATTCAGTGTGTGTGTGTACTTTTATGCTGACAGTAGTGTCATACTTTCTTCTCATGCTCTTAATGCAATTGTAAGATCTTAAAAGGGATAGTTCAAAAAGAATGTGAAAAACATTCTGTCATTATTTACTCAACCTCATGTCGTTCCAAACCTGTATACCTTTACTTACTTTTGTGGAAAATCAAAGAAAATATTTTGAAGAACTGTTTTTATCCATACAATAAAAGCCAATAGGGTCCAAAACAACACAGGACCCCATTAACTTTCATTGCATGGACAAAAAAAAAAATATATTCTTTTGTGTTTGACAGGAGACAGAAAGACATACAGGTTTGGAACGACATAAGGGTGAGTAAATTAAATTTTTTGGCTTAACTATCCCTTTATGTAAGTGGCAGGTCACTGTGAATCCTAGGCAAGAAGAACGAATCTCACAGAATCTCACACACATTCAATAAACTCCCTCACTCCCACTCAATCACAAAACACACTTGCAGACTCAAACACGCATACAATGATCTCACACGTCCACAGGCGCGCACAGACACAACCACGCCACAACTAGACACATGCCCTCACAAACTGGAAAAAGAGGTGACAGGCACAAAGGCGATCACAATAAACAATGGATGCCTAAAAGCTCCGTTTGTCCTGCTCTCCTGTTTGTGCGAGAGTGTCTGTGCATCAGTATCTGTGGGCGGGTGTTGGCCGGGGGCATGAAAAAGTGTATCAGATGTGCCGAGGGCAGCGCCCTCCTGGGTCAGCCATGTTCATGCCACGCATTTCTCCCTCCTCATAGTCATCTGTGTCTGATGAATTGTCATCATCATAAGGAGCAGACACCTCACTGACTGAGCTCTAAATAAGAAAGAAAAACACAGAATGAGGGATCTAACATGGCAAATGTACACACATGAGCACCTTGGATATTAATTTTTCTTGGATAAAACAGAAAGACATAAATAGCGTCTTACCGACCGCACCATTGACTCACGGAATGGTGGGCACACCATGTGGAATCGTGGGATTGATACGTCAAACACTTCCTCTTTGTTCTTGAGCCGGTGGAATGTGTAGTGGCCTTCCATGTACTCGGAAGTGGTGGAAAACGTGGTACAGCTGGCGTACTCGTGAACTTTACCGGGTGTCATCACTGGAAACTCGCCTGCACATTCATCACACGCAAAAAACAAGAGATGCAGGACATTCTTTAAAAAGTAGTGCAATTGTCACACTATGAATTATATGGTCAGAAAGATACTATCAGAATGTCTCATCGTGATAATTCAACATATCTGTTACCAGTGCGAACTGTTCTAGTTTACTAGTTACAGGGATGGGCTCTTACCCACGACGCCAGGGCCTCGGACCTCCTCCACATTTCCGTTTGCATTCGTGATCTTCCAGTATCGACTGTCTAGCTGGCATGCATTCTCTGGCAGGGCCGACTTTGCCATCTCAATCCTGTTGCATGGCACAGCTCAGAGGTCATAGGTTCAGCTCATTGTATCATCCTATGTTAAGTCTTAGTACAGCTGTTGCATTACAGCAAGTTACAGCAGAAAGCAGCTTGATAATTTCAGCAACTTGATCTTTATTTACAAATTCCACACTGACATCTCTACGTTTTGGTTAGACAGCAGCACTAGGAGAAGAAATAGATGAGGCGTGGCAGTAGGGGTGTGCAATATGAATCGTCTATGATAATTTCATAATTAGCATTTTAACAAAATGCAAGTTGCCATTATTATGTCACTTGCTTTGCAAAATCCAAGTGAAAACATGCCTTGAGACCGAAAGTGATATCATTACGTGATATTTAATGCGAGTAGAATGCTGCCTAAATGCAAGATATATAGGGCCATTTCCCCCCCATGAGCTTTTGTCTTAAAAGACCAACTTAATTGTATTTTTTTAATGGCTGTAACACTCTTGGGACAGACATGTTTACCACTGTGTCACATAACCTTTCTTTTTAATTACACTTTTTAATATTTTGGGAATTGAGAGAACTAATTGTTGCAGTTTTGCAAGTGGATTTTTTGCCCAATCTCGCCTGATACAAGATATCTGCTCAACAGTCCATGGTCATTGTTGTCTGATTCTCCTTTTCATGATGGGCCATACATTTTCAGTAGGTGACAGATCTGGACTGCAGACAGGTCAGTCAAGCACATCCACCCTATAGTGTGTAGACTCTACAAAACCACTTTGTTGCCGCACATGCAGAATGAGGCCTGGCATTGTCTTGCTTCCCAGATGTCATCTTGATGCCATTAAATGTCTCTGTACAATCTCAATATACACCTCAACGTCACTGGTACCTTCACACAAATGCAAGTCACTCAGGCTGTTTGCACTGATGCACCCCCAAACCATGACATGTTTGCTTTAGCACCTGTCGCTGATGGAAGTCTGGATGGTCCCTTTCGTCGTTGGGACTGAGAACTCAATGTCCGTTTTTCCAAAAAACAAGATGAAATGTGGACTCTGATATGAGCTTGGGCCCAAAGAAATTGGTGGCATCTCTGCATAGAACTGATGTATAGCTTTCTCCTTGTGTAACAGAGATTCAAGTGGCATTCCTTGAAGCAGCAGCAGACAACGATTTTCTAAAGTACTCCTGAGCTGTATTTAACACAGTAGCATGATGGTTTCTCATGCAGTGCCATCTGAGGGCTCGAAGGTCACGCACATTCAACAGAGGTCTCCTGCCTTGCCCTATATGTAAAAAGATTTCTCTGGATTCCCTGAATCTTTTTTTTAACAATATTATGTATGGTAGATGGTGAAAGACCTAAATTCTTTGCAATCTTGCATTAAGAAATTAGATTTTTGAATAGTTTGACAATTCTCTCATGACATTTGGCACAAAGTGGTGAGCCATGACCCATCTTTGCTTGGAAATACTGAGATGCTCCTTCAGATGACCAAATCACGATACCCTCACCTATTACCAATACACCTACTTATTGTGGGCATTTTCAAAAGAGTTTAACTTTGATATTCTATAATCTTTTCACTTTTATTTTGCCTCTGACACAACTTTTTTGTAGTGTGTTGCAGCCATTAAAATCAAAATGTGTTTTTATTTACAAAAAATACAATTAAGTTGTTCAGTGAAAACATTGTAAATATTTTCTTTGTACTTTTTTCAGTTAAATAAAGTTGAAAGAAAATTAACAAAATCACAGATTCTTGATTTTATTGCATTTTACAAAATGTCCCAACTTTTCTTGATTTGGGGTTGTACACCAAATGTACTTATTATACTTATCTTATATTTATTCCTGAATATCATCATGATTGCAAATGTCATATTGAAAAAAAAAACGTTAAATAAACCCTTAGTTAACATTGTGAGTTACATTTTAGTAATTTTACTGTCAATATTGTCCTTTTTTGTTTTATATCATCATCAAATTCAAATGAATGCAAATTTTCACAGCATAAATGTTTTATGTCAATGTTTTTTATGTTAAGCAAAACATTGAAGGGCTACATTGCATGAGTTTACGCCGTTTGAACAAACCTGACACCTGTCTACATCGGACACGAATGTTAAGTCACATCAAAAGCAAACAGAATCCATTATAATCACTGATGCCGTCTACACTGGATACAGTATACAGATGCACTGTTTATTTTCTGGTGCGCTCAAGTCTGCTGACATTCAAGACAAATGAACATTCACTTTGAAGCATCCTGTTTAAACAGCTTGTTTGCGTCTCTGTACAGACTTCAGAAGAACAACCACATTTATTTTTAATGGCAGGCAGGATCACGTCAGAGGATTATATGTTTGTTCATAGCATTTGACCTAAATTGTTTTGTTAGTTTGTTTTTAACGCCATACCAGCTTCTGGGGCTATTTTCATGGTGAGATAAATTGATTGTAAAACTATATCAGGTGTTTACAATTTATTCAAAAGAGTTAACTGAATAAAAAAAGTTCTCTAACAGGGTTAAAACCAGCACAATGTAATAAAACATGCTTCAATGATAACGAGTTTTGACAGAAAGAACATGTTGGTAGATCTTCTCCTTGTATTAAAAACTCATCCTGGAATTGCCTATTCTGCAACGGGTATAAACAATCTGGTCCCATCGGATTGAGATTTGATAGAAACTTCTTCCAACATTAGGGCTGATTTCATGAAGTTTGTTCATAGTATATAAATCACTTTCTGTTTGCCATTTGTTATTAATATAGAAATTAATTATTGATTTTAGATCCATAGGTACTGTGCAAATTTTGACAGAGTCTGCTTCCTCATTTCCTTTGATTCCACAGTGTCCAGGTACTCAACAAAACCAGATATTAAACTGATGACCCTCTAGTTCAAGCAGTTTATAAAAAATCATTACAAGAGCACGGTGATAATTTTTAAGGGATTACATTGCTTTGGGGACAAGACTTCAAATCTGTAATTATGAGAATATTTATCTGTTTCATAGTCTTTACGTAGTCCAATGCCAAAATGATAGCATTTGCTTTTGCTGTAAAAATATAGCTATTTATATAGCTATATTTAGAGATAGATCAATTATTTTGTAAAAGATTCACAGTTTATTGGTGAAATTCTGAAAAAAATCTTAAAATAATTTTTTTCTGCATATATATTTGTTTAGTTTTTTTTATGATTTTTTTTAATAAACATAAACACAAATATCCAGATTACCAAAGCCAAATTAACATGTGTGTGCATTTATGTAGTACCTGATTCTATAGGTGAAGAAAAAGTGTGGCGGATGGACTGAACTGAGCTCTGGCAGGAAGGAGGTAGAGACTGATACGGTGATGTCACCAGTGGTTGCCACACAGCGTTTGTCATGAACATATCTGAACAAACATAAAGGGGGTAAAATGTAAAGAGGCATTATAATAGGCTTTTGAGATTTCTTTACTAGGTGTAATATAACAAAACGTGGACTACCTGAAGATCTGGTCTCGAATGATGGGGTATTCTCCTGTTACAACATTGGCAACATAGGAGGTAAACCACTCAGTAAAGTCAGAACCTGATAAAAAAGAACGGAGGATAGAGAAGAGTTCATACAGTGCTGGTCAGAATTAATGGCACCCCTGGTAAATATGATAAAAAAAATGCCTGTAAAAAATAAATCTGCATTGTTTATCCTTTTGATCTTTCATTAAAAAAATGGCAAAAATCTAACCTTTCATTAAAGCAAAATAATTGAAAGTGGGGGGGGAAATAACATTATGGAATAAATGTTTTTCTACAAAACACATTGGCCACAATTATTGGCACCCCTAGAATTTTTTACGAGTAAAATATCTCTGAAGTATATCCTTTTTTTTTTAGCACACCAGGGTGACTAGGAACATGAAATTGTCTAGCTATGACTTCTTGTTTCGCAGGAGTTTAAGTATGAGGAAACACAAAGGCCAAATTCCCTCAATCATTCATCACAATGAGTAAAACCAAAGAATATAGTTCTGATGTGCAGCAAAAGATTGTTGACCATCACAAAATAGAAAGTTGCTGTAAGAAAATAGCTAAAAGAATTGAAGATCCCCATTTCCACCATCAGGGCAATAATTAAGAAGTTCCAATCAACAAAAGATGTTATAAATCTGTCAGGAAGAGGAAGTGTGTCTATATTGTCTTAATGCACGGTGAGGAGGAAAGTTTGAGTGGCCAAAGACTCTCCAAGGATCACAGATGGAGAATGGAAGAGATTAGTTGAGTCTTGGGGGTCAGAAAGCCTAAAAAAAATATATCAAACAACCCCTACATCACCACGTTGTTTGAGAGGGTTTCAAGAAAAATCCTCCTCGCTCCTCCAAAAACAAACTCCAGCATATTCAGTTGTCAGAGATGACAGGAACTTCAAAAGGGACCTGGTTTTATGGTCAGATGAAACAAAAAAAAAAAAGGGGGCTTTTTGGCAGCAAACCCACATGCTGTGTGTGGTGCATACAGGGATACAAAGTACCCCATGCCTACGGTTAAATATACTGCTGGATCTTATATGTTGTGGGCCTATTTTTTTGCTGGAGGTCCGGGACTTCTTGGTCAGATACATAGTATTATAGATTCTAGCAAATACCAACAGATAAAAAATCAAAACCTGACTGCGTCTGCTAGAAATCTTATAATGGGCCGTGGTTGGATCTTCCATCAGGACAACGGTCCAAAACAAACATCAAAATCAATACAAAAATGGGTAACTGAGCATAAAATGAAGCTTCTGCCATGACCTAAACGGAACCCTATAGAAAATGAGTGGGGTGAACTGAAGAGAAGAAGCACCAACATGAACTTGTGAATCTGAAGGATCTGGAGAGATTCTGTATAGAGGAATGATCTCTGATCTCTTGTCAGTTGTTCTCCAAACTCATCAGGCATTATAGAAGAAAACTCAGAGCTGTTATCTTGGCAAAAGGAGGTTACAAAAAGTATTTAATAACAGGGAGCCAATAATTATGGCCAGCGTGTTTTGGAGAAAAGCATTTATTTCATAATGTGATTTACCCCCCACTTTCAATTTGTTTACTTCAATGAAAGGTTAGATTTTTTGCAAATTGTTTGAATGAAAGATAATAAGAATAAACAATGCAGATTTATTTTTTACAGGCATTTTTGATCATATTTATCAGGAGTGCCATTAATTCTGACCACCACTGTATAATCTGAATAGGTCCATAAAACAGCAATGCATTAATGCAGACTTTTGTTCTTTGTTACCTGTAATGAACATGTCAATCGCAGAGGGATCTTGTGCCAATTGATCCTGTGAAGAAAAAGCGTAAAACAGAATGACCAAGAAGGGCTGCATTAGACAACACGACAAGAGCACCCCTCACTGGTCAAAGTGCAACGATGCAAGAAAAATTCCTCTCTTATCTAGCGGAGACCTCCACATGCACAAGTAGAATCGTATCTGATGTGGTGAACTGCTTCAGCTCCTATCAGTCACGAGTCACGAAGCAGTTGGGAGGCTCTTAACATTTACCATCTGGTCTTTAGCTACTATATAACCACTGGCTGCCTCCTTAAAATGTGATCTGCATCACAGTTGCACTTTCACAGTGGTTCAGTAGCCTTGCATGAGTGTGTGTTTATGCATGGTAGTTTGTTGTGGTCTGAGGTTAGTGATCTAACCGGGCACTGATAGAAGATCTCACTGCGTGTTCGTCCCTCTGTGCTCTCCAGGGCCATGTACTGGCTAAGGCCGGTATGGAAGCAAAACGTGAGTGGAAGACACTGCCGCATCCCCTTCCTCTGCTGAAATCCCCCTGCCGCTGTCTCAATGTCCAACAGGTCTTCTGAGCGGTAGTGATTGGACAAAGCCATGCTGCCCATCAGCCTGTGGAGAGTAGATGAAAAGGAAGAGAAGTTTGTCTGCTTGCGTGTATAAATGCTATTCAAATAATTTATTAGCATTTAAATAAATTATAATAATCTAATAATCTTTTAAGAGTTGAAAAGTAAATTAAAAACTTGTAAATAGTTTTTTGAAATTATCAAGGATATTCTCAGAAGTCTTACCCAGGGACCACCAGTTTTTGTCCATTGTGTATCCTATAGGAGCAACGGTAGTCATTAGGGAGTTTGCAGCCAATCTGGGCCTCAATGACCTCTAGCTCTTCCTCCTTTACTCCCTCTTCTCAGAGAAAGGAAAACAAAATTAACACCCATAGTTTTCAAAATATGATTGGATTAGTAACAGTGTGGACAGACCTTTAAGTGAAGCTATCATTCGAGGACATTTCTGATTCAGGTAGTTTTTCAGGCTATCCCAAGCTTTCTTGAGAGTGCTGTAATAGTCAATGTAACGGCCCAGATCAGCATAATACTGCCGAAACAGCTCCTTCCAGGACAGGCCTCTGTGGGTTTTGTCTGCCCTGAAAAAGTCACCATATTTTAATTACAAAAAAAAAAAAAAAATGCAACAAAAAGATGAAAAAATGCATGTGGAGAAAAAGGGCATTTTGAGTCTGCTTACTCAGTAAGGAGCCAATGCTTCTGACAAAGTCTCTTCCATAGGGGGTTATGACCTGTCAGCTCACTGAGTCGACGACTTACAAAACTGCAGCTGAGAAAAGAACACACCAGATTCGGTACAACAGGAACTCTCGACTACTTGAGAACTTGAAAAAATGTAAACATATTCAGTTCAGACTATGCTTCATCTATTGACCCTTTTGCTGTGTTTGACAGGGAACACCTTTGATGTTCCCAGTCATAAATGGCCGACCTTTCAAAAATTGCGTGTAAATGGCTCGTTATGCTATATTATCACCAAATACAGGATTCAATCTTTTTGCTAACTGATTTCAATTAGGAGAGATTTTATATTTCCTTTTGGATCTGATTGATCGAAGGCCTCATTGATCTGAGCTTATGCACCTCAGTTTTTGAGTGAAAAAAGCATTATTTGTCGATAAATTTGTAAAATAGTCAACAAAATATGGAAATAATTTGCACTGTTTATCATACTAGTGTGCTTTAATGTTTAATGCTTTGAAAAGCTTTTATTTTGTACAAAATGGTGCAACGCCACACTTGTTCCACTGTCAAAAATGACCGGCATACAAAAAAATTGCTTATAAATTTCTTGTTATGCTATATTATCACCAAATATTGGATTCAATATTTTTGTCAACTTGTTTTCTTTCAATCAGGGCAGGTTTTGTATTGATTTTTGAAACTCATTGATCGTGGGCCTCATTGATCTGAGGATAAAGTTCATCTCTGTAAATAAGAAAGCCTGAAATACTCAAAATAGTTTGCTTGTGCACATGTGTGTGTGTGTCCACACAGGCAAAGGTCCGAGGCCTTTCTCTCTGCATGCACACATGTACATATGTGAACATAATGAACATGCTCCCGAACACTAAATGTTTCTCTTATTTTCAATTTCCCATATTCATTATCAATGGATGATGGTCAGTTTTTACCAATTTAAGCTCAGATCAATAAGCCTCAGATCAATGAGGCCTATGATCAATCAGTTTAAAAAAGAAATACAAAACCTGTCCTACTTTTTAAAAGAAAACAAGTTGACGAAAAGATTGAATCCAATATTTGGTGATCATATATAGAGTAATGAGAGATTTAAACAATTTTCAATGTAAATGTTATAATGTATCTTTTAAAACTTTGACAAGTGATGATTGAGTATTTGAATATTTTTATTATTTTTTTAATTATTATTTCCACCACCGTAACGGAACAAAAAAATTCCTGAAAAACTGAATGATCACCCCTAAACATTCAGCCTCTTGAGGATGCAAACTTTACATAACATAAAGCTCAGTAAAGGACAGTGTTAAAAGGCGCACGTAAAGCTTCTGTCTTTACAGTAGCTTCTATAAACAGTAAGGAAAACTTAGCTGCACTGGCGGTGTTACGCAAACTTCCAGCTGGCCAGCGTCACGTGATCCTCCCTGCTCATTACCCAGACCAAAATATTTATCATCAAAGCACAACTCAACTTACGATCCACAAAACACAAACAGCTACCATAAGCGTGCGATTGCAGCAGAAATAATGCTTTTGTGTTGCCTGTCTCCACTTATTGCACTATACTGTCAACTTACATGAAGTCATGCACTTCTATCTTCAAACATAATATGCATGAGATGATCGGGTGTAACAGCTCACACAGATTAATGAATGATTGAAAACGGACATTATCGTGGTAAAATCGTGACTGTCTATCAAAAGAACTTGCTTGAGTAATATCAGCTATCCTGTTAGCACTGCCAGCTAACTGTGGAGCGGATATTATTTTTCAAGCTCATTCAAGGAACAAACATGCCTAAAACATCTTTGCAATTGCACGGACTAACGGCATGGTTCAAGAAAAATGTCTACCTGGTCAGATCTCGGAAGTCCAGAAATGACAGCACCAGCAATAAGGGATCAGACGGTAAGTTATCCAGGCTGAGCGCTATGGACGTTGCCATCTTGGTAGCGAATGCAGACGCGAAGCCCCGCCCCCTTCACGGCGATGACAAGAAGGCGTGTCCGCACGCTGCTCTGTTATCAAATATTGCGCACATGTCGCCACACTGTTAACCAAGTGAAAATGTATGTTCTAGTAAGGTAGGCTATTTAAAGATTCTGTTTTCAATTTCTATACGATCCCGGTTCCTTAATTTTTATTTCCTTTTTATTATTTTGTGGAAAAAATATGTGAAACAAAAAAGGCAATTATATTGCCAATTGATGAGATCAACACAACAAATATAAAAACAGTAATACATTGAACACAATGTAAACAATGTGTTTACAGACTTGGCTTTTTAGGCGGCATAAATACACTTATTTGGCCCTAAAATATAGGTCTACTAATACAAAACATATAGGCTAATTTATTCATTAGTCTTATTTATAAGGTCTATCACAGATTTCAACAAATCTAATAATCTGTAGGTTATATTTACAGAATACAGAGTCATATGAAAAAACAGTTAACACTTTAATTTAGAGCTCAACATAATGAAAGCAATAAACTGCTGAGAATCGCTTTACAGCTCTGACTGATTCATAAGTCATTCCATAAAAAGAATCGGCTCAGGGAATTTGACTACACTGCTTGCTGGATGTGCAATAGCTGCGTTGTGCTGAATAGTAGGTTAATGTGTGAAACATTGCCAGAGTAGCCTTTAACCATTAAACAGGCAAGAGTCGAAAATGATCAGCAAAAAAATTCATTTCATGTCACTTTTTATTTCATCTGAACTAAAACAAGTCTAAAACATATCCAAAGGAATTTTTGAGATATTTGATATACTTTGAATTTATGAGTTGTATCTCACAGAATACATTGCCCTATGGGTATAAACAAGTCAAAGACATCAATATTTGTATGATTTATTTGATGCAAAAAAAATAAATTAATATGCAAAATACACTGCATGTTTGACATGTCTAAGTGTCCTAAAATTGAGGCATAAACATTTCTTGTAATTTTACACTGCTTAACTGACTCGTTTTCAACCTCTCCTGCATGGGTTTAGCTCCATCCCTAATAAATCATATAAAGTAAATGATTATACAACATGTAATTTTCTAAGTCCTGAAGACTTTGGTTAAATTTTTAATGTTTTTCCATTTTTAACAAAATACATAGATTGAGAAGGGGGACTGGGGGCCCAGAGGCCAGGAGGGCGTATAAGGATCTTCCCTAGGGCCCCTGGAAGAGATTTCTACTGGCAGTTTACCTTGAGACATCACTCATTGTCAGTACTGTGAATAATCCTTTTTTTCTTACCCTAATGTGGCAACATACATAGGGGATAGCCTACAGACTTTTCAAAATGCGGGGAAAAACAGCATGAGCAAAAAATGACAGTTTTCTTTTTGAACATCTCAAGTAGGCCTATTTTATTCCCTTTGTTTTTTTGTTTTGTTTTATTTTTTGTTGAAGAAAAGTAAGATTAATACATGCCTACTACTTTCTACAAAGCCAGAATGTCCAGAACCATCAAACTGACAAAACAAGCAGGGAAAATTTGAAAAAAAGTAATGTGACCCTCATACTGTAACTCCAAACAGACTCAACTGTGATAATGTGATAATAACTGTGAAAATTTCTCATGCCTCCTACAAGAGATGAAATACTATGTAGGCTATCCTGCGGTGCACGTTGCCTGGTAGGGTTAATAAGGTGCTCCATCTGCCTATACCGGCGGAATGCACATTCGACAAGCGTTAACGGAACCGAACGTCTATAAAATCATTAAGTTATCTTATTTTTGAACGGTACCGCTTTTTTAAAAAGTCTAATACATCAAGCTGTAGAAAAAGATATATGGCCTTTTAATAGCAAGGGTTGTTTTATGTGAAGACAATTATTGTCATTTATTCAGGTAGGCATTTGCGTTATTAGGCGTTTACCTTTTATATCACCTCAAGATGGCGTCACAGATCCATTTTCTCTCTGGCGTTCTCAAGGTCAAAGCGATCAAACATTGGAGCTTCATGCATTTCGATTACAGACAGCTTCATCTTTTGGCAAAAGTGGAAAAGTCTTACAAATATTCGCAAAAAGCAGTACTAAGTAAGACCTGGCTTCATGAAATTATATTAATGTTCAATCAGTATGTCATGCTTTAAATTATTTGTAGGCATAGGCCTACATAACAGACACAGTCCTAGTCTGTATAAGAGAATGTCTTTCTCCTCATCTTTCTTCTTTTTTTTTCATTGATGTTTCACAACGACAAATACCTATAGGCATCTGTCCAAAGTATTTGTCCTATCAGAGAAGAGCCTTTTTCTGTTATTATAAGTCACAAAATGTGTAGAAGTGTAGCTCTGACGTAAAGGCTGAGGTGCAGCCACTTTGGTGATGAGGGAGGTGGGCTGCAGTGACAGACGGAGGAGTTGCCAGACATCTAAGCCCCTCCCCTTTGATTACATCCCTTCTGTCTATGTCTGCCTCTCTTTCCTCCTCTCTCTCCCTTTTGCTTCGTCTGCCTGGCTGAGTTGGTTTCAGACAGTGCATCACACACGTGCCTCCTCCTTTATCCTCCTCTCTCACCATGGAGGCACATCATTGACGAGTGGATTGTTCCTCCTGTTTTCTCCTCTTCTCTCCTCTGCACTTCATTCGGTGTGTTTGTGTGTCTGTTTCTGGGTGGGAATGCTCGTGTCTGCGACAGCGCTGTTGGGGGCTACGCTGGGTACCGTGTCTGGAGTGTTGACACTGTGTGGTCTCTCCCTGCTGTGTAAAAGCTGTAAGAAGGGGAAACTTGAGAAAGGGGACGAGACTGATCCAGAGAAAGCCAAACCCAGTATCCTGCATACTCTGACACAGGTAAGACTGACACTCACTCACACACAGCCATGGACCAGCTATCAGATTTGACATTTAAATACATACAAAAGAAAGAGCTTATTAAAAGAACAAAAAAAAAAAAAACACTAACAGAGATGAGAGATATTCAACGAGTGAAATGTTCTGACTCACCTAGGTGGAAGGATGGAAGTGGCGCTTACATAACAGGTTAGCTCTCTGAGGCAGAAACAGTGATACTGTAGGCTACTAAAAAGGATTTCTTTGCATGTATCTAAAGAACTCTTTACTGGATGTAATTATGGAATGATCCACAGGTAACATTATGATGCAAATATACTATATATTACATAGTAAATCAAATGTAATGGCCATTGTATCTGTCCACATGACACCTTATTTACTGGTGCAAACTGGGGTGAGATGATTTGTAGATGGTGTTTTAATTACAGTTTCAGACATTTTCGTTGACATGAATGATTTTCTTTGTGATATTTGTCATATATTTGTTTCATGATATATATTTATTGTAAATAAAGTTCATTCTGAGGAACGCTTGATACTTTCCTAATGAGGAGCAAAAGATGTTTCTTTAAGATACAAAGACAAAGAGAGAAACCAGAAAGAAACAGCTCTCTCACAGAACTCTGATTGTGTCAAAGAACATTAAATTCATCCAGTAACAGGCAGGTTAAGGACTGGTGAGGGACAAGCATGTTATTATTAGAATCTTCTCCAGAGTGCTTTTATAAGAGGTAATTAGTTTAGAAATGATTTGTACTGTCATTCATACACAAAAACACAGATGGAGATGCTCGTGTACACACATACTCACACGCTGTTTTCGGCATCTGCTAAGCTTTCCCTGAAACAGTCTAGAGTCACGACTCACATAGCTGCACATACACACATGATAGTTCTTCTGTCATGCTGGGGGCTTTCCATTGACTTGAATTGGATTTATCTTGAGCTAATGATATTTCCTATCTCCCTTACTGAAATATTGTCATTTTAGCATTTAACAAATGAAGGTGTCTTTCTTGTAGGGATCACTGGTTGGTGCACACAATGTGCATAATTTCAAATTTTACTATCCTTTTGGGGACATTTGGTCATCACGATGTTGTCGTGATGACAACCCCCCCCCCCCCCCCCCCATACTGTACAGACTGTATATTATCCTCTAACCCTAAACCTACCAATCACAGAAAACACTGCATTTTTACATTAAAAAAAAAAAAAAACATAATTTACTGTGATTTATAAGCTGTTTTATTCATGGGGACTAAAAATATCACATTACCTGAAAACTGTATGAAACACACACACACGCACACTCTCACTTCCTCTCATAGTCTGTGTAAATTTATATTCATGAATCATCACATTGCTACGTTCCAAAAAAAAAAAAAATCTTCATATACAGGCCAGAATATGTGTGTGAATTAAATAAATGTCAAATAACAAAATATCAAAAAAAAGAAAATGATGAACAGAAGAAGGGATTTGCTGCAGTCCTTTAATCCAAATTAATGAAACAATCCAGGTAACACAGGATAGCGTAACAGCTCGTATAATAAACAATACAAGACAAAAGAACCAAGGGACGGTGGGCTATATATACACAGGGCAAACAAAGGGGCTAAATGAAATGCAGGTGAAACTAATCAGTAACTATGGAAACAAATGGCTGGTAAGTCCATTTTAAAACAAGAATAGGTGGCAAAAAATAATTTCTGAGGTTCAGTCTTCTGTAACGTTGTTTGTTTCTTTGAATCTCCTGCGGTGTGCGCTTACTACAGCCACAGACAACGTTACACCATCAAACCAGTACAACAGTGGCACAAATCCATTTCACTGTTTGATTCCGTGGCATTCCGCATTATACAGTAAATTCATTTTATATGACTGGATTCTGCAAAATCATAAAGGGCCCTATAATCATTATCTCCATTTAAGAAAGAGATGATGATGATTGTGAGAGTGTTCCATCTTAAGTCCCGTGTATCACATGAAATACATTCTGAGGAAACTATTTTGCAAATCGCAATTACGGTACATGCCAACATATAAGCAGTGCTATTACGTTGGTCCTTAACCTAATATAGTCAATCTATTGCAGTGCTATTACGTTTGTCCTGAACATAATACATCCAAAGCAGGTTACTTTTCACACGCAGCACCACAAAAACGTAATTTATTTATGTATTAACAAATCTACCGACGTAGAAATTTGTACGTATTACTATTTATGCATAATCGTGGCATTAATGTTTTGACTCTATTGCATTCAACTGTCTTATCAATTAAGTTTTCAGTCGCATTTATTAATATAATAGGCCTAACGTTACTCATAAATATTAATATTTCGCTCTGTTCGTGCCTTCTGCAGCAAACTCGTTGCGGATGATTAGCCTGCGTGGTGTTAAAAAGGAATACACTTTTAACCTTAAAAATACCTTGTTTAATCGTTTAACCATTTTGTAGTATTTAGTGTATTTACACAAAAAGCATTTTCTCCAATAAAACAAACATACTGATACATTCACAAAAGACATACATTTTATTAGCTTGATGTAATCCAAATCCTAGAATCCATACGTTGTTTGCAAGAAACAGATCCAAATTCAGCCTTTTATCCGGTGATCTTCATCTTCATTTCTCAGCAGCGACCGCAAACGTCAAATCTATCCCGCGCTGGTGATGAATTCAAATAAAACAAATGCGCCTTCAAGAAGCGTTACGACATGTTTTACGGCCGTGATATCAAACGCTCATTGGCTCTCGCCTGCTTCGTCACAGATTGCGATATGCCGTGTTTCAGTCGGTGTAGTACATTTGAAATGGAGTAGCGCGCGCGCCTTCAGAGAGCTAACAGAAATCGGATTAACATTTTCATGGATTAACGTTAATAATTTAAATTCTGATCTGTACCTCATACACAACTACTATAATATTGCCAGAGAGGACTGCGGCTGCAACGCATCATCATGTGAACGACTTTTGGTAATGTTAACGTTAACGTTAGCAGCTACCGGTTTTGACATTTTCGCAATAAATAAATTATTGTGAAATGTGTACTTGTCTGTCTGTTATGTTTTTTCTTCTTCATAATTGTGTTAGCCTACGTAGTTTTAAGGAATGGTTATGGGTAGGTTTAGGGGTAGGAGTAGGATTAGTGGCTCAAAATATATTTTAATGCTATATTGTTAATACAACTGCCATTTACCTACACATCTCTGTCCATTACGTTTTATCCTTTTTATATTCTGTATAACATGGATATGTTTAGGTTTTGGGAGTAAGATTAAGGGATCTTGTTACATTTATCTTTAAAAGTGAAAGTATACAGATATCTTTATGATATGAAATATACGTAAATAGTTAACGTTTTGTAGCTGTAAAACGTAATAATGTTACGTTTAAATGTTGCAAATACGTCCATATTATACGTTTCAGCATCTATCCAAACATACAAAAACGTACGTTTTCTATTTTGGAAAATAACGTATTAATACCTACGTATTAACAATGAGACCAGGCTGCTATATTAGGGTTAAGGACCAACGTAATAGCACTGCTTATATGTTGGCATGTAACGTAATTGCGATTTGCAAAATAGTTTCCTCAGAACGTATTTCATGTGATACAGGGTTGGTCCCTGAACCTCTTTTAAAGATATACCCAATTAAAATGTAAGCTGGGGCAGACAAGAGCATCAGTGGCAAATGCATGAGCAAAAACTTACTCTAGCTCATTTGCTGATTTTGTCCACCACAAGGAAGACTGAATTTAAGTAGGCCTATCTAAAGGATCCTTTAGTATCTAAAGGATATACATGCAGGACTGTGTGTGCATGTATATCAGTATATATTTAGCATTAAGGTCAGTTTCATATCGAATTGTAAAATAGGCGAGCACAGTCTCATTGCACCAGTATTTATTATTAATGAAGAGGGGGCGGGGGAAGATGAGAGGAATATAAGAATATCCTCTCTCGCTCCTTTCTCTGTGCACTCTATTTCAGCATGTTAACTGCCCACTTGGGGGAAATTGAGTGTTCTGGTGTTAATTTTTCATTCATGTATGTTTTTTTAGACTCTCTACACATTTAAACCAGCCAGCAGAAAGCCCCTTAGTGAAATGCCCCTGTCTCATATCTATGACATTGTAAGGTGGTTCAAATCAAAGCAGAGTACTGTATAACGTAAGGTTTAAGTAAGGAAGAATGATTTAGATTTTTTTGTTATCTTCAATTCCTCTGGGAATGGGAAAGTTTTTTTTTTTTTTTTTTTTTTTTTTTGATTGGGTCAGTTTAGTTATATTGAATATACTTTTTGGTTAAGGTCAAGTATTAGTGGAATGGTATTACTTGGCATGATCAATATTTTCCGAATATCCCGTTATAATTTTAAGAAATTTCTGTGCAGGTTGAATATCTAATGGTTTGAGTTCTGTAATCAACTACACCACCTTTCTATTCATTCTCTAACCAATCATATTATTTTCCTGTAGCTCATCATTTTTATTTTCTCTCTCTTCTTCATGTACATGTTTTAGTTCAGTGTGCAGAAGTGCACTGAACCCATCCAGCCTCAAGCATCTTTCAAGTTCCCAAAAATCTACCGGCCCAAACCTTCTGTCACTTCTCAAGAGGTAATAAACTACAAAGAGCATGGAGCTGCCAACAACATGTCTGCAGCCGAGCTCGACACCTGTAACCAGGCAACAGAATGTGAGGTCTTCTCCCTCCCGTGGCAAGGTAAGCAGATGACAGCTAAAATCTCACTGGTGGAGACTCTCTCTCTCTGTGTCTGTGTGTGTGTGTGTGTGTGTGTGTGTGTGTGTGTGTGTGTGTGTCTGCTTTCTCTGTGCATTCCAGTCCACTTCAGCCAGTGTCAGAAACCAGGTCATTTCAGTCAGTCTAAAATCAGTAAATCTGAGGTTGACTTTATATGGAGCTCAACATTTTTAATTGTCAACTATTACTCATTTCACCCCTTAATGGATTACACGCTAACTGAAAATTCAGCCATTAACATTTTTCATGCTGTTAAAATCTGTACAGATTTTGCCTAGAGGCTATCGTTATACTTTCATACGCATACATTGATCTGACTCATAGCGCACAGCATCTATCACGATAAGTAAAGGTTACATACAACATTATAATTCATGATCAAGGCCCTCCTTTATGAGAAAGACTTAATTTTATCCACCCACTAGCAGATGCAGAGAAAGAAAGAGATAAAGAGAAGTGAGTGCTATCTATCTCCAAATATTTAACAACATGTTTGCTGTTGTTCTGAATGTCGTGCTGCATGTGCCGAGTATATTGCGTTTATGGATTTTTACATTTTTCGTCACACTATTCCCATTTACATTGTCTATTTTTGATCTAACAATGAAAAACAATTCCAGACACTACATGTCTTCAAGCTTCTAACAAATGAATCAAACAAATCGATGATATTCATTTAATCAGATGAGTAAATGATTCCATGACTCTCTTTAGAAAAGCAGTCACTTGCAAATAACTAGCTTATGAATGTAACCTACAGAAAGAGTCACTGAAAAATCCACACCAATAATGCATACAAAAAGTAAGAGTAAAAGTTCCTACTTTTAGTAAAAACCTTCTCCTAAAATAGTCTTTATTTACTCAGAATTGAATCTACACTCCCATTTATTTCCTTTACATCAGCTTCCGCAGATGAAACGCCCTGCACATCTGAGCATATCGGTGCCATGACGACAAGTAGCTCCATCCTATATCCTAAACTGCACTTCTCCATTAGTCTGCACAAAGAGAGTGGAGAGCTACACATCAGCATTGTAGAAGGTAACAAACATTCATCTACTCTACCGTTTCTAGAAAGATAGTGGGGCACCTGTGGATCTCAGGATATTGTGCATCCCTTTGGTGATGATAATTTATGATAACTTTGATCATATGATCGTATGAACTTTTGTCGCCATACGATATCTTTGCGTGAAGAACAAATGTGTGAGTGTTGCTATTGACCAAAACTATTAAAAAGGATTATTAATTGAAATAAAGCTGAAATAAAATTAAATAAACATATTAGATGAAAAACTTATGTTAAACTTTAAGTTAATTAAGTTAAACTTTAAATTTATCTTAAAAAATTAAGTTTTTGAAGTTTAACTACTAAAATGACCAAAACTAAAACTCAAATAAAAATAAATTTAACTAAATGTATATATATATATATATATATATGTATGTATATATATATATATATATATATATATATATATATATATATATATATATATATATATATATATATATATATATACATATACATACATACATACATACATACATACATATATATATATATATATATATATATATATATGTATATGTATGAAAATAAGAAAAGCACATAACCAAATTACTACAATTAAAATGAAAGCTGAAAATATAAAAATAACAGCTAATAATCTTTTTTTTATAAATACTATAGGCTAATATTATAAATAATACTAAAATAACACTAATAATCACTGACAATATTTCCTTACAGTGAGCTGTTATCTGAAGCAGCCAAATCATTGATTCAGTGAGTTCAGGGAACTAGACAACTAGACAACTGTTTTGTTAATGAATCATTCAGACATAATTTAACATCAAAACCATGTTGGTTTTGTGGATCAACAGATTTATTAAAAAGAACAAACAAACAGGATCCTCTGACAGGATCTGAAGCTAAAAAAGTCAAAGAATATGCCCATTATACACTACGCCATATTCTTAGAACTACAACTAGCCAAAATCTGAAGACTGGCCCCGACTTAAAAAAAAAAAAAAAAAAAAAAAACTTAAACATCACCTGAAGCTCTAAGAGGAGCCGTTTTAAGGTCATCAGAAGGTCACACAACATGAGCAGATATCTGTAAAAAGCAGGCTTTGGTGTTGTAATTGTAATCCTCTTATGGCTCAGACAGGTGTGTTGTGTTTTTAGTGTCACTGTACAACGTTTTTGGTCTGCTTTTGAGGCTGGACCAGAGAGAGGATTTGATATTCAAAACTCTCTGTGATTAAACCAATGTTTGAGAGAAATAAAAGCCTCTTTCAGTTCAGCTTAAAGCCTCTTAATCACATAATTACCATTTCAATAGTTGCAGCCATGATTGATATGCATCTGTAATGAGAGTAAATCTGCTTTAAACTCAAAACCTCTATTCTGCACATCCAAAGAGGAAAGAGAGAGATGATCAGTCATGCTGGTTGAGATGTAGAAAGGAATGAAAAGTGAGGAGTTATGAAAAAGAGATATGCTTGGTGCCGCTGAGGTTTGGAGCAGCTTCATGTGGCTCAATTAGTCATCCTGTTCCTTGTTATAATATGACTCATATTCTCCTTTTTCCGCAGCGGAGAATATATCAGTGGATGCAGGATGTGAGGGATATATATCAGGGTGTGTGAGTGTCTCTGAAGAGCAGAAGCACGCGCAGACTGCAGTCCACATGCTAGGAGCACATGTGCAGTGGGAAGATGAGCTGGTGTTCGCCCTCCCTGTGGAGGGCACAGAAGACACAGATGGTCTAGATGGAGAAGTGGCCCTCTCCCTTCACTGCTGTGATCGATTCTCCCATAATTCTACTCTGGGCACGATGCGCTTTAAGCTGGCTGATGTAAGCATGATGTTGGACGCTGACTGCTGGGTTGACTTACAGCCACCCAAACAGGTGAGGAACATTGCTTACAAATCTCCACACATAAAATATTAATGAGAACCTATTATGCTTTTTTTACATTTTCAACTATGTCTAATGTTGCTGTTTGAGCATGAAAAAGGTCGGCAAAGTAACAAAGAACAAAGTCAACTCCAAAGGGAGTTATTCTCTATATCAGTAAGCACTGTTTCTGAACTCCCTGAATCACCTCGATTGTAGTTTTCTTCCAGGAATTTACATCACAATATTCCTCAATCAAATATTTCCTGCCCAGGGCATATGCAAAAAAAGGGGCGAAGCCTGATTTTGCATTAATAGCGTGTTGAAACTCAGTTATGGTAAGGGGCATGGCATTTCCAAAACATGCTGGAAGCAGTTGACCAATCAGAGCACATTGAGCTTTTCGGAAGGAGGGGTTTCACAGAGACCGGAGGCTGCAATGAAATTGCATACTTCCCTACTTCCCTTACGAGTGTTGGAGACGCAGATGCTGGCAAGCTGCCGCGTGCCGTTTTGGCAAACTGCTCTCACAAAGTTGTAACCTACCCAGCACACCATGTAAGCCCAAGGGATAGTCCTCCATACCAAGCGGGATGGAAGGGACAGGCTTTACTCTTGGGGTGGTCGAAGCTGCTGTTCCTACCCCAGGGAAGAGTTCTTCGGAACTCAATTCCCGTTTTTCAGCCATGACCAAAACGCTGGGGAACCATGCCTGATCCCAAAGGAGGGCCACACCCTGCCCGAAGGGTGGTAACGTTTGGAAGTACACATATAGACTGACAGAGCTACATGTGGAAGGTCTCTGTGGTAGGTCCTACCTAGCCAGGGAGGAGCTGCTAAGGCGCAGAGCAGAACCGCCCAGGGAAAGACACGGGTTTACCGACAGGGAAACCGTATCGTGGACAATACACATATGGGATTACCAAGGGGGAATCACATCATATGGGTATCTAGTCAAGTACAAGGGCTGACCGGCCGGGCATACACATGAGTACTGGGCCTGTGGTCAGACGCCTCTGCCGCGTCTGACTGCCAAAGGATGCTGGAGGAATTTGATTAGAGTTTTCAGAGTGGGTAAGAGCAAGTATCTGAAGAGCAAGTAGGCACTTGTCTCCCCCTGTTAGAGGGAATGGTGCCGCAAGCGAGACAACGAGCCAGTCTTCCAGTACATTACCTGTTTCTACCCAATACACGCGAGGAGACTGGCTCCACCCGGATATTGTAGAATCTCGCAAATGTGTTAGGTGTCGCCCAGCTCGCAGCTCTGCAGATGTCTGCCAGAGAGGCACCTTGCGCCAACGCCCAGAAGGAGGCAACACCCCGAGTGGACTGGTACGACAAGGAGATGGCATCCACTATCCAGTGGGCCAACTTCTGTTTGGAGACAGCCTTTCCCTTCTGCTGACCTCCAAAGCAGACAAAGAGCTGCTCTGAGCTTCTGAAGCTCTGCATGCGGTCCACGTAAACACGCAGTGCGTGAACGGGATACAGCAGTGCAAGGGCTGAATATGCCTCTTCCAGGGGCAGTGCTTGCAAGTTCACCACCTGGTCCCAAATAGGAGTGGTGGGATCTTTGGGCCCGAACTCCACGCACGATTCGCTGACCAAAAATGGCTGCAGGTCCCCCATCTTCTTGAAGGAAGCGAGCAAAGTCAGGAGCACTGTCTTTAGAGACATGATTTTAAGCTCAACTAACTCTAGGGGCTTGAAGGGAGCTCTCTGTAGACCCTACAGGGGATGAGGCGTGGCCTGGGATGATTTAACCTCCTGGACCTTCTTGACGTCTTCCCGCCTGGAAGAGCACCACTTAGTGAACAGACTCCACTTCAAAGCATAAGCGTGCCTCGTTGAGGGGGCTCTAGCTGAAGTGTCAACGATCCTAACGCTGGAGGTAGTCACTTAAGACCTCTGCGTCTCGTTCAGAGACCACACATGGCGGTTCCATAGGTCTGGACGCGGTTGCCATATGGTGCCCCGTCCCTGAGAAAGCAGGTCCTTCCTCAGGGTAATCCGCCAGGGAGGGACTGTCGCCAGGAGCATCAGTTCTGGGAGCCAGGTCCGGTTGGGACAGTACGGCGCAACTAACAAGACCTGCTCCTCATCCTCACTGACCTTTCACAGCGTCTGTGCGAAAACGCTCACTGGGGGAAACGCCCTGGGGCCAGCTGTGTATCAGTGCCGAGGGTCCCTTCGGTCAGGGAATAGAACAACAGGCAGTGGACGTGTCCGGGGCGGCAAACAGATCTACCTGCGCGGTCCCGAAGCACCTCCAAATCAGCTGGACCACCTGGGGGTGGATTCTCCATTCACCCGGGAACGTGAGCTGTCATGAGAGCACGTCGCCTGCACGATTCAGCTTGCCCGGAATAAAAATGGCATGCAGAACCCCAGCTCAGAACTACCCTCGTTCATTGAGCGCTTTAGCCTGGAGGATGGCCATTGCATGCAAGGTGGAGACAGTCTACCCAGGGGCACTGTGAGGCTTAGCAGCAAGAGCTGCCATCATCTCACAGGCGCTGGATTCAGGGTTGCATTTTTTTTTGTTTTAACATTCAAGCATGAAAAACTATTCTAGTAGATCCCAAAAACAAAATCAAGACTTTGTAAAAGAGCATAATATGGCCGTTGCACATTTAGCACTTTGAAATTCGGCTTCATGATAAAGTCAATACAAACTTTGTCAGCTGGTCATTATCACAAAATAAACCTCATCAGTGTGAGTCATTCTTTAATTAATGAGTGGCAGAATACTGTAAATATATTAAATAACATTTATCAGTATGTATTTAAAATGTAATATATATTCAGTAAAATTTAAGCTTAAGGACATTTTGATAAATGTAATTAATTTTAATTAAACACAAGTGGTTAGGCTTACTGGTAACTATTTATTTCTGTGCTGTAGTGTTACCACTATTTCCACCACGAGAGGCAGTAATACCACAGACAAATTAGTGCAAATCCATGATTAGTTAATGGCATCATGGTAGTTTAAAGAGCATGGGACATTTTGGAAATAAGACTTTATCAATATACAGATTAAAATATGTCAAATCCAGAAGTTACCAAAGCAAACATAATACAAATATGCAAAAATGTTACGATTTATTGGTATTGAAAATTTATTTCAATTCAACTGTTGCAAAGTAGACACCACTTTGCAAGAATGACCCAAATATGTGCCTGCTAAATCCCATTTGACCAACCACAATAGAGTATTTCAGAGGGCTATGTAATAAATAGGAATTTAAACAATTAAATCACATTAGTGTGGACAATGACTATGAATGTACATAATAACTGATTTATATTTTTTTGGACTTTAAACTGTGTTCATCCTGACTGAGAACCTGTGTGTAAGTGTATGACCGTTAAACATTTGTAGGCAGAAGTTGAAAAATGCCAGGCAATCATGCTGGAGCTCTGTGTTGGAATTTAACTGATGACAGTTGAAATGTGTGTGAAAACATTAAAACATAAACACCAACACATATACAGTACAGCAATAGAGGTATTATACTTGACACGGTTTTCAATTGCCATGGTCACACACTTGGTGTGAGATGAAGATTTTATAATGGGATGCTTACTGTGTTTGAATTTCTACAAGTGCAAAGTGCACATATTGACAGTTTAGAAATAGCTCTGACATTTATTTTGGACATCCACATACGTGCAGGTTACTGCGCATAAGAGGTGGTAGGAGAATAGATCTGAATTTATTTTAGGATACTGTACTCCCTCCATACCATACCTTGTTTGCTTAAAATCAGTCTCGTGGGTCCCAACTCATATTTAAACACACACATAAACAAACACATGCATTCCACCCCCACTGCTGTGCTATCTGTTGATGACGCAGATAAAGATCTCCTGCTCTGGAGATCTATGACATCACACCTCCCAGAGGAGATCTGCTTCTAACAGATACACAGACATGCCAGGAATTACTAACTACCATTGGACTGCAGAGAGGAAGAAAGAGAGAGCAGTAGTAATGCCTAAGAGCGCCTAGAGGTATTTGTGTGTGTTTGCATGTACAGTATGTAACGTGTCAGGGATGAAGAAGATGACGCAGGTTGAACTGGGTCAGGTTGAGCACCACTCAGAATGTATTTGTTCATATATGACAAGATGTTCGCACTTTATTATGTGTACTCTTATTTATCATATTGTGGCATAAAGGGATACAGATTTCAGGGCTTAGGCCCAGGCAGTTAGCAGACTACGCCACGATGGGACTTACACCCAAAGAATTAAGTATTTAGTTCAACCAGGCACTCAAGTTCATTGATGGATAGCCAGAGACAGTGGTCCAGTACAAAAACAGACTTTATTTTCACTACCACAATGATTGAGATTTCATAAACATACACTGTACACCAAATCAAATAACAAAACACACAGTCAATAGTCACTCCACTCACTATACTATACTATATTCGCAACGCACACACACGATAGGGCGGCAATATGGCGGAATCTTACCAGTGGGAGGCTAGTGGCTCGAGCAATGAGCATCCATGAAAAACACCCCAATCACACGTGTCAAATTTCACACACACCACAAGGGAAATGACCACACTTGGTGAACACCCCGCCACAGCACACACCAAGGGACCCGCCACCGCAAGGGGCACTGCTCCCACTGGCAGTTCTCAGCACCTGGACAAAGGACAGACACGTGGCAGTAAAAACAAAATTACACACAAAACAAACAAAAAAAGACAATAAACAAGGTCTAATAAGCCACCCGTTCTAAAGCCCAAGGTAGTACTGGAGTTAGCAATATGAACAGAGACTCAATCACACAATACATCAAAATAAACAATCAAACATGGATAAAACATCCACAACAATGGGACAAGATTGCTCTATGGATCAACCACTTCAGTCAATGTGGACAAATCACATAAAAAGTTAAAACAAAAGAAAAACAATCACAATTTGGCCAATCCTCTTGGATATCAGCAGCAAGAAAAGGCCTCCATACAAGAATTCAAAAGAAAGAAATAAACAACAATTAAAGTGGTGTCAGTTCATTGAACAGTCCACACTCAAACACTGATTCACAACAATGACAGAAAGGGCGCACACTCAGCTGGTGAAAGGGCTGCGGCCGCACGGGGGATTCTATAGCACGAAACATTCCCTATAAGCCCAAGTTATGAAGTCAACGAGTGGGAAAAAAAAGAAACTGAGCTAACCAAACCTGCGGCGCTACGGTAAACCGATAACCAAGGCAGACATCAGGTCGCTGGGCATGTAGACAGGACAACAAGTCGCGTACCGGTGACATCACTTGTCAAAAGAAAAGTCCCAGTTTATAAAGGGGTTTAGCCCTCGCGATTGGCTCAGAGTTAACTGCCCAGAACCACTCACAGCACAGCAAATTAAGTGTCACTTCAGAAGGCATGAGCCAGACAGCTGCATCCTGCTACAATCTGCCCCGTTTTTTTTTAAATCGGCGCCCCGACGATGACCCCAAGACACTCACCTCTGCTGTGGGATGCTAGTAGAGCGAACACTGAAGAAAACCCTTGTTACAAGTCCTCTTGCCATGACGGCTATACAACAAGAAACACGAGACACTGGTTACAAGTCCTCTGGCCATGGCGGCTACACAACAAACATGAGACACTTGGTACAAGTGCTCTGCCATGATGGCTACACCACGAGAAACTTGGTACAAGTCCTCTGGCCATGACGGCTACACAAGAAACACGAGCGACACCGTTACAAGTGTGAAATTTGACATGTGTGATTGGGGTGTTTTTCATGGATGCTCATTGCTCGAGCCACTAGCCTCCCACTGGTAAGATTCCGCCATATTGCCGCCCTATCGTGTGTGTGCGTTGCGAATAGAGTATAGTGAGTGGAGTGACTATTGAGTGTGTGTTTTGTTATTTGATTTGGTGTACAGTGTATGTTGTTTATGAAATCTCAATCATTGTGGTAGTGAAAATAAAGTCTGTTTTTGTACTGGACCACTGTCTCTGGCTATCCATCAACGAACTTGAGTGCCTGGTTGAACTAAATACTTAATTCTTTGGGTGTAAGTCCCATCGTGGCATAGTCTGCTAACTGCCTGGGCCTAAGCCCTGAAATCTGTATCCCTTTATGCCACATTTGGCGTAGTCGGCAGGGTCGCTTGGTAAAGCCAGAGACGTGTTCCAATTTTGTTTTTTTGTTTTCTTTACAAGCAAAGCAGCAGCTGTTCTTTGGTGGACCAGTAACAGGGCAGGTAAGGTGGGGATTTTTTTTTTTTTTTTTTTTACCAACTGCATTGCCAAAATATGGAACGGGGTGGCCGAGGGGAATGAGATACAGGAGTTGAGGGACTTGATATCTCAGCTGGTAGCTGATGATGAGCGCCTATGTCAGACCCCAAGCATATCCCTGCCCTGGCTCCTGGCCCTGCTTTTGTGTTTCTCGTCGAGTTGGCAGAGCACTTGTAACAAGGGTCTCGTGTTTCTCGTCGAGTAGCCGTCATGGCCAGAGGACTTGTACCAGGTGTCTCATGTTTCTCATTGTGTAGCCGTCATGGCAGAGCACTTGTAACAGGTGTCTCTCGTGTTTCTTGTTGTGTAGCCGTCATGGCCAGAGGACTTGTACTAAGTATCTCATGTTTCTCGTCGAGTAGCCGTCATGGCCAGAGGACTGGTATCAAGTATCTCGTGTTTCTCGTGGTGTAGCCAACATACACCACAAGGGAAATGACCACACTTGAACACACAGCAACAGCACACACCAAGGGACCCCCCACCGCAAGGGGCACTGCGCCCACTGGCAGTTCTCAGCACCTGGACAAAGGACAGACACGTGGCAGTTAAAACAAAATTACACACAAAACAAAAAAAGACAATAAACAAGGTCTAATAAGCCACCCGTTCTAAAGCCCAAGGTAGTACTGGAGTTAGCAATATGAACAGAGACTCAATCACACAATACATCAAAATAAACAATCAAACATGGATAAAACATCCACAACAATGGGACAAGATTGCTCTATGGATCAACCACTTCAAGATCTTCAGTCAATGTGGACAAATCACATAAAAAGTTCAAACAAAAGAAAAACAATCACAATTTGGCCAATGCTCTTGGATATCAGCAGCAAGAAAAGGCCTCCATACAAGAATTCAAAAGAAATAAATAAACACAAAACAAACAATTAAAGTGGTGTCAGTTCATTGAACAGTCCACACTCAAACACTGATTCACAACAATGACAGAAAGGAGAATCAAACAGTGTTAAACAAGCAACGATGTAACACGCCAGCCAGCCACCTGTTAACCACAGGTTTAATAATCCTTGGTCCCGTGTGAAGAGACAGCCGGGTACGACGAAAATACATAAAAAAAAACACGTAACGTAAAAAAGCATAAGCAAAGCAGCAGATGTTCTGCGTCGATGTAGGCAACTGGCGGCCACACCCCCGGTTAGACAGCACTCCCTAAAATGCACAGGATGTCCATTTACAAATATATCCCACATTAACCATTCAACTATCACTCAGTATAGCAACATACCTAAGAGTAACAGCGTTGCGTCACAGGCTCGCTCGGAGCTCGGATCACGGATAGCAGGGCGCACACTCAGCTGGTGAAAGGGCTGCGGCCGCACGGGGGATTCTATAGCACGAAACATTCCCTATAAGCCCAAGTTATGAAGTCAACGAGTGGGAAAAAAAAGAAACTGAGCTAACCAAACCTGCGGCGCTACGGTAAACCGATAACCAAGGCAGACATCAGGTCGCTGGGCATGTAGACAGGACAACAAGTCGCGTACCGGTGATATCACTTGTCAAAAGAAAAGTCCTGGTTTATAAAGGGGTTTAGCCCTCGCGATTGGCTCAGAGTTAACTGCCCAGAACCACTCACAGCACAGCAAATTAAGTGTCACTTCAGAAGGCATGAGCCAGACAGCTGCATCCTGCTACAATAGGATTCATCTTTGATTATTCATGTTTGATTATATTATATAGGGCTTTGGTTTATGATGCCTAAAATGTTAATATGACTATGAATATGATTGCAGTACCCTAAAGCTTTCCATGTTGCTCGTTTGAATAATATTTATCAGTATTATTTGTCACTGTGTTCATCGCCACTGAGTAATATCAAACACAACGGTTTGGTAAATCCAATCTTGTCAGACCTGAATCAAAAGCACCAGATTATATTTCAGTAAAATGTCATGTTCTGCTCATGCAGCTGATTAAGTGGGGCTAAATGAAGGCAGGGGCAGATTTGAAAGAGGTCATGATGGTTATGAAATACCATAATTCAAAGTGTTTTATCGGAGGGCTTCGCAGACAAATTGACAATTTAAAATTACCACCTTTTGCCCTGAGAGAGGAACTGGTCACATTCAGTCTGGTTAATAAATTACTAAAACATTTGCATGAAATGATTCTTTATGCAATCAGAAGTCAAGGTCATTAACCCTGCAAGAAGAAGTTATGATTATGCAATCTCTTTTTATGTGAACAAAGAGTTAAAAAGTAAAATTGCCTGACACAAAAATGTATTTTAACTTTAATTATTTTAAAACTTTGACCCAAGAAGCATTTCAAGACTTTCAACCCAAAGTTTTCTTTTTCAGCAGGAAGTGACATCAGCTGGAGAGCTACTATTGTCGCTCAGTTATCTGCCAGCAGCCAATAGACTCGGGGTGGTAGTAATGAAGGCTAGAGGACTTCAGTCAGACAAACTGAAAGACAACATAGGTATTTACAACAAAAATACCATCATAACAACACTCAAATCAATGTGAACAATAAAAATAATTCCAAATTAACTATTAAGATGGAAGTGAAAAAGAGATTCAGCAGCTCAATAATAAACTACTGGTCAATATTTGGATTGATAATTTTGAATCTTTTTGAAAGAAGTCACCAAGGCTGCATTTATTTAATCAAAATACAATAAAATCAGTAATATTGTGAAACATTATTACAAATTAATAGAACAGTTTTAGATTTGAATATATTTTAAAATGTAAGTTATTCCACGTAAGGCTGCTGAAAACTTTCCCATCACAGGAAATTACATGGATTATATTATATGGATAAAATATATCCATATAGCAGTTCTTTTAAATTGTAATAATGTTTCACAATATAACTGGTTTTACTGAAATTTTGATAAAAAAATAAATGCAAAAACATTCAAAAATTATTCCAAACTTTTGACTGTGTGCATGTACACACATTAAATATATACATACAGTAAAAAAAAAAAAAAAAAAAAATACATACATACTAAATTTAGTAAATAAATACCAAATAAATACACACAGTACATACAATATTAACGCAATATTTTAGGTGTAATAAAGAGAGTACTGTACCTGTATGTTCTCTGATAGATCTATCAGTAAAGTTGACCTTGAAACATCAAAATGCCAAGCTCAAGAAGAAGCAGACGCGGCGAGTGAAGCACAAGATGAATCCGGTCTGGAACGAGATGATGATGTTAGAGCTGCCCAGTGAGCTGCTGGCTAAATCCAGCGTGGATTTGGAGGTACTGAACCTGGCCAGTCCCGGGACCCTGCACCCCCTGGGTCATTGCATGCTGGGGCGCCACACCTCCGGCACCGGCCTGCAGCACTGGAAACAGATGCTAGATAATCCACGCAAGCAAATTGCAATGTGGCATCCTCTATACACCTAAGAATGTTAACATTCTCCAAACCACCACCTATACGCAATTTCCTTGGGTTTTTACAATAGTACTCTATTCCTGTGCAAAAATATGTAGTTATCCAATATACTAAATATTTAAGTAGATTTAATGAATAAACCTAGCTGTTATCATTTCGTAATATGAAACTAACTTCTCTGCAGGTAAAGGCTAAACTACTTGTTACACAGTTGTTTAGAGTATTTTTAATGTAAGCAGTGCTGCATTTAACTTTGGTGTTGTTAGTAATGTGTGTTTAAAATACTCAATGCTGTTTTAAACTGGTCCGAGTTGGAGCCATCCTGAAATTAGTCTAAGGTGGTTGGAACACTTAGAGAGACAGCAAAACATTCAAACATATTTCATTTTTAAGATTAATATCAAACATTTTTGTTTTCCTGCTATTAATGGATCCTCTTAGTCCTACTGTCAGAGCTGGAATGATGGAGCCATGCTCACTAACTGTAGATTGTGGTTAGTATCTTTACAGTAGTAACACACTAATTAAATAAATAAACAGGGTCTCAATACGGCAGCTTTACTCTTCTCAAGATGCACACATACATAAATAAATGTAAATGTATCACTGTCTTCTAATTATATATATATATATATATATATTTTTTAAATATATATAAATAGCAGGAAATGTATACTTCTATGACGATTACTCCGTTTGGAGACTTATAGGTATTTCACTTATCGGGCTACAGATCCTGATGTTGTAAAATGTTGACATTTTGTCTTATTAAAGGGATGGTTCACCCAAAAATGAAAATTCTGTCATCATTTACTCACCCTCATATTGTTCCAAACCTGTATACATTTCTTTCACAAAAACACAAAAGAAGATATTTGAAAGAATATGGGTAACCAAACAGTTGATGGGCCCCATTGACCTCCATAGTATCCAGAGAAAAAAAAATACTATGGAAGTTAATGAGGCCCATCAACTGTTTGGTTACCCATATTCTTCAAAATATTTTCTATTGCCCTGTTTTATTCCAGAAATGTATTTGCGTTTTACCAGGAGTGCACATTCTACAGATGACATGCCTAACAACTGATGTTAATAACAGTAATATTTAGGCTTCTTAAACACAAATACTAACCACAACTGCTACAACCAATGCATCCAAATGCCACTAAAAAAATGTATGCATCACATTTTAAGCTTCTTGGAAGGAATGCATATTTTGTGCTAAAACCAACACAGTAGTCATTCAACCACACATGGCAAATCAAATCACTCAGCTGTATTTGCAGCTGTAGCTAATATGAAAGTTTTCAGCCCAGTCACTGTTTGTTGTACATCTCAAATTGCCCGTCCGTCATCTTTTCGGTGCAATGGTTATTGGATTTACACAATTTCTGTGCTTGATACTTTTCCAGAGAGGGATCACTGTTAATCACTGAAATCTGATCCATCTGAATGCATAACACTCTTGATTTCATACAGACAGAAATGTATTTCTATTTTTAACCCACAGATATGCTTGAAACAAATAACCTTATGTTGGAGTGAAATCAAAACTCTTTTCTCTAAATGTGCTATTTCTCAAGTGTTAGCTTCAGAGATTTGATGGATCTATTTATAGACATGGTCAGACATGATAGATGACACACAGATAAGCAAGAGCAAGCAAGGAAGTGACATATATCCAGGCCAACAGCACCTCCCACAAACCACACCAAATGAACACACACTGATGAATGTATCAGAGAGAGCGAGAGAAAGAAAGAATGTAAAACAAAATGGAGAGTGTGCAAACACAGGTGAGAGCAGCAGCACTTGATAAGAGTATATTAAAGTCATCTTTCTTTTACCTTGCTTTTCTCTCGCTCATCCTAAAAAAATAGTGTCTTGTTGCATAACAGTTAATATTAATGTGTCCTGTGTAGTTACTGGTGGACACGGCAGGGCACAGTATCTAGTCTTATTATGTCTGTATAATCAGAATGGACAGGTCCAGTGTCTGTCTGCTCGGCAGATGAAAATGGCACAGGATACCAGCAGTAACTGCAATGCATCACTGATGAGCTTTTTACATAATCCCACTGATAAAAAAAACAAAAAAAAACTCCCACCTGCTAGATATTGCCCTGCCAGAGCTAAAAATGATTGTGCTGGCTCGCTCTTCCTGGAGGAGCTGTGTGTGTGAGTGAATGAATGAATATGTGAACACACTACACGTCACATGATAAATTACTTTGAGCTTGCTGTCACTAGGAAGCATGTTTAAACACAATATGAATGAGAAACAGAATGAAAAGAAATTGCCTTATTTCAGAAGAACCGAGCAATGGGCTCTTCAGATTAAATAAACTCGCTAGTGAATTCATAAGTATGTTTTGCTACACAAACAACACATGAAATATAGATGGAGGGAAAAGATGCCCAAGAAAGTATTCCTTTCTGATGCTGAGCGGAGTGAGGCAGGCATGAGCATTGCTATCAGACAAAACAAGGAGAGAAAAAGCTACTGCATGAAGCTACCTGCTTTACATCATCTCATCTGTCTCTTTCTCTCCTTTGTCTTTGTGTGGCATCAGCCGGAACAAACAGAGGGAGAGGGAGAGGAGCAGAACATCCTGAACGCACACAAACACTCTTAAAGTCACCATGGCATGAAATCAAAATGAAAAATGAAAACAATTCATCTTTGTGACTCATGCTACTTGTTTTCTCTCCAATATGTTAGGAAGAATTGCTTGAGTAGTGTACATTTAATTAAATAAAATGTGGAGTGTGTATATGAGGATGTATACTGTGACAGGATCATTGACAGGCTAATTTACAGTGACAGAATGCATGTAAAGATGTGGCAGAGTGCAATTTTATGACATGGTAAAAAAAAAGCTTGCATACTCTTCTGCTACACTCTCAAAAGTAGCTGCCTTTTCTTCACCACAACAACAGTACATATTTTTGGCCATGGTATAATCAGGCAAACTGGAATGCAGTAACAATGTAAAAAAACAAAACACAAGGTTGTTTCAAGAATGAAACAAGTGACTCCATCCACCAATTCACATCCCTGTTGATATTCAGAACAAGATCTAGATTATTTTTAAACCATGCTGGATAACATGATAATGTCAGCTTGAGTGCTGCTATCATACCAACTACCAAGTAATTAATGTACATTTTTTAAATCAATAATATATTTGGGAAAAAATGAGTGTTCAATTTTTTCCTAATAATCATTTGGACTTCACTGCATGTACTGTATAAACATCAGTTAAAAACTAATAATGTGAACAAACTTCCATAAAACATGCACTATTCATAAAGTAAAGAGAGACAACAGTCATCAGTCAAATGGAGAGAAGGATGCAGTTTTTGACCACTTGAAATCTCCCTCCATAAGTACACGTCTCTCACAAGCATGTATGGTCACAATCCTGATTCAAAATATGAGTGTAGCTCCATTCATACAATAATGAAGTCTGATTTAACAAAATTAGGTCCCTCGAAAGCCCCATTTCTCTGTTTTTAATGTACAGAAAGAAGTGATGAAGTTATATGAGAAAGTGTTCTCTATTCAACAAGCAATCTGCCCTCTGAGCCTCTCCTGGGTTAGACTGATCCATGTTGCCACGGTGATGTGAGAAGGCTGAGTGATCAAGATCCCTTCTGCATTCAATTCGAGGGCTGGTTGGTAATTTACAGAGTGACTGGTTTTAGACCATCTCCTCATCCTCGACAATTGACTCATTACTAACAGACACAAGATGTGCAAGTCCTTGACTGACAGTAACAATTCGACAAACCCAAGGCTGGTTGATCAATTTTACCAGAGTTGTGAGATCAATAACTGGGACAAGGAGACAGAGATAAGAGGATCAGGGAAAAGTAGCAGCTAATGAAGGAAGAAAAAAAACTGATAGAATTTCAATGCAGAGACAAACGCACAGGAAGCAAGTAGAGAACAAGCATTAGCTGCTTAAGATATGTACTGCGACAGAATGTGTCCTCTTAGACATACGTTTTTCAGCTTTGATGACTTGTGGTCAAAATAAATGTAAATTTTAAATTTTAAAATGAACTAGTTCAGTTCATACTTTAAAATTTTGAACTAGTTCATAGTTATTTTTTTTTCCATATGTTGCTGCCAGCAATTATTTTTCAAAATTATTGCCACAGCCCATATAGAACCACAGACAGCAATTATTTTATCGGAGGGCAAAGTTTGCACAGAAATTGTAAGATTTTTTTTAAATACATAACTCCTGAATAAAAATAAAAATGTGTTTGGTCTGATTTTTTTTTTTATTGTAAACGGATTTGATTGGTTTGTCGATAGTGAGCTCGGAAATGCATGTGATGAGAGGTCTTATTAAGCCAGCCTCTGGTTACACGAACGTGTCACCGCATCAGAACCGAAAACATGGGGATTTTTTTTTACAAACAATAATCGCACAACCTATTCGATATTCTATAATAAAATCAACTAATCAAATATTCGAAAATCGTGACTCATTCCTAGTTACCAGAGTCTGATCTATATCCATTTGCCATGTGTTTCAGATTGTGTCATCCCCACAAATCGCAACTAAATCGAAAAAAAAAACATTCATCAAAAGTGATCTGATCACGTTATTTTTATTAAATCACAGATAAAACCAAAATGAAAATTTGTAGCCACCGACTATTACTTCCCATCTTGACCGAACAATTATCTACTACTTTATTAACTTTAAATAAAATATCACCATAGCCTTTAGGCTAGTGCTCGCATGCTATGTAAACAAACACTTCAGCCGTAAGTAGAAAACCGTTTAGTCCGTTGAACCCGCTATGAATCATGGGAAATAGAACGGGCAAAGAATAAGGTGGATATGGGAGAGAATGCTAAATCATAATGAGCGTTTTCGTAATATATTGCCTATTCCGCATCAACGCAGCATAAAGCAGCATAAAGCAGCATAAAGCTTGCCACAAAAACCGGCAAAAGTAATGATTATGCATGAAACATTTGAATTGTTCATTAATAAACTAGTGTTTTCTATCAGTGTCGACTGCAAAGATAAAGTTGACGACGCTGACTCGCCATCTTCGCAGTAGTGAACGCGCCTAGAGAGAAATGCACACTTCATACGAATTAACCTATATAAGCAGAGAGCAGCACATTTCTGCTCGTTTTTAATTATTTTGTTTAAAAGTAGACATTTCAAGCTTTCTATAGATATACTTCTCAGGTCTGTGAGGCAAGTATCTTATACGCTGAGTTTCGGTTCATTTATGAGACGCGCTCCAGTTTACGCGCCGGCGCCTCCGTGTCCTGTTTATATTGTCTACTATATTTGCTTCTTATTTATTAATCCAGGGAATTTGTTGATTAAAATGAAGATACAATTTATACTAAACGAAATTCACTTTAAAGAAAGGCAACTACAAAACAAAACTTAATAAGTGGTCAAAATCAAGTCTGACCCATTCCAAATGTTTTCCTATATGACTCATCTCATGCGGTTCCCTTTTCATATTAATCAACATAGATGAAATAATCTAAAAAAAACATTATATTATGAAACAAATATAAAGTAGGCTATGTTTTAGTTTTTTTTTACTTATATTTAAGCGTCACACAGCTCTGCTTTGTTCACATGCTCATGGTGTGTATACATGCATGTGATGGAGGGGTGTGATTTTCTAATAATAATCGAATATTATTTTTGCTTGAAATGCCCATCCCTACTGGTAACGTTTGTCAACAAAATTGTGCGAACAGACATACACCCTTTTCGGATGCTTCACTGACTACGTTTACACGCAGAAAATAACCCGTTCAAAACCGGGATATTAGCAATAACCCGGTCATGCACGGCCATGTAAACACCGGCAAAAACCCGAATATGCTCATATCCCGTATTTTAAAAACCCGGATATGATACTTGGGGTACCCCTTTTCTAACCCGAATGTTTGGTCATGTAAACGCGTATCAGCATATCCCCATAATGATTTGTGTTCTGCGCATGTTCTATTCGCAAGGAATCTTGGTCTTTTGAGTAGAGGAACTTCTCGGCGCATACAAAAACCCGCGTGCAGTATAACGGAAGTAAACATGGCGAGACGCAGTACAGCATACTTTTGGAGCGAGGTCAGTACCAGCACCAAAGCGCAAACAAAGGCGATCGCTATCTGCCACGAACTATTCATTATCGCGCGTGCTGCTGCTGTTGTTGTTGTCTTTGGATACAGGAAGGAGAATCGGAAATGACGCATATTGCGTCTTAGGCTGATTTATACTTCTGCGTCGGACCTACGCCGGAGCCATACGCTATACACTACGCGTTGGTTTTCATTTATACTTCTGCGTCGTTGTCCGCGTTGAAGCGCAATTACACATGCAGAGGGAGCATGTGAAACCCGAGGGAGGGGTTCTAGCAGACCAATCACAGCGCTTGCGTCCGCGTAGAATTGACGCGTTGTTACATTTTTGGAGAGGTGCATGTCAGGGTACGCCGAAGGGTACGCGCGCTACGCACAGCCTACGGCGTAGCTACGGCGTAAAGCCCAATTTATACTTCTGCGTCGGACCTACGCCGGAGCCTCTACGCCGTAGACTACGCATTGGTTTTAATTTATACTTCTGCGTCGTTGTCCGCGTTGATGCACGCAGAGGGAGCATGTGAAACCCGAGGGAGCGGTTTGAGCAGACCAATCACAGCGCTTGCGTCCGCGTAGAATTGACGCGTTGTTACATTTTTGGAGAGGTGCACGTCAGGGTACGCCGAAGGGTACGCGCGCTACGCACAGCCTACGCCGTAGCTACGGCGTAAGTTCGACGCAGAAGTATAAATTGGGCTTAAGTTCGACGCAGAAGTATAAATTGGGCTTAATTAACATATTGCGTCTTAAGGTTGTCCGTACGTCCCGACGCTAACCGTGCGTCACCGTTTACATCGGGATATTGCAATTCCACAGGAGTAACTCTCTCTGCTCACGCATGTAAACGGGTTATTCCTAATGTTTCAGAAACCCGAATAGTGACCTTAACCCGACCATAACCCAAATATTGGCTGCATGTAAACGTAAACGCAGCTAACCAAAAACGTCTACTCTCTGGCATTGAATGTAGCTGATACGGAACCGGACATGGGCATTCTCTCCTTTTTATCTTATGCTCAAAGCAATCAGTTTCTAACAAGTGTTTTATCTTCTTTGAATTGTTAAAACAACCAACAACAGCACATGTAGAGCCTGCACTCATTCTCTCACTGCTAATACAGGTAACGTTAGCTATCGCTACGAACCGGAAGTAGGCAACCGGAGTCGTCGTCATGGCGGCGCGTTTAGAGCAGAATAAGGTGGATATATAGTTGGATTGAGGATTGAGGAAGAAGTGGCATGTCTCTATATAAATGGTCTCTGGCTGTGTTCATTTGTTTCAATGTAGCCTATCCTCGAGAGGCTGCGCGAGCGTCAACTGCATTTGTAAGGTCCCTGCACACTGAGTTCCAAATCGAAACTTTCGTATCCGTTTTTTCGTATTGGTCATTCGGTTGCTGTGAATTGTAAAAAACACCTCTCAAAATGCTTGCAATGGATGCGAAAAACGTTACCGCTCACGGTAACACCGATGTGTCAATAATAAAATTAAGGCAATAATAATAACACATTATAATAAAAAAAAGTTCACAGTTCGCTAATATCGGTTAATGGTCATATGACATGTAGGTAAACAATTTGTTAATCCTTTTGAGTATTTTTTTTTTTATTTTAAAATTATATGCAACTTTACATTATGTATAATTATATACATGCTTTTTTATCCCTGTGTGCACCAAACCCATCTTAAGTGTTTGCTGCCAAAAAAGCTAATTTTTTCAGTTTCATCTGACCATAGAAGTTAGAACCCATCCCGTTTGAAGTTCCAGTAGTGTCAGTTACTTTTCAAACATTCTATGGACAGATCAAACAAAAAAAAAAAAAAGCTTTTTGGCAGCAAACACTTAATATGGGTTAGGATCATACAGGGATAAAAAGTACCCCATGTGTAAAATGAAATACTCTGCTGTATCTTTAATGCTGTGGGCCTAATTTTCTGCCAGAGGTCCTGGACATCTTGTTCAGATACATGGCATCATGGATTCGATCAAATACTAACAGATAAAAACTCTAAACCTGACAGCCGGTGCTAATAATGGGCCATGTTTGGATCTTCCAACAGGACAGTGATCCAAAAACAAACATAAAAAAAAATGGGTCATTCAAAAAAAAAAAAAAAAATGTGTTGGTCACTGAGCACAAAACCAAGCATCTGCAATGGCCATCCCAGTCCCCAGACCTGAACCCTATAGAAAATGAGTGGGCTAAACTGAAGAGAAGAAGCGTCAACATGGATCTGGAGAGATTCTGTATGGAGGAATGGTCTCTGATCTCTTGTCAGTTGTTCTCCAAACTCATCAGGCATTATAGGAGAAGACTCAGAGCTGTTATCTTGGAAAAAGGAGGTTTCAAAAAGTATTTAATAAAAGGCGGCAAATAATTGTTCTCAATGTGTTTTTGAGAAAAACATTTATTTCATAATGTGATTTCCCCCCACTCTCAATTCTTTTACTTCAATAAAAGGTTCGATTTTTGCATTTTTTTTTAAATAAAATATCAAAAGGATAAACAATACAGATTTATTTTTTACAGCCATCTTTGATCATATTTACCAAGGAGGCAAATAATTCTGACCAGCACTGTATCAGGAACAGTGCTGGGCAGATTACTTACAAATTGTAGTCGATTACCGATTTTAAATTGCATGAAAAAAATTGTAGTTAATGTAATTGTCCATTCTGAATCAAACTGCAACATCTGTTTCATGTAGCATTACAAAAGGAAAATGTGGCCCTTAGGCACACACTTGTTCATATTAGATTACTGTAACATATTTCTTTTATTAGCCTACTCGTCTGCTAGGTCTCTCCATCCATTACAGATTCACATTCATGGCAAAGAAGGCCGGGTCACTTACATCATCTAAAGGTCTATTACTTTCAATGCACTTTCTTCCAAATGCACATCATAATGCCCAAATACAAAAGTAGCAAATAGCAATATAATCTGATAGAAATAGTTTAGTTTCTAAGAGGCTCTAATGGAGTGATAAAGCTGTTTTTCTGGTATATTGTACATTTGCAAGTAAATGAACGTAGAACTTGTTGAATATAAAACATGTAGAATGATCAAGCAGTATCTTATAGTTTGATTTGAGTGTTTTTCAGTGTTTTGCGTTTGTAGCCTACTGACCACTGTAGGCAAACCAGTGTGGAAACGTTCAAAACACTATATCAAAATATTGGAAAATCAGAATACAATAAGCATTTTAGCTTTAAACTATACTTGCCCTCACCCCCCTACCTTGTGTCCTTGGAGGCCTACTCATCTCTCTCGCCTGAAGGGAAGGCATGTAAATCAGATATGTGTCTCTAGCGCCACCGTGTGCTAGAAAGTTTGTCTGCCATTAGGTTGTTTCTGAAGTCTTTTTAATTATTAAAATATTTAAAAAATAAATTCTCAGAAAAATATCATACACAACTAAGCACCACATTCACAACCAGGAAAAATCTCAAACGAAAACAAAGGTCATTATGTTAAATGTTAAATAAATAACTTACATTAATACACAGCCAATCATAGCCTATAACATTTATGCACGTCGACTATCAGGAACTATTCATGAAGAATTAAAAAGTAATTTGATCTTCTAATTCTGTAGTTTAAAATACATAAAGGACACAGACACTTTGCAATAATTCCTTTATATTGTAGTGTTCTCAGGGAAGGACGAGACGTTTTTAATAACAAAGGGTGTTTATTAGAAGCTGTTGTTGGCCACAGCCCACGCCGTACATACCCTTATAAGACTTATAAGAGAACCGCACTTGAAACAGCGAGACGCCCTTCAACTCCTGTCTCTCAGATTCCCCATAAATCCCCAAGGGGTGGAGCCTTTTACCATATTCAACTTGAACATCGAATCACATAAAATTAATAAAGTACAAAATTAAGATTAAATGTATTTTTATTTGTAACAGAACAGCATTTTGAACACGTTACACAATTATAGTCATGAATATCTTCTTTAACATTCACAGAAATTGTCTTATTGACATACATTCACACAAAACGAACATTCAGCTTTATTTGGAGAGGGCGAGTGCAGCAGTAGTTGTTTCTAGAGGGAACCGTTTCTCTGTAACACATTAAGCTACCTGACTTCCGGTCGATGCACCGTTGGCTGGAGAACGATACTTTTCCCGGAGTTTTTGGGTGGATAAACAAGACCCTCGAGTGGCCAATGCGCAGAGGAAATATAGTCCTGAGTTGGTTGAAAACGTTTTCTCAATCTCATGCTTATGTTTGCAGATTCGACCAGTTATCTACTCGATGAACGCTTGGTTATAGCTCAACCTGCATTTATAAAGACGCTTTATACATAACGTTAACTTACACAGCAAAAAACAACAACGTATTTTCTGAAGATCTAATTCTAAGTTATAGGAAATTGCTGTTTACTCCATAACGTGTTTGTCATCAGCTAGCTCTGCTCTCCACAATACTTTCTAGATTACTAACTGCATATTGATTTATAGACTTACTAACTGAGGAAAACTAAAGTCTTGAATTTACCATATTTTTTATTGAAAATTGTGCATTTAAAATTAAGAACTGCAATAATTCGAATCGCAACAAGCATTCGTATTCTGGGCATTAATTCATATTGCATCTAACCATGCAATTCACTGTACAAAAATCACCAATAGTTGCATCAATAGTTTTAGACATATTTATCTTTTATGGGTCTGAAAAACAACAACAATATAATAAAAGAAAGAAAATAGAAAGAAAAATAAAGTTAACATAATGAAAAAGATATGTAAATGCACAGCCAAATTACAATTATTCATCAAGTAATAGTTGTGTTTGTTTTGTAAGTGCTGTCCGTTTATCCTTGCATGTAACTACAGCTTTCAAAATGTAAGTATGAGAGTACTATCTTGTCTTATTGTGGTGTTTGTTATTTTTAATCTAGTGGCAACAGACTTTTGGAGGGATAAAGGCTCTGGGAACATGAGAGACTCCATCCACAGTGTGCTGAGATCAATACCGCGAGGGCTCACCCTGGGTCCTTCTCTGGTTGAAGATGGACAGTTGGGTCTGTGGTGTGTTGGGCGAGTGCTAGAGAAAGGCACTCTGTTAGGTCTGGAGGAACCTGACAAAATAATCAGGAAGGAAAAAGAGGAGGTATGCATACCACTGTGTTTTTAAATTTCATTTTGAACCATACATCTGACAGGTTTGTGTAGCACCACTACAGCAAATGTGCTTCAAGACATTAGCAGCATTAACTTCTCACCTGATATTGTTTTCAGAAGCATTACTATGTTCAAATGGGACTACAAACGCAGTTTTTAGAATTAAATAAGATGTTGCTGTGATAAGTAATAGCTATAAGTAAGTAAGTATGTGTTCTTATTCTCCAGGGGTTGCAAAATACATGCCAAAATGTGTTCAAAGGAGAAATCTCAGAGGAAATGTACTGGATGAGGTAAGTTTATCCAGAATAGACCTGTCACTATCATGAATTTTGTGCTGATGATTAATTCTGTTTTGTTCATGCATTAATGTGTGTATATATATATATATTTTTTACTTGAAATAGTATATAATATAGTAATGAACATTATAATAAAATAGGCCCACATTATTTACTTTAATGATGTAAAAATGTATATTTATATAATATAATATAATATAATAAAGATATTATAAAGTGCAGTCTGAATTTTTTTCCCCCATTTTTTCAAACCTTCATTTTGCATGAGGGAAGAGTTTAACTATTTGACTATGGCAAAATGTGATTGAAATTTAAACTGCTTAATTATTGCGGTTATATTAAATAAATGCGATTAGATAGAATAACCGCGACTAGGCGATTAATCAATTATCACAATAGGCCTAAGCCAGAATTCATTAATTATTATATTTAGTACAATTACTTACTTGCATATCAAGACATTATATAATCAGACTTTTTTAACTGCCTCCACAGGTTTGCCTGCAGCACTCAGAGTGAGGAAGAGAGCAATGTCAGTGTACTTGAGGTGGATGGAAGATTGGGCCTCAGGGTCTGTCGGGATATTCAGCCAGGAACAGAACTGCTCCTCTTGGAAGATCAACATGAAGCCTCTTTTGAAGAAGAAGTTCTGCAAGTAAAAGCCTGTGAAAACAGTAATAGGCCAAACAGAGATCAAGATGAAGCTCCAGAGGCCATCACTTTAGATCGCCGCTCTGGCTGTTCATGTAAGTTTATACCTGATATTTGTGCTGTGTAAGAGGTCCATGATATAATGTTATGCTTTTGAAAATGTGTGAAACTTTTGTCTTCTAACAGATCCTGCCACACAAGAGAATACAAAACTTCCTATCAAGGCGAAAAGTCTTGTGCAAGACTCTAGAGCCTGTAATTCGAGTGTCCTGGAGCAGAATGGGGTGGATGAGGCACACGGGGAGAGTGAAGCTGAGCAGATCGATGAGCGTCCTGCAAGAGAAGAGATTCAGAGCGTCAGTGTGAATACATCACAAGCCCAGGGTTCATCAGAACATCTGAAGCCAGAGAGAAACCTAAGAGCCAGCTCTCGCCTTGCCGCTAAACCTCGAAAAGTGCACTCGTCAGCCACCCGTATCTGCAAACGACAAGATCCAATGAATAGGTCAGACCTAAGCAGCAAGAAAAAGCTCTTGAATAACAAAGACAACACAATACAGACGTTGTATAGTAATGAGGATTCCAGCATGGAGCAAAATGAGCAGGATTTTCCTCATTTTATTATCCGAGAGAGGAAGTACAAATGTTACGAGTGTGACAAGAGCTTCTTTCAGCTGTGCCATCTCAAGAAACACAAATTCACACATCAAAATCAAAAGCCGTACATGTGCACAGAGTGTGGTAAACCATACAGTTCACAGGAGAGCTTCCAAGCCCACCTGCTAATGCATCTCGGTCAGAGGCCGTTTCAATGCCAGCACTGTGACAAAAGCTATGGCTTAAAACGGGACCTCAAGGAGCACCAGGTTCTCCACTCAGGCGAGAAACCGTTCGTCTGTGACATCTGTGGAAAAGCTTTTGCTCGCCGGCCCTCGCTACGCGTCCACAGAGAAGTCCATCGGACAAAAGAGCCAGACTACCAGGCTCCCAAGGTCAAGTGTCCAGAGTGCAATAAAGAACTGGCCAATTCTGGCTCTTTGAGGAACCACATGCGTCTGCACACCGGAGAACGGCCGTACATCTGCCAGCACTGTGACAAAAGCTTTCGCCAACGTGGCAATCTGCTGGGACACATGCGCATCCACACCGGAGAGAAACCCTACAAGTGCGACCACTGTGACCTGTGCTTTTCTCAAGTCCCTGAACTGCGCCGGCACCTGATTTCACACACGGGTGAGGTGTATCTGTGCCCTGTCTGTGGTAAGGCTTTACGGGACCCTCACACGTTGCGGGCCCATGAACGACTGCACACAGGAGACAGACCCTATAAATGTGAACAGTGTGGGAAAGGGTACACGATGGCAACCAAACTCCGGCGCCACCTAAAGTCTCACCTGGAAGAGAAGCCACATGTTTGCCAGGTGTGCGGAGCCAAATACACAATGATGCAGAGTCTACAGCGGCATCTGCAGTCGCACAAACTTCACTCAGACTCTGGTCACGCATTGCCGACACGAGGTCGACCCAAAAAGGCAGGCCAGAAGGCAGAGGATGAGCCAGGTAGGACTGACTGCAGCAGTTTGGAAGAGGGACGGATGGTGGCGTACGTTCAAGCCTCAGAGGACTTCGCTATGGTGTCTCACCCAGAAAGTGCCATTTTGGACTCTGGTGCGTACCACCATGGCACGATTGTTTTGGAAAAAGGAGCGGAGAAGGCGGTTCAACGTATTGAGCTCAGTCAGAATATCATCGAGATTATTGTCTCCGATGATAATACCAAGTGTATAGTAGTGCAAGAACAGCCTTCTAATGCTGAATGCATAGTTGTGCAGGAAAATGATGCCAGTAGTGACTGTATTGTAGTTCCAGAACAGGATGCTCATAGTTGTTTGGTCATATTACAAGGTCAGGATGGTCTAAGTTCTGTGGCAGAGACTGTAGAAATAGAGACAGGGCTGTGACACTAAAGTCTTTCGTTTTCAAACATAAACATCATTATGTCTCACACCAAAGAAAAAACAACCTTTGTGAAATAAATGTATAAGCTATGTTGAATTTATGTCTTGCTGTTCTTTTATTCTTTGATGGGTTTGCTGCATGTATCAGTAAATATTGACTCCTGTGCGCAGTGGACCTTGTTTCATCACTGTTTATACAGACATTGTACAAATGCATCAGCAAAACACAGCTGTGTTGGGAAATGAGCTAATACAAGAGGAAATTCCGTTATATACCTGTATCTGTTACGTTGCAAATGATCAGATCTTTCACACGTCAACTGTTAAAATAAAATACCATGTATGTACTTTTTATATAAATACATAATGATTATTATTAGAAGAAATGATAAGCAGTAGATACCCAGTAGATAAGAGCTAATGGAGCTCTTCAGCTACATAAAGAGGGTCATAATTTGAAGATGAAAGCTATTTCTTTTGATTAGTAACAAAGATGGATATTTTTCTTAACAAAATATGGAGGAGCACTGTGTAAAATATTTAATCTAGTTTTTTTTCTTCTTTTTTTTTAATTTGCGAGAGTTTTGTTATAATATAAATTTTAGAATTTGTATAATATGTCCTCACAGTTGAATTCGCATAGCTTTGGAGATATGAAGTTATCTTGTTTTCATTAAATATTGCCTGATTCATGTTCCTCAGAAAGCAAAGAATGTTCCACGTTGATATAAGAGATCTGATACAGAAGAGATAGGCTCTTTTTGTGAAAAGAGTTCAGACACTTTGTTCTCTTTGAACTCTGGTAGTTCAATATTAACTTGGTGACTCCAGTAACTGCAGCTCTGGGCTTTTCTAACTGAGTGTGTGAGAGATTTGATGAAATGCTCCAAGTTTTTTCAGGATTACAGACTCAGTCATCCCCAAGAATGGGACCAAAACCAGCGCCTCTCCTTCTTTCCCTGCTTCTCGGACAAGTTCTCCAGTTCACGTTGTGCAATAACGGTAGGAATTTACTGAGATTTCTCTGCCTTTTGACTAATTAGGCCATAACAAACAAATTTATTCTAAGATAATACATATTATAGTATGTGAGCCTAGATGTTTTGAGAAATTTTGGCTTTTGTGCTTCAGTGTTCATTGACAATAAGGAAGCCTCTCAGATCATTCGGGCAAAGAGGGCTAACGGCAGATTTGAGGAGATTAAAACGGGTAATCTGGAGAGAGAGTGTGTGGAAGAGATTTGTGACCATGAGGAAGCTCGAGAAGTGTTTGAGAGAGTTGATAAAACGGTGAGAAATCCACTTTGTGTTGTAGACACATAAGCCCCAATTGAAACAAATGGAAATATTTAAATCTCTATCAGTGGATTTAAAAAAAAAAAGCATTATATAAATTAATATAATCTTTATAAGATTACTGGCATTTGAAGTGTGGTATAAATCCTTTTATCTAGTATTTTATGTTTAATGATTTCTTCCATTTTCCCACAGGAAATTTTTTGGGCAAAATATTTGGGTAAGAATATATATCACTTTACAAAAATTTCAGTGTAAACAGTGACAACATTTTGTGTAAACAGTTTCTATTGAACCAGGGACAAAGTGCATTTTCACTGGCCTTTCCCTGCTCAATATACAAATTGAAATGAGTGTATTGGTATCAGGGTTGCCCGACGGCCAATTAAACTAGCCCAAATAACAAAATTCAAATTAAGGCACTCCCATAACTAAAATCTGTGGCAACAGTTTTAAAGTAGCCCAATTCCACAGAAAGAAAACGCCAACCTGGGAACTCTTACTCTGTTAGATGTTATATATTTCCCTTTTTTATCTTTTTTTCCACAGGCTGTGAGGGAACAAAATTATCCAGAACACCAGCACATATCAGGAGTTTGAGAGCATGTGTGGAATCAGAAGGTAAGGGTGATACATACTTATTCACCCAACACAAAGAATTGTACCCAACACTCATAACACCAAGACATTTTTTGGTAAAAGCAAGTGACTGATCATAACCCTATTAATTAATGTTTGATTGACAGTGTTATTTTTGTGTCATTGTTCTAGTTTTTACTAACATTTTGAATTAGTGTATATGTATGTATGTATATATATATATATATATATATATATATATATATATATATATATATATTTGTTTTCTATTTAATTTAAAAAAATGTAAAGTATGTCTAAATGTAAAGTATGTCTATATGGTTTTTATGAATTTTAATTTCAGTTTTAGTTATTTTAGTACATCAAGTTAAACTAAATAAAAATGAGAAGTAGCTGAATGTTAATTTTTTTTTCAAGTAAGAAAAAGTTTGTATGTTTTTAGTGTTAGTTTTAACTATAATTTCCCTGTTGACAGGAGACTGTTTCGTTGATGTTGATGAACACTATGCTGGTAGAGTATCTGTCACCAAGTCTGGAAGGTCATGCCAGTACTGGAAAAGCAACTTCCCCCACAGGATTCAGTATGTACTTCTGCACTCTTTGTTGACAGCAACTGTCATCTCTCAGGATTGGCAAAACCATTTTATGTTGATTGTTTATAAAACACAAATTATTTCAGTAAAGAAGAGGCATGTTTTGTTTTCATGTATTGAGCTTTACATTCCTCTAGTGATGTTGCAGCAGCTCTTTTGTCTTATGACCTACTTGTTTCCCCTTTTTAGCGAATTTAATGTGACACAGCTGAAGCTACCGGAGAACTTTTGCAGAAACCCAGATAAGAGCAGTGAAGGGCCTTGGTGTTTTACAAGAGATCCGACGGTCAGAAGGGAATCCTGCAGCTTGCCAAAATGCGGTAGAGAAAATCACCAAAATCTTACTGCAAAATGTCCTGTGGTGTAATAACTAACGCTTTGCGCTGTCAACCAGAATGTTGAGCCATCACCGCTGTGTCGTTGAACCAGGTTGCTCAGGAGAAATTATCGCTTTAATAATAAGTGTACTTGATGTTGCTTTGCACCTGCTAAATGACTACTGGTTTTTCTAAAACACATATTACCATATCTGATAGCACCTATTTGTGCCCTCTTTATTGCACATTTTATGCTTGAGCATAAATAAAAAAAGGGTTTCATTCCATTCCATCCCATTCCATCAAATTATGCTAGAACACCTGACTGATCATCTCACTCTCTCCTCCTCAGGTGAGACTGTTGTTCTCCCTCCGCCACCTCCTACTGTGAAACCTGAAGAGCGTTATGTCAAGAGTAAATGTCTGGCTGGAAATGGGGAGACCTACACAGGGGATTTGTCTGTGTCTATGGGGGGACGCACCTGCGTGCAATGGAGTGCACCAGAAGTGCAAGCCTTGATTAAAGGAAAAGAGTTTCTGCCTCAAGTTCAGCTGGTAAAGAACCACTGCAGAAACCCAGATGGAGATATGGAGGGTCCCTGGTGCTACGTAAAGGAAGCGGGCGGAAACATTACCATTGATTACTGTGACTTAGAGATGTGTGGTGAGTGAGCAGAAACTACCTTCTACAAACACCTACACGATAACAACTAGAAATATTAATTTCTTCCCTTGAACTTTAGACCTTGATTGAAAGTGACATCTGGACCAGAGTCTTTTAATTAGGATGAAGTGTCATAATTTTAATAAAGCAAAAACCTTTTAATGTTAAGGAATCCTAAGTGCATTAGTCATAAATCATCACGCCTCTAAGTCCACACTTGAACATCACTCTCTCTTTCTCATTCACTCTCAGATGCCCCTCTGGACAAGTTTGTAGAGGAAGCAGGTGGTCGAGAGAGAACAACTCTTGATGGCAAAAGAAAGGCTTTCTTTAGCCCCCGCAGCTTTGGCAATGGAGAACAAGGTCTGATACCTTCACCGTCTGTTTTGCGGGGGTTTGATACCTTGTATAATCAACTGATAATTAATATTAAACTGCCTTTTGTCAGAGTGTGGAGTGCGCCCCTTGTTTGAGAAGATCAGCAAAGAAGATAAGAATGAGAAGGAGCTACTGATGTCATACACTGGAAGCAGAATAGTGGGAGGAGAGGAGGCTGAAATGGCCAGTGCTCCATGGTGAATACATCACCACATACTCTGTTTTAAACTTTCAGATATCTTGCCGTCATCACTCACGTCGACATCATGTTGTATACTGTGTTTGATGTAATTTGCAGGCAGGTGATGTTATATAAGCGTAGTCCTCAGGAGCTGCTGTGTGGAGCCAGTCTGATCAGCGATGAATGGATTCTCACTGCGGCCCACTGCATTCTCTACCCACCATGGAACAAGAACTTCACCATCAATGATATCATCGTCCGCCTTGGAAAACACTCTCGTACCAAGTGAGCCCTCAAAAGAATTCTATAAAAAGATTTTTCAATTGACTGCACCAATACAACTCTTTCCTGTTTCTCTCTGAGTCAGGTATGAGAGGGGCATTGAGAAGATTGTGGCCATTGATGAAATCATTGTCCACCCTAAATATAACTGGAAGGAAAACCTGAACCGAGACATTGCTCTTCTGCACATGAAGAAGCCTGTAGTCTTTACGAGTGAGATCCACCCTGTCTGTCTGCCCACCAAGAGCATCGCAAAGAAGTAAGAAAAAACAATACTGTATATATATATATTAGGGCTGTCAGTTAAACGCGTTATTAACGGCGTTAACGCAAACCCATTTTAACGCGATTATTTTTTTTATCGCGAGATTAATGCGCTTTTTGGCCTAGCAAACTTTGTATTTTTTTTTCACATGCTTTTGCAACAGGACGCGGCATGCGCGTCTGTTTTGTTGCTTCATCGACCAAAGCGCACGCGGATCTAGCTAGACCGGAAACACACTTGTTGCGAGCTGGCCAAATACTAGGTTAACGTTACGTTTTGAGTGGATGACGAGCGCGAGACGCCGAAATGGATGCCAATAAGATTCTGAATTGAAAGTTTCTCTTGACAAGACCAAAGTGATCTATGTGTTTTGTCATTGTGAACTGAGCTGTCATCGCAGCACGTCCAGTCTGAAATACCACTTGATGGACAAGCACACACACACACACACACACACACACACACACACACACACACACACACACACACACACACACACACACACACACACACACAGCCAGCTTATGCAAATTCTGGTCAATATCAGGACCTCGTCAGTATTTCTTTCACCCTTTTTTTGATGGACAGTGTTACATTGTGTGAGAGATTATTTGCTTCAAGTGAGAATGTTTTAGTGTGAAATTGAACACAGTATTGTCAATGTTGTTCTCAATAAAAAACATTTGCACAAAGCAAGCCAATCCACTTTTTTATGTTGATAAGAGCATTAAAATTAGAAAAAATAAAATGCAAGATTAATCGCGAGTTAACTATGACATTAATGCGATTAATCGCGATTAAATATTTTAATCGTTTGACAGCACTAATATATATATATATATATATATATATATATATATATATATATATATATTTAGGTTCTACTCATCGGTTGTTGATTGGATGGAGGCAGATTGGAATGCAAGTTTAAGCAGACTACATGATTAGAGAAGTCTGATCATCCACAATAAGATCAATAACATACATTTAGAAAACGCAGATTTTAAAACTTCACACTATAAAGATGCTAACCTCTTGAAAGGGGTCCTTTTATGCATTTGTTTAATTTTTTTGATGGTGAAACTCACTAACAGCATATTTTCTCAATGTTTAGAAAATGCATTTTAGCATATCTTTAAAATGTACTCATAGCTGTAATTGACAGATTTTCTTTCGGAAGTTTAATGTTTGCAGGTTTCAAGGGCCGTGTAACTGGCTGGGGGAACCTCAGGGAATCATGGACATCAAACCCAACAAATCTTCCAACAGTGCTACAACAGATTCACTTGCCCATTGTGGATCAGAGCATCTGTCGCAATTCCACCTCGGTCATCATCACTGACAACATGTTCTGTGCTGGTAATACTCATCATATTCTTCATGGTCTTCTTTAGACCCTAGACCAGAGGTCTTCAATCCTGCTCCTGGAGGGCCACTGTCCTGCAGAGTTTAGTTCCAACCTGCTTCAGCACACCTGCCTTTTGTACATTCAAACGATCCTGAAGAGCTTGATGAGCTGATTCAGGTGTGTTTGATTAGGGTTGGAACTAAACTCTGCAGGACAGTGGCCCTTCAGGAGCAGGATTGAAGACCTCTGCCCTAGACAGTTCAGGTTCTGAGAATGCGTGAGATGCTTTTGCGCTCAGGTGTCACGGCAAGGTCATCTTTTGTTTTATAGGTTACCTGCCAGATGATACAAAAAGAGGTGACGCTTGTGAAGGAGACAGCGGAGGGCCTTTTGTGATGAAGGTATAATAACGTATATTCTTCTCTTCTCAAACAAGTTTGACTTACCAATATCGATAAAGCTCTGTTTGCTGGACTCACACAACTAAATTTTACATCTTGTCCTTTTAAAACCTATTCCTGTCCACAGAGTCCTACAGATAAACGGTGGTATCAGATTGGCATTGTGTCGTGGGGTGAGGGCTGTGATCGTGATGGCAAATATGGATTCTACACACACTTATTCCGTATGCGTCGCTGGATGAAAAAAGTCATTGACAAAACAGGCTCTGCAGATGATGAGTGATCTTCCAACCTGGAAAGAGACCTTTGCCACAAAAGAAATTAACACTTTGGTCAAATGTGATCAAACTTTCGAATTGATGAATAAATCTGAATTCTTTGTATGTTGATACCAGTGTGTGAGCATGGAGTTTCTTTCTGTATTTTGGCAGTGAGAATGGGCTGGCCTCTTCTTTATAATGAAACAGATGCAATTCTGGTTTTGAGATCAGTTAAATAAAATATCAGGTTCTTGTCACATAAATAAAGGAATGGTGACATGTGACTGATCACAATTATGAGGGTGTAATTACAACACACCAAGGATACTCTTTTTTTTTCACAGTTCAGTAGTCAAAAACCACTGTATTTCATTGAGATGCTTTAATGGACGAAAAATGCTAGCAATTAAAAAAACATAAATATTACTATTTATGTTTGAATTTTGAATTTAAATAGGCAAATACTAAAGACTTAAGAGTCTTTAACTGGATCATTATTGCTGTGATTATTATGTTTCTAGCATGTTATTTGTTTGGCAACAACCAAAATTTGATGCACCTCTTGATGGAAATAACATCACAACATTTGTTTCCATCAAGAGGTGCATACACCTTTGGTCAAGATCTCTTGGTCAAGCACTCTGTAAAGTCTGAGTGAACGTCCCAAAGAATTTCAATGAATTTAAGGTCTAGACACTTTAGAGGTGCCAGTTCATGTGTGAAAATGATTATTCAAGCACCCTCCCAACCATTCTCTCACAATTTGAGTCTAATGAATATTTGCTTTGTCATCCTGGAATATGGCCATGATGTGTCTTTCTACATGCTTGTTTAAGAAATGAAAAGCTACACACTCGATCAATTAGGGTCAGAAGAACTGTTGCCAAACATATAAACAGGTGACATGCTAGAAACATTATAATCACTGCAATAATGATCACATCATAGTCTCCTAAATATTTGCCTATTTAAAACCAAACAGCAACTTTTCTTTGGCCAGGCAATTTATTAGTAAATTTGTATTTATGTATAAGGAATGCAGATAAAATTATTATTAAGATTCATTTAATAAAATTGTTTTTCATCTTCCAAGATAATTGCTAAATAAAAGGTAAAGCAGTTTAAGGGTAATCGCAAGAAACACAGCTTGTATTTTATTATTATTATTATTATTACATTTCTGGTTTTGGGGTTTGTAACTAGTATACTTTAACAAGCCTAATGCTTATTTATTATTTTAGTTATTGCCCCATTTTATCTCCCATCCCACCAAGTTTTCCAGTTTATGAATAAACTTATCAGAACACGCACAAACATATTCGGTTACTAATGTAACCTCGGTTCCCTGAGAGATAAGGGAATGAGTATTGCGTAGCTATGTGATATGGGAAAACTCCTTTTCTCAAGAATATTAAAGCCTTTATTTTAAAACGCAGTGCAGGCTGTCTAAGCTCACTGATTGGCTGGGCTGCGGCAACTGCATGAACTATGGCGAAGCAGCGAGCAAACCTATCAGGGCGCTTCCCGTCTCGAGCGCCAGAATGGGGGTGGCTGCTGATTATATAAGTAGCCCATTTCGCCATAGGAATCATGTTCAATCGACTGAAGCGACAGCACCTAGACGTGCAGCGTAATAGCACGGCCGGCTACGCAATAATTGTTCCCGAGTACGTTCCCTTTCAAGAGCGGTTCACTCGTATTGCGTAGCTATACGCTATGGGAACTCATTTTAAAACGCCGTGCTATTTGCTGATGACTTCGCTCTGACTACCGCCTGGAGCTGAGAAGCCCGAGACTTATAGTAGAACTAAAGTCAGAATCCAACGGGGACCGGATGAGACGGGGCCCTCGAAGGGATATGTAGAGGCTTGGGCCCAACAGGGGCCAAGACCTCCTATATAGAAAGGACTCTTACCTGCACGGTCGGCAGGAAGTGTTCATGGAGAGCTCTTGTAAATCACCTACTTGCTTGACCAATGCTAGGGTTAGCAGGAGTGCGGTCTTGAGCGAAAGTGGCTTTAAGTCAGCCGACTGAGCCCTGAGGACCGTAGATAGGTCTAAGGCGGGGATAGAGGGAGGTCGAGGCGGCTTAAGTCTCCTGGCCCCTTTGAGGAGGCGTACAATTAGGCCGCTTTTCCCTAATGATTGGCCGGCCACAGGAGCATGGAGGGCTGCTATGGCCGCCACATACACTCTGAGCGTGGAGGGGGTCCGGCCCGCGTCCAGCAGCTCTTGGAGAAAGGAAAGTACCAGTGGTACTTAACATGAATATGGGTCTAGGTTCCGAGCTGAGCACCAGATGTCAGAGATGTCTTGTGGACGGAGCTCCAGTCTCAGCAATAGTATTTAGGACTCTCTCCGGGAGGTCCCTGGATATCCGTTGATTGGCCATCCATGGAGGGCCCACAAGTCGGGACAGGGGTGCCAGACTGTCCTGTTCGCCTGCGTGAGTAGGTCCTTCCTCAGCGGAATAGGCCAGGGAGCTGTCCCTAGCAGCTGCATCAATTCGGGGAACCATGTCTGGGTCCGCCAGAGAGGGGCTTTTAAGAGGACTGCACACTTGTTCTCCCTGATCCATTCGATGACTTGAGGGAGCATCGGGACCGGAGGGAATGCGTAAAGAGGGCGGCTGGGCCATTCATGGGCCAGCGCATCCCTATTCTTTGAAAAGAATATTGGGCAGTGAGAGTTGTCTTCTGAGGAGAAGAGGTCGACCTCTGCCCTCCCGAATACACTCCAGATCGAAAGAACCATCTGAGGGTGGATAGAACGTTGTCTTGAGATAGCATATCTGCAACCTGGTTCAGTATGCCAGGTGTTTGGCAATGGTGTACAGGTTGTTTAACCTGAGACCGCCCTGGCGATTTATATATGACACCACTGCCGTGTCGTCTGTCTGGACCAAGACATGGTGTCCTGCCAGGTGTGGGAGGAAAGTTTTTAGGGCTAGAAAAACCGCTCTCATTTCGAGGCAGTTGATATGTAGGTGCTTCTCCAAGCTCGACCAGAGGCCAGAGGCAGGCCTGCCCTCGTACAGAGCCCCCCAACCTAAGTTGGAGGCGTCAGTTGAAAATCACCTTCCTCCTTGAGACTAGACCCACGCTTACACCAGACTGGTACCAGCTGGCTTCTTTCCAAGGGGCCAGGGCTTTGATACAGCTGTGGTTTACCCTGATACGTAGGCGCCCGAGCCACCATGCATGAGCCGGGACTTTGGGTTTCAGCCAGCGCTGAAGTGGGTGCATACGAAGTAGGCCTAGCTGGAGTACTGACGATGCAGAGGCCATAAGGCTCAGTACCCTTTGAAACGTTCTGAGGGGCGTGAGGTAGCCCGCTTTGAATGAAGCAACAGTTGAGCCCGACCAATCCTCGCCCTCAGACACCGCCACTGACAAACTGTCGTCAATGTCCTCCGCCGAACGAGATAAGACTGGCCGCTTGACTCAAGAGAGAACCGTGACTCGATCTCTGGAGTGAGTGAGGCATGCAGGGACAGACCCGGTGTGAGCTCGCTCGCCTCCGAGTGCTCATTCATCCTCTGACCCTGCCGTTTCTTCCTCCGAGGAGGGGTGGAAACGGGAGGGCGCGAGGGGCGGGGTCTCTCTCTGACGTAAAGAGAGTTAGCTGCGAGCGCAGAGTGGAGAGTGGCATGTTCTCGCAGTGAGAACAGCCGCCCTGAGTGAGTGTAGCTTCGGCGTGTTCAGCGCTGAGGCAGGAAGCACACTCACTGTGCCCGTCACCGTCAGTGATATGCAGGGGGACCCCGCATGAAACACAGACCGGGCACAGCATTTGAAACAACGCGTGCTCTTTTTGTGAAAAGGCTTTTGAAAGGATACTCTGCCGGATGGCCACAGGGAAACGACGAAGCGTTGACAGCGTCGAGTTCAGGAAGCTGAGCAGGAGGCCGCCGGTCGCTGAGCTGCTGTTGCAGGTCTCTGCGTTCCGCTGCTGGGCTGTTCAATGGCGAGAGAGGCTTCTTGTCCGGAGAAGTCAGAGAAGAGAAGCGTCATTCCCTGATGGAGATTAAATCTGATTCCCATGGCAAAATGGGCCGCTTATATAGTCAGCAGGAAGTGCCCTGAGGTTCACGCGTCATCGCTGCTTCACCATAGGTTCGTGCAGTTGCCGCAGCCCAGCCAATCAGCGTGCTTAGACAGCCTGCAATGTGCTTGCAGTTTTAAAATAAAGGCTTCAATATTCTCGAGAAAAGGAGTTTTCCTATAGCATATAGTTACGCAATACTAGTGAACCGTTCTCGAAAGGGAACTGCAATGCTTAATATAATTGTTGCTTTGCTCAAAATTATGGTGTTGCTCAGAGATTCAGTGGTCCCTGAATGAAGGGGTGTTGACATGGATGAAACTTCTGACATTTCAAATAGCTCTTGGGCTGTTCAGAACACACAAAAGCATTATATCATGCATTTTAATCCTGCTCTAGATAATTTCCTAATAAGTGGCTGTTGTTCAACCAATCGTTATAATAATAATAACATATTATAGGAGGCGTGGCCATCCGTTCTTCTGCTGCATCCGGGCCGTTTACACTGAATTACAACGACCGCAAACCGGAAGTCCCGAATGAAATTCACAAGATTGACAGAGTTGTGAAGACTTCAGTAGGGAGCGCTGAAAATTAGGTAAATTCATATCTTTTTTTTGACTTAATAAAACCTGCAGGGTTTTGCTCATCCTTTCCTCTGATCCGCATAAGTCTTTAGCCGTACGGCAGGGCAGCACTTCTTAGAATTTCCGTCCTGTTAAGTCAAGATGAAACAGGTTTGCAGCTAACGTTAGTTAGCTTAGCAGACTGTCGACTGATCACAACGAACGAACCAATATGTGCAGAATTTTTGCTTTGACGCCATCACTTGGAAGGAAATCTGTTGCGTATTATTTAAATCACACATTTAACAGTTACTCTGTTCTTGCTGGATAAACGAACGGTTACGTGCCCAGATGTTGCGTTTCCTTAGAAACGCTGGAGAATCCGACCTTGTCTGTCCAGAGCAGGAGTCTAGACGTGTTGACTAACGTTACACCAGACGATGAAAAAGAGAGTAAACGTTTGACACTGAACCCAAGCACTTTAAAAGTTCGAAGAACCGCTGACATGAGCGGTTGTTGTCTGGCAGAAGACACGCAGGATTACTGACCAGTCACAGATAAACTACCATGTGTATGGGCATGGGCAGAAATCAAGCTATGAGCTCCGATCCCAATGTCGATAGTTTCCCCTAGCTCCCATAGTATTGTTCATATGATAATTAAATAATAGTGAAATCTTGGCTGTACCTTTTTTTGTTTACAGTTAACGATAAACGCAGCTCAACAAAACGCTCTCATTCAGTGTCCTTTTTTACGTCTTTAGTGAATCTTTATATGAGATGTTTACGTGTCCTACAGTGTAACATGTTCTATTCCATCTAAAACAGCTATTTGTTCTTTATTATTATTATTATGTAGCTTTTATTGCCTCATATTAATTAAGAGACTTGCATTTGTTTCACTGCAGGGCTATGTAGAATAAATCCTTCACTATATTCTCAGTTTTAACCTAAAATCTACCCATTGGCTTATGTGATCACTTGAAGCGTGCAGAGTTCATTAGTTGTGTTTTCTCCTGTGGATTCATGCGTGGATGACCAAACTGCAGAGAGATGAGCAGAATCTCACCACACACTCTGCTTTGCTTTCTTGTGCATCGCTCTGCAGATTTTTCTGTAGTAGATGTGCTGAGCACATCTGAACCATGCTAAATGGTTCCACTAGACTAGACACAAAAAGAAAATTATTGCATTTGTGATTGCTGCAGCAGAATGGAGCTGGGAATATGATGAGCGGCGCCTGGATTGCTGACCTGCCACAGATAAATTACCATATGTATGGGAAGAAGAAAGCAAGCTATGAGCACAGATCACATTGTTTTTTTTCTCCTGTAGTATTATTAATGAGATTATAAACAATAACGAAATCTTGGTTGTACCTTTTTTGTTTATAAGGTCATTGGTACTTGAGAAAGGCACTAAATATTGATTATTGGCAATTTTTATTGTGGTGTTGTAAGGCTAGTCTTTTAGAAAGCGTATAGTTTATTTGGGAGGTGTTGGAGTTTCTTTAGGTCTTTTGTTTTTAAACTCTCTTTAGGGTCTTTGTTTCTGTCTGAAGTGCTGGTTGACTTCACTGGCTGCAGCCTTGAAGCCTCTGGAGCACAACTGTGAATGAGGAGCATTGTTTTTGCTGATGATCTTGGGTAATGAATTAGAGAACCATCGTAGAGTGGAACAGGACTGATTTTGTAAGGGTGCTGTCTGGTCAGAACAAAAGCATATATGGTCAAGCACTGACATCAGATATAGTTCAGCAACAACTAGCTACTTGAATGATGAGAGCTTCTCTATATGATTTCTATGACTATAGCAAGATTGCTGTCAGTATTTACAACAGAATCATACTCAATCACATAACTAAGATAAGCCATGTTCTTTGATCAGAGCGACAGATTGACCCGGGTTACGCCACATGAAGAATGTTATGATATCCCATTATTTAGAGATATGGACGTGGGTGTCACAGTAGAATGAAGACTGTCACAGATGTTAGTAAACGTGAAGCTGGCTCTGCTAGGGTTAAGGCTATAAATAGGAGCATAGGGTAAAACTGAGATTTCTTGTCAGTATACGGTTGGACGGCCACATTGCCGGGCGGCACCAAAGCGAGGGACTGTCACAGCAGATCAATGTCTGAGCCCTACTGACGCCTGCATTAGTAACCTTACAGCTACACACATACAGAAATCAAACATATAGCACATTCACAATGTCACAATATTTTCATACTAAAAGAATAAGAACAAAATATAATTATAATGTAATAAATAGCCTAGTTAATATGAGGTATCGTCAAATATTGTATCGCTGGCTATGAGAATCAGTATCATATCGTATCACAATGAACTGTCCAATTTACACCCCTAAAGATTATGTGATCTAGAAACAAATCCTTTTTTAATAATGCTTTAGTTAATTAACCTAATTTGCTAATTTAACAGAATAGAATCTAATGCAACAATTTACAGGTTCTTTTGAATGCAGTGTTATTGTAATGAAGAAATTATATAGTTTTGCAACTATTAGTTGTCCAAGACATCACAAAAGCAAAAGCTCATTTGTTTCTTTTAATACCACAACTGCTTTCTAGTCAATTAACTGTATCATTTATGAATAAAAATATATTCTGAATAATATAAATATTATTCATTTATGCTAAGTAATTTTGTGCATGGAAACTTGCATTATTGTAAATGTCCTTGTTACAGTGTAATTATACATTTAAGTCCTGAGCAATATTAATCAAGAACATGTACTTTACTTACTATAGCGTAGGATTAGGGTTTGGTTTAGGGTTAGTTGCATATAATTTTGCAGAATTTAACTGCTACAGTTAGTACATGTAACATAAAAATGACACTGTAGAAAAAAGTGTTACCTAAATGTATGAATCAGTATCTAAGCCAGAAAACTAAATTAATATTAGCCCGTTTCTAATGTTGTTATGTCATTACTGTGCCTTATTATGAAAGGTGCTTCCGTTAAACAATCCTCACGGAACCGATTCAAAGATTGCAAGACTGTATTACGAAACAAACTCAAAGGACCTGTTCATCATTTGTCATTGTGGTCACCCATGTGAGTAAGCCAGTTACTGTTCAAGCAAGTGTGTGCGTGTGAAACGCTGCATTTGCACAGGCTTATGCTGGACGGACAGGAACCTAATGTGAAGGGAACTGAGCGTTTGCAGATCTCAGCATAATGTTGTGTGGTATCGTTTTGTGCTGTTCTATGTCTAACTGTTGTTTGTGAATTGTGTTGTCTTAGAGGACCATCATGTCCTCTGACCTGCTGGTGGACCTTCAAGATGAACTGGGAGGAGACGACTCTCCTAGTGCTGCCCTGGACCAGCTCAAACTGGTACAGGACAAACAGTGGCCACCAGATGACCCTTTTTTTAGCCTGAGCAAATCTGGTGAGTGCACGTGTGTGTGTGTGTGTGTGTGTCATACAGGATAATAATAATGTTTAAATGTAGGCTAGTTTCTTTTTGCAGAATCACACTGTTCGTTTTGGAAAATAAAGCTGTGTGAGGAAGTAATTGCAAAGAACTACCATTTTTATCATGAATTCCAATCATATGCTTGCTATATTTAGAAGCAAATGAAGCTGAAGTCTTCCAGATGACATAATTGTCACTGCCTATTTAAGAGCCAGCAGAGAACTCAAGTAGTCATGCAGCATTAGTCATACAGCACACACGCTTACGACATATGCAACAAATTACTATCGATATGACCAACGGACATTTCATGGTCTTTTATAGTCTCGACTTTAAAATTGGTTGTCCCAACTACAAAAGAGACCCCCTTCACCTTTTCACTGCCGTACGTCCTACAATCGCCACAGTACATGATTTTCTTTGCTGGATCATATACCAGCCCTTCTCAACATCACTTTCGGTTGAACTGTCTTTTCTTTTTTTTGTTTTTTCTTCCTTTTCATCCTCAGTTATTCTTTTGTGTGTTGTTAACTCTCTGGGTTTTGTTAAGTCTTTTATGTATGTGCCGCCACATAGCTGAAAAGGTTCACTTCTCCACAGGGACTTCTTGGTTACATTGTCTTGTGACATCAGTCACTGGCGCTTGAGCAAAAGGCAATAGGCTTCACGAATTGACCAATGAGCAAACACTCTGAGCAGGTAGTGCTCATGGGGGTTGTAGTATAGTGTAGTGTCATACTGCAATTAGTTAAAGGGGTGGTTGATTATGATTTCACTTTTCTAACTTTAGTTAGTGTGTAATGTTGCTGTTTGAGCATAAACAACATCTGCAAAGTTACAACGCTCAAAGTTCAAACTTCAAAGCAAATGGAGATATTTTCTTTTACAGAAATCGCTTTTTAAGGACTACAGAAATCACTTTTTAAGGACTACAACAAACGGCTGTTAGGGAATACACAAGGTTATTCCTCCCGGGATAGTGACATTACTAACCCTAAAATTTACATAAACCCCGCCCCCGGGAACACGCAAGCAGTGTTGAGAAGAGGAAGAGTTGTTGTAGTAGAGCACATTTGTGAGTTTGCTCAAGCTGTCACATCAGTCTTTTCACATTTATTGCAGTACAGTACGTAACACACATGCAATAGCATCTTACAACAGTTCCCACACGAGCGATTTATAGCTTATCAATTCCTGGAAGATAGTTAACTCCACATCAGCTATATAAAGTCATCAACTAACCATTCAGAAACGTCCTGTTGCATTCTACATGTTGTCTCTTCTTCTTGAGTCTCGCCATCATTGTCCGACTTCGGTTTGAACATAAAAGGCAGAACAGTTTCTGACATTTTAGTGCATGTCTGCAAGCTGCTAAGAGAGAGCTGTTGAAGCTCCGCCCTCTGTACCGGGAGCAGCAGCTCATTTGCATTTAAAGGGTCATACACAAAACGACCCGTTTTTGCTCACCCTCAAAAAGTGACAACTTTAACATGCTATCAAAAATGATTTGTGGGGTATTTTGACCTAAAACTTCACATACACACTCTGGGGACATCTTGTGAAAAGGGGCATTATACCTTTAATTATTTCAGATGCCTTTTGAGAAGACTACAATTCAAATATTTATATTGGCGTGTGTTAATGTCAAGCCCTGTTTCCATGTATCATCTTTGACTAATATTGTAAGCCTTACAAAATAGTGCCATGCCTTACTTTTAATCCAAGAGACATTTACATTCAAGTGATATTTTAGGATTCTGTGAAAAGTCTGCAAAATTACATTTTTTAGACTCTTTAATTTTTTTTTTTTTAAATGTGCCGTTCAATATATTCTTTCCTGCAGCTTCAGACATTAAAAGTCTTGGTGACAAGTCACATCTGTCCTGGGACGACCCCTTCTATGACATAGCCAGACATCAGATTGTGGAGGTGGCAGGTGAGACGTTATTAAATGCATAAGCATCACCAGCTAGCATTTATTCTATTTCTAAAGTTCTTGATCTTTCTCTTTCTTTATAGGTGATGATAACTTTGGTCGGAAAGTCATCGTTTTTAACTCTTGTCGCATGCCCCCCCAACATCAGCTGGATCATCATAAACTTCTCATGTAGGCGTCACTACTCTTACTTGATTTTTGTGCTTCATCAAGCTGGGCTTAATACGCTGCATCACCTATGCATTGCCTTTTTCCTAATTATGGCTGGTTGAAATGACATGGTTTATTATTTGTCCAGACAATCATATGTTGATTAGCACAAGACACTATAAAGATTAAGGTCAAGTACAGAGAACAAAAAAGTTCAGGGAAAACATTGATTATGATTCAAGGAGAGAATTTGTCCTTAGGGGAAAAAAAAAGAGAAGATATAAGCAGCACTTTTGAGTTGTCAACTGATGTTTTCTGTTTTCTTGTGTAGTTTATTTGATTAATCCTAATATATTTAGGTTTTAATTGATATGGTGATTAAATATATTGATTATATTCTTACATCGTGAAAATAATATATTTTTACAATAAATAATGTTCATTTTTTGTTATCCTGTGGTGTGACAAAGTAATTTGGTGTGACATTTAAAATAATATTCAGATAAAATTATTAGAGTTTGATAGTTGTTAGTGGTGTCAGTAAAAGTTTTATTAAATTATAGCACAGTTTTGCTAACCACATTCATGTACTTAATTCATAGAAACAAATTTCAGTAGACTAAAATTTGTCATGTTTATGAATAAATAAAAATAAAAGTATAAAACGCACTGACCTGGTTTCATAGACCGGGCTTAGATTAGACCTTAGTTCAATTAGGACATTTAAGTAGACTTTATAAACATGCCCAATTTTTTTTACTGGTGTGCATCTTGAGAATAAACAGTGGCACTGACATATTTTAAGATATGTTTCTTTCAGTTAAAACAATTCAAACATGCAGTTTAGTCTGGGACTAGGCTTAAGCCTTGCCTGTGAAACCAGGGGACTATGTCACATCATTTAGCAGTTTCAGGGATTAGTCTAGAAACTAAGACGATTACAGTTAGTTTAAAATGGCAAATGTATATGACCATGTCAGCAATAAATTTGAATAGTTTTCATTTCATATTCTCGAGGTATTTCTTCCTTCATTGTTAGCATATACTGAGTAGTTGACATTTATGCAGAGTGATAAATCAGTCATGTGGTTAATGGGTCAAAGCACCATAATGCTCAAGTTTTTAATGAAGTGAAATCGAGACAGACGTCTTATATCTGTTTAGTTCCTTGTTATGAACTTCAGGAGTTGTCTGAGAGGATAATGGAATGTGTATCTATGAAGAGCAAATTTCACAGACTCTAAAGTGTATAAATGAAACCAGTTTCAGTAGTTGACATTTTTCTCGTGTAAAAAACAAAAAAGTGTACATTTTTAGTCTAATTTGATGTTTATATTTGGTATTAATTGATTTATTTGATATTTGTGTGCAGGTATTTGAAGCAGACTCTTGACAAGTATGTGGAGAGTGATTATACCCTCATTTACTTCCATCATGGTCTGACCAGGGAGAACAAGCCCTCTCTCAGTTGGCTTCGAGATGCCTATCGGGAGTTTGACAGGAAGTGAGTGATGCTTCTGTTAGTGAGAGGTTCATGAGTGCTTTAACAATAGTACACAAGAGCAATTGGTTCTAATTGGTTCTCTCAAGCTTCACTATCGCTGTGTCTGTTGCAGGTATAAGAAAAATATCAAGGCGCTGTACATCGTCCATCCCACCATGTTTATCAGAACCATCCTTATTCTCTTCAAACCTATCATCAGGTTAGTGCCACACTATGCTTAATATGTTGAACTTCTGTCTTCCATAAGGTTCTGTTTTATTCTGTATTTAATCTGTAGATTCTATCAGATCTGTACTGTAATCTGAGTCTGACAGCCTGTATTCTATACTTCATGTTACAGCTTCAAGTTTGGCCAGAAGATAAATTATGTAAATTATTTGAGTGAGCTGGAGGAGGTTGTGAAGTGTGATCAGCTGGTGATTCCCAACAGAGTCAGAGAGTAAGAAGTTATATATGCAGTTATACATGTACTCGGATCATTTTTTAGCCCAGAAGAAATTCATTCAAGAATTTCTTTGTGTAGGTATGATGATAAGATTCGTCTGTCTCTGAAGCCGTCTGTCGTCCCTGGACCGATCTCTCCCCCCCGTAGTCCTCCTCTTCCTTTCCAGCAGTTTGGCGTTCCACTGTCAGCGTGAGTTTTCCTTAAACCTTTTCTTCTAACATCTCACAGAGCTACTATTACTGACAAAAAACATGAAGCACCTTCATTCTTGAGTTAGGGACAGAATGTACTCTTAACCCTGCCATTGCCATTTAGAGGTTTTTTTTTTTTTTTTGAGAAGCTTTGCTTATTGAGATTGAGTTTTTGTTGTTGTTTAAAATCAGATTGAGACACATGGCAGCAGATTCGGAGGGAATTCCACTAGTCATGCGTGATACTATTGGATACCTGCAGGAGAATGGTTGGTCTTTTACTACTTTATATGTATATTTTGTCTTCATGGGTTGAAATTGTCTGGTGAGCTCACAGTCATAGGTATGGAATGCCAAATTGATTATAGATTATTGTACATTTATTTATTTATTTGCTTATTTGAGAATGTGAATTTCTTTTCCATCTTCATTTGTAGGTCTCCAGATAGAGGGAATATTCCGGCGTTCTGCAAATGTTTCTTTGGTTAAGGATATTAAGCAGAAATATAACTCTGGTAAAGTCATGTGATGCTCTGTACACATTTCCTCTTTATAAGATCGATCGGCATCAGTCCTCTGAATGTAGCTTGTGTGTGCGTCTATAGGAGAGGAAGTGAGTTTCACTCAGCTGGACAATGTCCACTTGGCAGCTGTGATTCTAAAGATGTTCCTCAGAGAACTGCCAGAGCCGCTGCTCACCTACCAGCTCTACAATGACATTGTCAACTTCCACAGTAAGAACACAAACACACAACCCACTCACACACCACCTCCAAATTCCAGCAGCTTCCAGAAAGCACACACACTTAAAAGCCCCTTTCACACAGAGATTACGGAAAATACACGGATAAAGTGACCCGGGATTTGACCCGGGTTCGTTTGATTTTGCTTCATTCACACTGCCAGTGATTTGCCGGAATCAGAGAGCGCGTTCACACACAACCCGTGTATGTTCCGGAAAGACGCGTGACGTTGGATGTGACGTGTAAGGTACGCGTCGAAATGCGGAAGTGTTTGCATTGCTTTGAATAACATGGCAGCTGATCAGGCATTAGATGTTGCTGTTAAAACTTTGTTGTTTATGTACAAAATGTTTCGCCTTAAGTTTACTTCTGATCTGCGCTTTCGATCTCGAGAAACCACGCTCGATCATTTTTGTTTCGGATTCGGTCATACACTAACGCATCACGTACCGTTCCACAAAGCTGGCGAACGATCTCAGCTTCGGCGCGGATTGCAAGGAGCTCTCGGGTCTCTACTTCAGTCCAGTTTGCAGACATTTTTTCGTTCTTTCTTGTATCGATGACGAACACAAACTTTCTTCTAGAGTAACTGAGTCGCACGATAACTACGTCATTGCAAAGGCTCGTGCATTATCACTACGACACACCCCTTATACGGCATTGGTTCTGGCTTTTGTTCACACAGCGCGCGTTCCGGGTCTGAACACGGCAATGTTACTAGGTCCCCAACCCGGCATCAATCCCGGGTCGTGTTTGCGTTCACACAGAAGGCACTCTGGCAATTTGCCGGCAATTTCCCGGGTTCAAAGCGCTGTGTGAAAGGGGCTAAACACACACACACAAACACATCTGTACACCTCCTATACTGACATTTGTTAACGGATTTGCTAAAACATGTTTTCGCATACAAACTATTTACAGTTCCTTGTGTGTTATCAGATGTTGATACGGAGTCTCAGGCAGAAAAAATTCGGAACATGCTGATGTCACTTCCTGAGGAGAACTATGCATCACTGCGCTTCCTCATACAGTTCCTTGCTCAGGTAATGGTAATACGAATCATATTCGGCAATGTTCGACAATAACCATTTTTTACTTAAAAGTTAAGTAACTTTTTATTTATTTTACTTTTAGAATTTTAAATATAACTTATTTTTAATGTTTTACATTTATTTAAAAAAATATATTTAAAGTGCCCCTATTATGCTTTTTCTGACATTACCTTTCATGTAGTGTGTAATATAGCCGTTTATGAATGTAAGAGGTCTGCAAAGCTACAAAGATCAAAGTGCACGATACGTGGAGTTATTGTCTCCCAAAAGAAATAACTAAATTTGCATAATGCCAGCCTATGGTCTAGGGCTGCAACAACTAATCGATATAATCGATAATAATCGATTATGAAAATCGTTGTCAACGAATGTCATTATCGATTAGTTGCTCTGCTTACGTCACGGGGAGCATTTACTGGTGATTGGTTGAAACAGGCCTATCATGATGCGGCACACACGCAAGGTCTCTCTCCCTGTGCCGCTCTGTCGTGCGCGCGCTACACAGTTTGGACTTTGGAGCACTCTCTTCTGTCTCACATGCGCTCTCTTGCTTGCACCCTCTAGATTCCAGGAGTTTGAACTAATTTGCGGGCATCAGGGAGCCGCTATCAATATGCGGGAGACTCCCGGAACTTCCGGGAGACTTGGGATGTCTGTATTTTGTCTCGGGCATCAGGTTGTGCAGTCATTTCGCTCGCAACATAAGTGATGGATTAAAATAGCGCTACGCAGAAATAGGCTAAATTAAAACGGTGTTTAGAAAGTGAAGCACTAAATATAAAGGCAGTTATTAACAGCAGCAGTAAAAGATTGTTTTTTAGTCACTGTAGTCAGTGGTTTTCAGCGAATGCTTGTGCACTAATGCATCATTTTCTTGTCCTTTTAATCAAGCCTGTTTGCTGCGTCTCCATTCCGTTCTCTTTTTATAGCATTTGTCTTCTATTAAGTTTTAATTGTTTTACAAACGCGATCTACTGCGGCTCTACTACGTTCACACGCTTTTTTTCAGTCTTTCTATATTTATTTTAGCAATTTATCCTTATAATTAATTGAATCTTAAATAAAAATTAAATGAATTATGTACTTTACATGTTTTTGGTTTCTATCTTCACATCTGAACATGTCTGTGTAAATTAGTTTTTAACAAAAATTATGTTAAAACAATGTTGTATATAATTTAGATTTTTTTGTTTTTCATGGTTGTCAACTTGCCATCAGCAATTATCATTAAAAACAATGCAAATATTGATATTAGTAAAACTCAATGTGTGGCTTTTGTACACTTTTACACATAAATACCATGATTAAGGGTTTTATTTAGTTGTAATAAACAAAAAATCTAATTGAAATTTTATCAGATTAATCGAAAAAATAATCGTCCGATTAATCGATTATGAAAATAATCGTTAGTTGCAGCCCTACTATGGTCTTTACTGGCTGCTGCGAACAATGTGTACTTTGACCCGCCATCTGACCATTCAGAGCAGAGTAGGCTCTTGGAAAAGAGGGGTTTTTAGTAGGGGTGGGCGATACTCAAAATTTCGATATCGATCCGATACCAAGTAAATACAGGGCCAGTATCGCCGATATCGATACCGATACCAGTACTTTTCATTTTAAAAGCAAGCACTTGAACTTGTATGAACTTTAATGCATCATTAATATGCTAAATCTGAATACGTTTTCAAGACTACTAAATATTTTGTGATTTGTGCTCTCAACTCACCTGTAATTAGTCAGTGACTTTTACAAAACTACCCTAATTATAGTAAATGTACTATTGTACACTAGCCTACTGTTCAAAAATTTGGGGTCTGTAAGATTTTTAATTCTCTTCTGCATTTATTTAATCAAAAATACATACATAGGCTATCTGTTTTCTTTGCCATAGTAAACTGTAATTTATTCATGTGATCAAAGCTGAATTTTCGGCATCATTACTCCAGTCATGATGATAATTAATTTTAATATGGTGATTTGCTGCTCAGGAAACATTTCATATTATTATCAATGTTGAAAACAGTTTCATATTTTTGTGGAAACCATGATACATTTTATGCAGTATTATTTGATGAACAAAGTTGAAAGAACACCATTTATATGAAGTATATATATTTTTTAACAGGGTAAAACCCTTTGATCAATTTAATGCATCGATCCTTGTTGAATAAAAATATTAATTTCATTAAAAAAATCTTACTGACGTCAACATTTTGAACCGTTATGTACACTTGTGGTTTGTTTATTGCGAAATAACTCCCGATTGTTTCTCTGTCATCTAAGCAAGGCTTCGTTTCCCAAAGGCACTGAGCCTGTGAGCTCAGCGAAGCAACATCGAACGCTCTCTGTGATTGATTGGTTTCGTCTTGTGTACAGATGACTAGGAGAAAAAGTTCTATCCTACACAATTACCCACTAACATTTGCTTATTTTTCCACTTTGAAGCTTATTTTACGCACTGAATTGCGTGCTAAATTAATAAAATTACTGGTAAAAAAAATACACATTTGGATCGATATTTTTATGTGAGGATCGATCCTTTTCGATACCACGTCAGTATCGAAGTATCGATACTTCAGGATCGATCCGCCCACCTCTAGTTTTTAGAGAGTCTGAATCTTTTATTGAACCTTTTCAGTCACTGAGAAATGAGGTGATGTGCAGTGTATATTATGAGAAAATTACAGCTTTTTATTTAAAAAAATGTTTTATTACCTTGGTTACATGTAAACTTATAGTAGGAAACTTCCAAAACAAAATTAGGAACCTTTAAAATAGCATGATAGGGGCACTTTAAAAATAGATTTTTTTTTTTAATTAAACTTTTCCCAACACATTTTTTTTTCCTTACAAAAATAGCTGATAATTGTACAGGTAACCTCATTGTAGCAATAAATATTCCTGCTAATTGATCTTGCTCAGTATTTCTTTCCTACTTTCTCCTTTAAGCCCGTTAGTGTTTCTGATCTTTATTGTTATTGATGTGCAGGTATCTGCTGAGAGTGAAGTCAATAAGATGACCAATGCCAACCTGGCTGTGGTGTTTGGGCCCAACTTGCTGTGGGGTCAGGATGCTTCCATGACACTCAGCGCAATCGGACCAATCAACAACTTCACCCGCGTCCTGCTAGACCTACATCAGGAGGTCTTCGCTCAGTGAGGAGGAGCAGGAGAACTTTTCACGTTGACTTCACCCCGGTTATTGTCCCTTCCCCGTTCCATAGCTTTGCCCCTCTGCTGTGTCCCGTCCTCCGTGTCTCCCTCAGTATTGTCAAATGCATGAGTGTTTCAACTGGGTGAAGCTACACGAAAAGGATACTAGAAGGCGCAGGGCGGTCAAGCTTTCACAAAAGTTTAGGCTGTGATTTAAATTCTGACAATCATCTTGTCTCTCCTGCACAAGTCATGTAGCTGCTTTCAGACATAATGGTACTGCACAGACACAAGAGTTTTATAAGGTCTGTTAGCAGAGGCCTAAATCAATAAACCAACAAGGAGTACAGGCAGCCATTTTTATTTTTAGTTTAGTTGCTCATCAGCTGTACTTTGGATATTGTTTGTTCGACTTGACCGATGCGAGTTAATTTCAGTAAATTTTTCCGAGAAAAAAACATTAGACTAAATGCACACGTCCTCTATTTTGTAAGCCATAGCTGGCAGAAGCTATGGACAAGTATAAAGCACTACTACACAAAACTTGAAACACTTATTTTAAACATGCTTCTTTCTTATTACACAAAGTATATATGGTATTATGTATTGTCTCAAAGATCTTTCAATCACACTTCATTTATATTATTATTTTTATTATCCGTTTCATCTTTTTTTTTAGTGTCTCAGTGGTTCCAGGAACAGGGCAGATACTTTTATGGCCAGCACAAATTTCCTGATGCTGAAACAGCTGATTTTTTTATATATATATCTGCCACCAGTGTGTATGGAGTTTTGTGTATTTTGTGTGTGGTCTTTTCAGTAATGCTGTTGTATTATTATACCCCAGAAATATTTATTTTGGCCAAAGATTATGTGGTTAAAATGGTTGTGGTAAATTTTATTTGTAACTAGAAGACGTACTGCCTGTCAGGGACAGTACCATTACACATGGGCGCATTTGAAACAAAAGCCCAAACAAGATTAGGAATAGCAAACAACAATTTGATGCAATTTTCTCCTCTTAGTAAAATTGAGGTTTTATCTATGAGTAAATATATCATAGTGCGATAAGTTATTGCTGGTGTCTGAGTACATAAAGACGTAAGTACATCGACATTCCAGTTGTATCACGGGGCTCTGCATGTGGAATGGGAGTTTCCCCTTCGCTTTAATTTCATAATTAATGGATATGAACCGTCAGGATTTTGCACAAAGGAGGATTGTTTCATGATCTGAAGTCCAAAAGAACCATAAAGCAGGTCCTTGGGTACTAATTAATTTAGCACTAACGAGTTGTGTCATATGCCTTGATATTGAATTGTAACCGTTTACTGTGTCATGCAAATGTCTTATTCATGTCAATACACCTGAGCATTGACATGTGGACCAGTGGCTTAAATAGTTTTAGACAAGCTCCCTCAAACCCACGTGTCTGTGTGCCTTACTTAAGTGAACTGGCGATGATATTAGCTGTTGAATTGAATTCCCCTTCTCTGGACAGATCTGTGAACTTTGTGCCATTCTCTTGTATCTGTATCCAAACACATACCTGTTTACCTGTGCTGTAGACGTGTATCTCTGGTTTCCAGGTGGAACTTTGCATTACTTCTTTTGTGAAGGTTCTTTTCTTCCATTTTGGCTGTTAAAATGTATTCTGTGCTTTTGAAATCTTTACTTTTGTATATCACGTTGTGAATTCAGAGTAATAAATTGTTAGAGATGGTGTCATATTTTTTCCCCTTTTGTGGTTTTGTTTTTTAAGCTTTAGAACATCTACAGGTTGTGATGAGCAAATAAAAAGTGGTAAAGACAGATAAAAGCAGGCATTTTATTGGCTTTTAGATATTTTTCCCAGTAATAATGACACTGGGAATATAATAAACTAATAATAAATAGTTATATAGTATTTTGGAACTTCGTCATTGCCACTTTGTCAAGTGCAGAAATTACCTATAAATTAAGAATACAAACAGGAATACAGATAGAGAAAGAGGATAATTATAATAATTTAAATACTTACATATGATTATATATATATATATATATGTACAGTCACATAGGCTTTGAATTGACTGATTTATTTATTTTCAATTTAAGCACACAAAACATATTTTGTTTTTGAAGAGGGTCTGCATATAAAATCTATTGCACTGGACAGAATTGTGTTGTTATTTGAGGTTGGCATGATCTAAAGTCAGAAACAGACTATGCCCTGCTTATAAATGTGCATGTGTGTGTATTTGACAGAGCAGAGGTGTGGGTAATGGTAATTTGTGTGCGTGTCTACAATGTGAAAGGGACTGTGTGATGATGTGTATGCACTGTTCCTGTAGGGAGGACATTCTCTGGCTTCTCAAACCCAGCTGAAGCTCAGTTTCAGGGGCAGTAGAGCTCACCAGAGGAAACAGAGCCTTGCTGACCTGCAAGGAACAAAAACTTCAAGAAGCATTTATAAGTACCCACATATAACCTACATCCAGTACTTCCAAATACTCTATGCAGTGATGTTTCCCTCTTCACCTGCTCTAGGCCAGAGAACGCCACCCCAAGGTTCACTCCATTCCGGAAGAACGTCAGCGTTCCGGCGCTCAAGTCCAGCAGAACCCCAATGACTGTATTTCTTTCATAAAAAGGCTCTGAGTATTTTCGACTCCTTCCATTATGCCAGATGAAGCCTTTGTATGATAGACCCCAACTCTCACTGTCAATGCCTTTTTGAAGAAAGCAACGGGACACTCAACAATAAACAGTTTCAGTGATACAAAGAAAAGTATTGTGTTCTTTTGTATGGTCTTCTTTCCTCCCTTGTTAATCTATGAGGCATTGATTGGACAAAATTCCTGTTTGATAATTAGATGGTGTAATTTATTTAAATTAATCAACCTTTGCTGCTGCTCCCAATTTGCTATTTACATCCTACTGAATGATTTTAGCCATGACACATTGTCTCCCTAAAATGTGGGTGAATAATGTGGTATTTCTAAGAGAAACATGACTACTCACCTATGAGGTTAATGAACCTTTGGTCCCCTGTATGAAGCAGTGCATTTTGGGTACCAACCCCCACCATCACAGAGCTTCCATATGGAGGCTCAAGGAACTCAATCTCCCAGTAATGCTCACCATGGGTGAAACCTTATGTAGAAATATGTGTTATTATGAAGTAATGAAGAGCTTTCTACATTCAGCAAAATCAATATATGATAGTTATCTTCAAAACGACTACTCGAGAACTATACTAGAGCATAATAAAAGCCTTATTAGCATTTCAATCACTAGTTAAAAATTAACTTACGCCAGGCTTAGTAGGCCTACAAGAAGGCACTTAATGTTAAACTAGTCGTTTATATACCCCGTATGACCTTGATTAAATGTAAAAATCGAACTTTAATACAATAATACGTAAGAACAACAAAAACAGCCCTATTCACTCACTAGTCTTACCTTTGCTGCCTCTGACCCCTGCGGTTCCCTGACTGTCCAGCAGAGGACTGACATGAAAATACACAGCCTGTCGGCTTAGAGACAGATGAGCATCAGGAGATTTACTGTCAGGATCCCATTCCCAACGGTCCCAAGTGTGATCTCTAAAAGAGCGCAACATTTGCTCTCCACAATATAAAACATAACTGTTACACATCATTCACTATGCAGTAAGGAAAGACAAAACAAATCAGACTCCCAATGCTTCCCATTACCAAAACAAAAAAATATTTGCTCTCATTTGAATATTTATAAGTTTAATGTACATATAAGCTCCGTAACAAGTTATTATTACCTAAAGACGACTGACTAAGCGAGCCTATTTCTGGACATTTTAAAGTGTGGACACCTATCTGACGGGTGAGCACGACGTACACGTAACTACAGCACGTAGGCTAAACAAACATACTTGACATACAGTGTACGTGCATTTACGTAACCCGAAGTAATGAAGACTAACTAAAACTTACTTAGGCGCTTGAAGTCCGCTTTTGCAAAGAAGGAAGACGGCACAGTCAGCTTTACATATGGGTGTTGTTCAGACAACTGGGCGATAGAAAAACATTTCACAACTGCTGTTAAAAACAACACTGGATGTATCCTAATATGGTAGTAGGCGTGTTTGTGCTATTGCGCTCATGCATTATTAAATAGCCACTGTTAAAGTTCCTTGGTAGCCTTCCAGTGACGCAACTCAATTAATATTAATAAGTCAAACCTTCGCCTCTCTATTGGGTGAACGTCAAGCTAACATATGACATATTAGCTTAAGGAACTGGAAGTTTGCCTCAAGGAGACGCAATGTTTTTTGTTTTTTTTACCAGTTCAGGATTTATGAGAGAGAGACAGAGAGAGATAAAAAAAAAAATAGGCTGTGTGAAATAAATCAGTTTATTACACAACATGTACATGCCTTATTAACAAAGTGAAGGGGGGAGAAAGATGACACTTAAAATAATTGAAGAAGGTCCAGCTCCTATTGACTTGCCAGTTGCCAACATAAGCTTTAAAAAAAAAGACAAGAAAAAACATTCCTCACCATTCCAAGACCTGACAAGTAGTAATGATAAACTGTCCCTACTTAAAGAAAGTTTGAAAAGGTATGGTAAAATGCATTTACAGGAAGCAGGTAAGCAGACCGACTCACAATTCACTGTTGTCAATGTTCACTGTAGTGTCATTCATGGGTAAGCCTTTAAAACAAAACTGGACACATTCTCATATTTTCCCTCACAGTCATGTTGTAAAGACTTCAGAAATCTGTGTCAGTGACTAGTCAGTGTGCTGGATGTGTTGTCATGATGAGCAAAACAAAAATAAAGGCTGGTACAGGTTTATACATTCATTACAGTGAGCATTACTTACACAGTTCTGCTATCTTAATAAATACAAGGGTGGGAGAATTAATGTTCCTTTTCCTTTAACAGATGCTATCCCCAAGCCAGTGGATTTATCTTATACTCTACCTCAGTTCACTTTTTTTCCTTAATGATGATTCTCTTCATAGACCATTGCACATGGTAAAACTGACACAAAACATTGTTAATGAAAACATTGACGCCTCAGTGAAGGAAGCAGGATGAGTAAAGAGGTTGTGAAGGGTGCAATCTCTGTTCTGTTCTATTGTAAGGTGTCCACAAATGCATCAAACTCGTCAATGTTTTTCTCATAAATGGCCAGTTTCTCTGGAAGAGAGTCCTGCAAAAATACATTCACTTTACCAAACATTTAACTATAAACACATCACGTTACAGATGTTAAAACATCATACCATGAAATGAATATAATGAATCAGTCACCCTACACCCTATACATAGTTTGTATACAGATTCAGTTTCTAAAAGAACTACACTTAAATAATACTTGCAATTATTTAATAGTTCTTAATTTTAGTATCCACACAATTACTTTTTTTTAATTATGATGTTAACACCAACCCTGGTTTGGTGCTAAATAATATTTCCTATGTATATTCACATGCCTTTCTTGCTTGAAGGTTATCCTGTCCCATTTAGACTGCAAAAATGTTCAGAATGTGCTGACGCAAATATGTGTTTGTTTCTCACCAAGTCCTCAGCCATTGACTGAGCGCTGACATCGATGGACAGGCTTGCGAGTTGAGGAGGGTTTTGAAACTCTCTATAGAAAGTGCCTAGATCCATTGGAAGAAGGTCATCCTTAGAGAACGCTGGTTTCTGTTCAGCACACATAAACACAAAACTGGTCTTTAAACTCAATATGAACCATACCTGTCTTTTACCTTATACTTCCAAGGTACTTGCTTGTTTACATTGGTTTCATTGTACAATTCTCATGTCCCAGCTGCCCACACAAAACAAGATGGTATTTTCTGGTTTTCTCTCTCTAGTAACATTTGTATTGATTTTTAGCTCAATTATCAATAGCTCTGATCAACACAGTTATGCTCTGTCATGCATAAACAGACTTAAAAAAAAAACTAGCATGATCAAGCAGGTCTCTTTGGGCCTCTCTGAGTCAACACTCACTAGCTTCGAAGGAGTCCATTTGGCTTGGGATACTGCATCATTTAACACTGTACTTATGAAATAAAAATACAGAAGAGTAAAGTCTTCTTTAGATTTATTAAACATCAATCATCTGGAGCTTTCTCTCAGGTCAGAGTCTAAGCTTCTTTTCAGATGAATTATTGACTTGTCTGGATCACTAGATGCTCTGTGAAGGGCTTGATAAATTCCCTTTTGCTGTCAAACCTTTCTAATGATTCTGAAAAGTCCCCATTCACTCAATGTTATGCAAATGCTGTGCCTTTCAATGTGCTCGCTGCAATATAGCTCTCAATATCTCTAGAGGAAAGTAGATCTTGATAACTATTTTTTTATATCATGTTGTGGTGCACCTACAAAGTCAACCATGACAAAGTCGTCATGTGGCTGTCCCCCGCTGTGGCTCGAGCTGTTTGAGTGCAGGCTGCCTTGCAAAGGAGATGAAGGGGCCGGGGATGGAGGAGGGTGCACCTGCAAACAGAGAAAAACATGAAGAGACAGTGGAGGACGCAGCTGCACGCAAAGGACATGTAGTGGGTTTGCTTAAGTGTACCATTGGGTCGTTCTCCTCCAGGTCATAGACTCTTGGAGCGAACGCAGCAAAAGGAAGATCCAGACTGTTTGTCGTAACCTGGAGTAACACGTACACAACACGTCAGAATGCATTTTGCAGGCTTGCCCCATCTTCGTTAAATGAATTTATAAAAAAAAGAGGACGGATTGTGGCATTGGTTCTAGGTCTATCATTAGAGGGGATTGCGAGGTGCCATTTTGGCGAACAAATTTTGGACAAAAAGTTGTCTGTAATAGGGAGTAATTATTGGAATAGCTTACCGCGGTCAAAAAGACAGTGTTCTACATATTACACTTTTAAACATCACCTTAAAAAAGTGGCTTATGCTGAACCAGAGGTGTAAAAAGTTTACATAGACATTTTAAATAATGTGTATGGGTTTTTTGTCTATTAGTGTTTTATGTATTTTTGAGTATGTGTCCTTGTATGTACCTGCCTAGGGACTATGGATGTTAATTAGCAATGTTGCTATAATCCAACTTGTTTACATTTTGTATTTTGTTTATTAACATGCATTGTCCCTATCAAATAAATAAACAAATACATTTTTTTACCACTCACTTAACATGAAAGTTACATTGTTCTCTGCGTATACTGCACTTATCAGTAATATTTTATATATCATATACTTATATATGTTATTAGTAAGTCTTGGCTTATGAATATCAAAAAAACGCATGCTTAATATATACACTATCATTCAAAAGTTTGGGATGAGAACAATTAAGAAATTAATACTTTTATTCAGCAAGGTTGCATTAAATTGATGTTTTCAATTTAAGAAAAGATTTGCATTTTAAATAAATGTTGTTCTTTAGAACTTTCTATTCATCAAAGAATTCTGAAAAAAAGTATCAGTTTCCACAAAAATATTAAGCAGCACAACTTTTTTCAACATTGATAATAATAATACATTTTTCTTGAGCAGCAAATCAGCAGATTAGAATGATTTCTGAAGGATCATGTGACTGAAGTAAAAATGAAAACTGAATGAAAATACTGAAAATAGAAAACAGTTATTTTAAATTGTAATGTACTTTTTAATATATATTTTTTTTATTAAATTCAGCCTTGCTAAGCATAAGAGACTTCTTTCAAAAACAATAAAAACCTCACAGACCTCAAACTTTTAAATTATAATTTAATTCTATGCTAAACAAATCAGTAGTTCATGTAAATGTAGAAAAATATTTTATATGCAAACGATGATGATGGAATGTTTGTTCTGATAGTTTTTATAAGTGTATTCTAACCTGTGTGGTGGCTTTGTTGACAAAAGCTCCAACTTTCCTGGTGAAGGTTGTCTCTGGAGCATCAGAAGGGCTCACAGTCTTCACCTCACTACCACACACACGCATGCGCGCACACACACGCACGCGCACACACGCGCGCACACACACACACACACACACACACACACACACACACACACACACACACACACACACACACACACACACACACACACACACACACACACACACACAGACACAGACACACACACAGACACACACACAGATTCAAACTTTGCTGAATTGACAAATTAAAAAATCAGTACTGAACATAATCTCTTCACACTCTTACCTGCCACAGGATGTGGGCGGTGCTGGCTGATGGGACTGTCCAGTGGGGCATGATGGGATACGACCGTGCTCAGCTGCAGTGCCATGTTTAGGTTGAGCCGGCAACTGTGGGACTCCACCTTCTTTACCCGGCACAACCATCTGATTAGGTAGAGAAACACACATGGCCACCTTGGTCAGGGCAGAATGACACACAAACATACACACACAATTCCCAGCAGCTGGTGTACATAAGAGAGGATGAAGGGCTTGAAGTCAAGACAGTGAGGATAGAGCCCCTGCATGTGTGTGGGCCGTACCTGGTGAGGATGTGCAGCAGCAGTACAATTCGTAGGATGGCACAAATCCACAGTTCCCAGGGCAGGAGTCTGATATGACAGACGAGAGCTGTACAGCTGAGAGACAGAGAGATTCATGTCACAATGGGAGTCAAATGTCAGATTAAGAGCCCTTTTAAAGTCCGGTCCTGTATTAACCATACTGCAGAGCAGAGAGCAAGAGGGAACAGAGAAGTGGTCAGAGCAAACACAATAATAATTCAAATAAAACAGCAGGCAGGTGAGCTCAAGGAGAAGGCAGCAGTGATTGCAGTGTGCAAACAATCTCTTGGATGGGTATTACTGTATAACCCTCTGAATTAAAAGGTTATACGAGGTTATAAAGGGTAAGCAGTGGAATATACTGTAGGTTACTGGGCCACACACACTCTTTGTAATTATTACCAGCTGCATTACCAGCTGCATGCGTGTACACACACACACACAGACACACACACACACACAAACACGACTCACTTGCTGTGAGATGCCAAGCCCCATGAGGGGAACCTTCAGTGTGGCCATCAGAGCCGGCTTAGGTGTCTTAAAATGTGCCTTACTTACAGTACACGCACACTACATGCACACAGAAAGAAAGAAAGAAAGAGAGAAAGGAAGAAAAACAAGGGCAACAGAAATGAAAGCACTACCACAGAAAGAGATAACGGAGAGAGAATCTGATGCTTTGGCCACATAAATGGTATTTTATGACCGTATTGACTTTGTTAACGTTTGTCTTCTGAACCCTGCAATACCACACAGTACAGCAAGACCAGTGTCATTTTAGTATTATTCATGAACTATTTTAATATTTATTCATATATTGAAATAGCTTTTATTTTTAAACTTTTACTTTTAGTTTACATTTTTGTTATTTTGTTACATGTTTTTTTCTTTTTATTATTATTTTTTTAAAATGTCTATTTTACTTTAATTTATTTTTATTTCAGTTTTTGTGATTTTAGTACTTCAACTTATTTCAGTTAGTTTCCTAGGGAAAAATTCTATTTTAAGTTTTTTCAAATACTGAAAACTATTTGTTTTTAGTTTACAATAACAACACTAATCAGGACACCAGTCTAACCAAACAGTGGGCAGGGGGAAACACTTCAGATTTTTACTACACAGCAGTCTCAGATCATTTTCGTGACTGGAGGAATACAAAAAAAAAAAAACAATCACATATAAAGAATGAGTACCACAGAATGAGACTCGTGAATGAAAACAGCTAATCCATTATGAGAGGTTAACTGTTAATCTCTTAAATGACAGGCTGCGCTGCACTGCACCTGTATTGAGGCTTGACCTGCACAAAGATGGTGGTAAAAGGTTACTTTTGATGGGAGAGATGAGTAGGTGACAGTGGCGGCATTACCTGTGATGGTGGGGAGGTGGAAAAGGATGTGGTGCACACCTCCTGAGAGTCTTCTATTCCTGCATAAGTCCCTCCCTCATCTTCTCCAGGAGCTCTAAGAGAGAAATAAGAAAAGAGGAGGTATGAGGCCAGAGGTTAAGAGAGCAGTTAGCAGTTTGAATCTCTGTACTATCAGTATGTTGAAGTGAGACACTGGTATTAACAGTTTAAATCCAACTAGGGATGTGACAGTGAGGAAATTTTCCCACCGGTTCATTGGCATGTGGGGCAGTAGGGGCGGTGCCGCGGTGGGCAAGTGATGTAATCGGTGTGCAGCTGAAAACCGCGTAACACCGTTAACACAGACTTTTGCAGCAAGCCTAAATCCAACTCATCCTGAGTGCTTGGAAACCCCCCCACAGATTTAAACATATTTATATATTAAACATTGTTAAAAAGGCTCTATACAGCTGACACTATTACAAAGGTCTATTGTACAACTTTATACTGTAAAAACAAAATATATTAAAAAAATGTTTTTTTAAAAACAATACTGGTGAGGTTCTATACTGCTATATCATCAAAGCTGAAAAAAGTTGTGCTTCTTAGTATTTTTGTGGAATTTTTTTTTCTGAACTCTATGATTAATAGAAAGTTAAAAAGAACAGTATTTATATGAAATGGACATTTTTTTTTGTAAAATTGTAAAAGTTTTTTGTAACATTGTAAAACAAAAATCGTACTGACCCCAAACGTTTAAACAGAATCTATTCTGTGACTATGATTTTTCACACCTGTAACTGCAAGGATGCATGTGTGCCATATTAGTGAAGGGTCGCTCCACAAAATGATCAATGATAATACCCATGATGGGGCCTGTCCTCTCAAACTGCCTGTAAAAAAAACAACACAAAGACATCTAGCACAAAACCACTACAAAACTACAATAACCAGAATGCCCAGTCGTTTAAAAGTGTTGCATATGGGAAGCTGTAATGTATACCTTGAAGACATGAGGGCCAAATTAGTGCGATATGCACAGGACAAAGTGATGGTTCCTATGGGAGTGCCTACAATACCCACTCGCACTGTCTGGAACCCTGCGTAGAGACGTGAAGAATCTGAACAAATACACAGCTCTGGAGAATATCTACACAACATTTATTAGTATTTTGCTCCTCACAGTATTACCTTCCCCGAGACCTGTCAGCTGGACATCTCCAAAATAGATCCTATCGAAGAGATATTATTAAGATAATGTCAATAAAGTCAATTCATTTATTTATATAGAGCTTTATACAATACAGACTGTTTCAAAGCAGCTTCACAGTAATAAACAAGAAATAAAAGTATGTTGTAAAGTTCTTTAATTATTAAACAAATACAATTTCAGCTGTAAAGCAGCTCTAAAAAGAAAATAGTCATTATTCATTATTTAGTTCAACACTGTGAATGTTGCAGAGTTCAGTAATTATGAAACGAACTCAGTTCAAATATAAAGCAGCTCTACGGAACATAATAGTGTCGTTATTCAGCTCAAAATCAGTTCAGTGTGGATTCAGTTTAGTTCAACAAGTGCAAAGTTAATTAAATCATGAAACAAGCTTAATTCAGCTATAAGCAGCTCTACAGACAGCAATAGTGTCATTTAATAATTTTCAGCTCAATTCACTTCAGTGTTGATTCAATTCAGTTCAATAACAGTGTCAAGAAATGTAGCTAAATCTGATTGGACATGTTTTCCCTGCATAAAATCATGTATTATTATGGGACCTTGTGGAGCATTGAAGGAAGTTTGTTGAGTACCTGTAGAGTATGACATAGTCATGGCCTTGTTTACGTGAAAGCTTGTAAGCAGGTGTCACCCTTGTGATGGCCAGTAAAGACTTGAGCAGCAGAGACAGCCGATTATAAACTGTATAGGACACTTTAATGTCCTTATCACACCTGGGAAAAAATCCAAACCGTAGTTACGTCCTGGTATATGTTGTTAATGTACCAACCTCTACACAGAGCATCTGAATGTGTAGGGGATCAGAGTGCTTACTTTTCATTCATTTCCAAACACCACGTCTCCAGCTCCATGGAGTCTCCCTGAATTGGTAAACACAACTTATTAATACTCAGGTAAAAATCGTAGGCATTTCGAACATTTTGTTTCATGTTTATCATAATACTGTTATTATATAGAGAGTGAAAAGAAATGAAGACTAGACCTCTGAGGTTTTGAGGGAGATCTCCACACACATGGATCGGCCGATGCCAGGCAGCTGTCCAGCAAGAGCTTTTTTTGCCTCATGAGTCACCTCAGGGATGTCTTTTATTGCCAGATTAAACTGAGAGAACATAAAGACACACAGACAAACAGAGTTCATGTTAGTTATGATGTAAAGAAAACAGGGCTCTTTGTAAAAGGAGCATCCTCATCGTGTTTTACCCAGTCTGAACCGGTCGGTGATGAAGATGAGCAAGTGGTGATCTTCTCTCCAAGTCGGGCTTGAACTATAATCTGCACCGTCTGAAAGACACATAGGTACGACAAAGTACATCATCACTCTGTGTCGACTGGGAGACCAGATTTCATGGATGCAACAAAACCTTATAATGTATTGTTTAATGCAATCACCTTCAAGGCAAAGAATTTGATGAATTTATCCAAGTCTTTCTTGTCCTGTGTACTCAGATCACTATCCATTGTCGCATAAGCCTAAGACATACAAACGAAAGACAGTTTTCTCAGTAAACCGTGGAAGAGCTGATATACTTTACAGATAACAGTACAATAATCGAAAAGGCATATAAAACGCATAATTCAAAGTCAAGTCAATTAGTCAAAAAAATGTTTTTCTATAATATAAAATCATAACATATTCAGATACAACATCTACGAGATGACAATTTATCAGCCAATGTGTTACCAAGGGAAATTAATATAAATTATTCAAAGAGGCCATCTTACTCCACTCCACTGGTAAACTTTTACAGAATGTATAAATGACTTTTGCTTAATATAGATTAAAGTGAAATAGTGTCATTGATGTAAAGTACTAAATAATCTATTCTATTTTGACCATTTTGTTGAATATTTGAATAACTGATGACAGACAAAGCAGAATCCCAGTTTATTCGATTACTTATAACAGACACATGAATGCATTTTTAATTGATTATATTTTAACTGAAGTTGTCAATAACAACACTGAATTCAAACTGAATGTTTTCACAAAGTTATCCTATAGGTTTTATGAATAGCCAAGATGTCTTAAATGAACATCTAACTTTTGGAACTACTGAATAAACGCAATATAATAATGTTATTACACTATTATTATAATATAATAATAACATGTCACTAGGGTCTTCTGTTCTGAGGGCAGAATAATATTTTCACTTTAAAGTAAAAACTAGCCTATATTTTTATACTCCACAAATCTAAAACCATTCATTTGTCCACAAATCCTTCATTAACAAAGACAAGAAAACTTTTATATTCAACATACTACAATGATAACAGATCAATACTTTCCACAGACATAAAATTAGATCAGTTAACCTCAAAACTGTTTCTACTGACTAAAAATGTTGATATTCAGATAAATGAAGAAGAGCATAGCCATTTACCAAATGTGTTGAGTTGGGATTTTGTGCCATGTATAAGTTAAAAACAATATTGTGGTGGGGTCTTTTGCATCATCCCAACTTAATAATAGTAATAATAAACGAATTCACTGATGTCTTCGTGTCATTAATACTGTCACATCTCTGACAGCTCGCCTCTAAGCATTATTTTAATCATGTAACTTACTCAATAGAAAACAATAACAACAGCACTCTTCTCTTCAAAAACAGATTTATAACAATCAACGTCAATTAACTGTGAGTTCATCCGAGTAGAGATTTGAAACAGTAGACTCGCCATTTGTTTTCAACAGCAAAACATCTCAAGTTGTTTACAATCATCTGTATGTCTGTGCAGTCAATGCTAACACCTTAGCAAAACACGCGCACATACTTACAGCTCATCACAGAGTGGAGATTCAACTGTTAACACGCAGAGTATGACGTTAACTGTACAATTCACCGTAGCTGATTGTGTGAAACGGCAAAATACCATCTAAACGATCCTGTATTTTCAATTAATCACATCGTAGCACCACAGCATCACACACTGACGGGCTCCCCATTTTTGTTTATTTTGCTTGTTTCGGCTAGGTCAGGAATGACGTGTTATACCTATACCGATTCAACCACACCACTTTCGTTATTTAGTGAAAAAATGGTTAAATACATCTGATAACTGTATGCAATTGTTATAATGGCACATATAATATGGTATATTTTAATATGCATCTATCTGCTCTTAATTTGTTGTCAAAAGTAACGAATACAACTATCGAAAATGCAAATAGTGAGCAGGAAATTGTTAAGGCTGTGACGTCACATTTCAATGTCGGCGTACACAAACAATCACCGGTGCTGGTAACGTTTTTAGTCATTCGCACTGTCCTCGAATAGATAGATCATTTATTTACCGTGAGATCATTTATTCACTGGGAGATAATTTATATCAAGAGTTAATTGCGTTAGTTTTTGTGTAAAATACTGTACTGTGCTGGTTACTCCTCGACAAACTGGTTGATTTAACCAGCTCAGTTTGAGATAAATGCTGTTATCAAAATATATGATTTGGAATGGCTCTAGGCTTGTGTTAGCAGCCACGCACTGGATAAATCAATTCCGCGGTGTATGCAGAAACATTTAGCCCGTTTTGTTCCCATACCAATTGCTTTTCTATGAATTGCGAATGTTATCAATTAATATCATTCAAAAGTAGCCAAGTGTATGTGGGTGCTGGATGGTTTAGTTATTGACAAGGCATTGCATGACACTCGCTGACATTCACATGTGCCATTTGTCCATAGGTCCTGCTGAGTGTGTGGAATGGCAATCTCCATTGCAATCCTAGACTGTGACCTGCTGCTGCATGGTCGAGGGCACAAAACACTGGATCGATTTGACATCGACACGGTGTCGGATGAATTTCTGCTGACAACATTCGGCTTCCCACGTGACTTTATTTATTACCTGGTGGAACTACTAAAGGACAGCTTGTTGAGACGGACACAGAGGTCACGAGCCATTAGTCCAGATGTTCAGATACTCGCAGCGCTGGGATTCTACACAACCGGGTCCTTCCAGAGCAAGATGGGAGATGCGATTGGCATCAGCCAGGCGTCCATGAGTCGTTGTGTGTCTAATGTCACTAAAGCTCTGATTGAGAAAGCACCAGAGTTTATTGGCTTCACTAGGGATGAGGCCACCAGGCAGCAGTCTAAAGAGGAGTTTTACAGAATAGCAGGAATTCCCAATGTCATGGGAGTAGTGGACTGTGCACATATAGCCATTAAAGCTCCCAATGCAGATGACTCTTCCTATGTAAATAAAAAAGGATTTCACTCAATCAATTGCCAATTAGTATGTGATGCCAGAGGACTGCTGCTGAGTGCTGAGACACATTGGCCGGGTAGTCTGACAGACAGAGCTGTCTTTAAGCAGTCCAGTGTGGCAAAGCTGTTTGAAGAGCAAGACAATGACGAAGGTTGGCTTTTAGGTAAGACCCATAGTGAGACTTTTTCTTGACATTCCAAATAATTCTATGGTATTGTTTACATATGAAAATGTCAGTGTGTTTTCTGTCTCTGGCTTCCAGGTGACAACCGTTACCCTCTAAAGAAGTGGCTGATGACTCCAGTGCAGAGTCCGGAGTCCCCTGCTGACTACCGCTATAACCTGGCCCACACAACGACACATGAGATTGTGGACCGCACGTTCAGAGCCATTCAGACACGTTTCCGGTGCCTGGATGGGGCAAAGGGTTACCTGCAGTATTCCCCAGAGAAATGCTCCCATATCATCCAGGCCTGTTGCGTGCTACATAATATTTCCCTGCAGTCAGGCCTTGATGCCTGGACTTTTGAGAGGACTGAGGCCACGGACCAATCAGGGGAGGATATCGATCCCACTGACACTGTCGATCCAGAGGCTCTAAGAGTTCGACAGGAAATCGTCCAAAATCATTTCAGCTAGGACGGAATTTGGGATTCACCATTTAATTATTTTTAATCGTTAATACGCATGCCATTGCCTGTGCCAAAACATTTTTTTTGTTAAACGGTTAGTTCACCCAAAAATGAAGTTTCTATGTTTAATTACTCACCCTCATGTCAATTCAAATCCGTAAGACCTTCGTTCATCTTCGAAACACAAAATAAGATATTTTTGATGAAATCCGAGAGGTTTTCTGAACGAGCCATAGGCAGCAACGTCATTACAACTTTCAAGGCCCAGAAAGGTAGTAAAGACATCTTTAAAATAGTCCATGTGACTACGGTGGTTCAACCTTAATGTTATGAAGCAACGAAAATACTTTTTGTATGCAAAAAAACAAACAAATACAATGACTTTATTCAACAATTTCTTCTCTTCTTTGTTAGTCTCCTATGCTGTTGACGTTGTGCACACACTGCATCGCTTCCGGGTTCTATGGCAGAACGGCGGCGCAGTATTGACCAACGCTGTTCACGTGAGCACTACGACGCATGCATGTGATGCTGACGCAGGAGCTGGCCAATGGTGAGCCGGCATTCTGCCATAGAACCCGGAAGCGATGCAGTGTGTGCACAACGTCAACAGCACAGGAGACTAACACAGAAGAGAAGAAATTGTTGAATAAAGTCGTTGTTTTTGTTTGTTTTTTTGCGCACAAAAAGTATTCTCGTTGTTTCATAATATTAAGTTTGAAGCACCGTAGTCACATGGACTATTTAATGATGTCTTTACTATCTTTCTGGGCCTTGAAAGTTGCAATGACGTTGCTGCCTATGGCTGGTTCAGAAACCTCTCAGATTTCATCAAAAATATCTTAATTTGTGTTCCGAAGATGAACAAAGGTCTTACGGGTTTGGAACAAAGGTGAGTAATTAATGACAGAAATTTGAAAATTGACAAAATTAAAATTGTCACGTATCATTTACTCCCCCTCATGTCGTTCCATACCTGTATGACTTTCTTCTGCGGAACACAAAATATGATATTTTGAAGAATGTTGGTAACTAAACAGTTTAAGGGACAATTGATCCCATTGTATGCACAAAGGAACAACACTGAGACGTTTCTCTTAATGTTCCACAGAAGAAAGAAAGCCATACGGTTTTAGAATGACATGAGGATGAGTAAATGATGACAAACTTTTCATTTTTTGGGTGAACCATCCCAAATGTGTTGTTTGCTACTCTGTATTGGTCCTGTGAACACACACACACACACACACACAAAACGCAAAGCTGGAGTCTTTTTTTAGTAATATTACTAATTAATTTAATAATACTTTAGGAATGATATGAAAAGAGACAGGGGCTTTTATTACAGATTATTGTCATTTTAACATCCTTTTTTATATTTTTTGATATTTGATATTTAAAACATAGACCTGTAAAAAGAAGAAATCAATAAATGACACCTCAACAGTATCGTGTCTGTTTGTATATTTGTCATATTTGTTTCAAAACTGGCTTTTAACAGCTTTCTTTCCAAACAAACTTCTTATTAGTTATTTATGATCTCAGCTCTATTCAGATTAAAATAGTTAATTTTGTTTAGATCACGTACCATCAGAAAGGCTACCTATTATGAGTTTCGTCCTCACAGATATCCCACTGATGGTATTTAATCTGAATAAAAGATATATCGGGGCCAGAATATAAAGCTTTTAATTTTAGCCCGGGTTAATTAATGGTTTTGTTGGCGGCAAGACCAAGTAGACTGCTGCTCCGGAGGCTCGACTGTCAAAGGCGATAAATCAGATGGTTGTTTAATGAGTCTCGCAGTCGAGCCCGGTGATGAATGTGTGGAATAAGTAGAGAGACCGCGCTGAACAATGACGTGCTGTCCGCTGTGTGTGTGTGTGTGTCTAATGTCATTACTAAAAGAAGACATCCGGAGAGCGCAGAAGCAGCAGAATCTGCAGCAAATGAACTCGTCAAGAGTCTCCACTGGAACACAATCATATAGAGTAAAGCGCTGCTCATTTGCGCTTCGCACTTTTAACAACTTTCGGGAGCAAAGTAAGTATTTCTGAAAGGCTTTGTTTCATTATTTAACACTGCCTTGTATTTTAACTTGTATTAGATTCAGAGTTGCATCTATGCCGCAGTTATCTGTCATGTCTAGCGTATGGCTACCGCAAGTTTAGCCGCGCTTAACCCGAGGGAAAATGCGTACCTGTTACATATATTGGCTGCGGTCGTTTATTGCCTGAGTGTTAATACTATTCAGATATAATATTATCAGTGATCATGTCAGGGTCTTTACGGAAGATGCTGAGGGCGAAGCTCGTTGTGCTGGGAAGAGATAACTGTGGGAAGACAGGTAACACTGCAGTGATTTATTGGGTTCAATGATTATTATATCTAAACGACTGTATTAACTCTGTTTTTCTCTTTTAAACTCCAGCTCTGTGTGTCAGATTCATCACCAGGCGTTTTATTGGAGAGTATGAACATAAAAGGGGTAACACAAATGAAATGCATACACACTGATGATCTGTTGACCATGTGAAAAACATACCTAACAGAATATAGCCGTATTCACGCTGTATATATTTGTGTAACTGCATTGCAGTTGAGTTCTGTGCATCATATGACATGCCATTTACTTTTTGTGTCTCAGAGGTCACCTACAGGTGTCAGAAAATCGTGGAGAAGGAGGCGATTGAACTGGAGATTTTAGACACTGTTAATAAGGTACAGTGCACTTGAGATGAGATCTTTACAGTGTTGGCTCTTACCTATTAAGGGACCATCTCCTTGTTACTGTGCATCTGCCGGCGTGCTGTTCTACACGCATATTTATCCACAGGATGATCTTGCCTTGTCAAACGGCTGATGAGACACAGGACTCTCTGAACCATTCCATTCCTTTCATGTCTGCTGTGCTGAATCTCAGGCTGGTGGAGCGGCTTTAACAGCCTGCCTGCCATTGATCATGTTACACAGTAGAAAGCGGCACACGTTAATTCATAGGATTAGGCTGAAGCATTACCATCTGTGTGAGTGCAGTAGAGTAGTGGGTCTGATATTTTGGATGACTCCCTTGTGTGACACACCCAGTACTTATGAGCTGATGATATAAATCAGAGATGTTGTAGGCATATTTTATCCAGAAATGAACATTCTGCCATCATTTACTCATTCTCTTGTCGTTCCAAACCTGTATGACTTACTTTCTTCTGCGGAACACAATTTTTTTTTTCTGTCCCTACATTGAAGCGTTGTATGATTGTTTTCCCCTTATATACAATGAAAGACAGTGGGCTCCAAAATAGCTTTGGACTCCATTGACTCATTTTATGGACAAAAAATTTAAATTTCAAAATATCATCTTTTGTGTTCAACAGGTCCCAATAAAGTCATAAATGTTTGGAACAACATATGGGTGAGTAAATAATGACATAATATTCATTGTTGGCTTAACTATCCTTTTAGATAATGACAAAATCTGCATTGCGGGGGGACTCAAAGACCAGGATTGGGAACTCCATTTGGAAAGGAGAAGGTTTTGGTTTGTGGGAATTTAGTTCACATCCTTTGTGCTCCAGAATTGCCTTCAGAATCCCATCTGTGAAAGTCTAGATGTGCGTTATTTCTATCCTCACTGCATCGCACACATTCACTCACATGCAGGAAGAACTATTCAAATGTGTGAATCTGTTTGTGTTCAGGAGTGTGTAGGACCTGCTGTGTCCTCTCTGGAGAGTTCCATTAAATGGGGTGATGGGTTCCTCATCATGTACTCTGTGACGGATCGCAGCAGTTTTGAGGCTGTGTCGCGCCTGAAGAGACTGATTGACCACGTTAAACAAACGCTCGGTACGGCCGATCAGACTGTGAATGATCACTCTGGGAACATAGTGACTGAGGACAAATAGTAACAATGTACTGCTATTAGCACTTTTTCGAGCAGTCATGTTTATACAGACCCTTCAACTAGTGAATAGTGCTGTTATCCATCAGTGTGACTCAGCCTGCCTTAATTGGTCTCAGTTCAGAGATTTCACCTCAGGCATGAACTCTTAATATAGTACACTGCAGTCTGTGAGTGTGAGTTTGTTAATGACAGATAGATACGCGGAAAGAGATAAAGAGAGAGAAAGTATCACAACACTGCAGTCTTTTATTATACCATCCATCTCCAGGTACTGTCATTTTAATGGTAGTCTGCTCTTCTTCAGATCTACAGCATCCATTACTTCATTCTGTGTATGTCTTTGCGTGTCTTCCAGGTATTCCAACAGTCATTGTTGCCAATAAATGTGACATGGAGAACGGTCGAGTGGTGAGGACGGATGAGGGACAGGTTTTAGCTTCGGACCTGAGGTCAGTACGCTTTGCTCTCACTGATAACTGCACAGGTTTATGATAGTAAGATAGTTTGATAGTATGAAGTATATACAAATATAGGTTAATATAACTGAATTGTTTAACCCTAGAATGCTTAAAGGGGGTCAAATTACCCCAGTAGGCTGTGGTTTTTGGAAACATTTTTGGTCACACTTTATTTTAAGTTGTCTGTGTTTTTATTGTCAGTGTAATTATGCATTTAAGTACTGATTATTAATAATTAACTACATGTACTTACTATAGGGTTAGGATTAGGGATTGGTTTATGGTTAGTTACATGCAATTATGCATAATTTATAGTTATTACTACAGTAACTACATGTAACGTGTAACAAAGACACTGTAAAATAAAGTGTTACCACATTTTTTCTAATAATATAATTGTATTCCTTGATATTCCATGTGTTCTTCATAAATCTTTTATGTGAGAATCAGCCATGCTATTTACATGTGTTAGACGTACACTACCAGTCAAAATTTTTGGATCGGTAAGATATTTAATGTTTTTAAAAGAAGTCTCATCTGCTCACCAAGGCTGCATTTATTTTATTAAAAATACAAAAACAACAGTAATATTGTAAAATATTATTACAATTTAAAACAACTGTTTTCTATGTGAATATATTTATTCCTGTGATGAAAGCTGAATTTTCAGCATCATTACAGTCATTCATTACAGTCTTCAGTGTCACATGATCCTTCAGAAACATTTATCTTTATTATCAATGTTGAAAACAGTTATTTACATTTTTATTTCGGGATTCTGTGATGAATAGAAAGTTCAAAAGAACAGCATTTATCTGAAATAGAAAGCTTTTGTAACATTAAACGCTACCGTTCAAAAGTTTGGGGTCAGTAAGAATTTTTATCTTATTTTTTGAGGGAAATGAATAAAATACTGTAAATGAATACTTTTATTTATCAAGGATGAATTAAATTGATCAAAAGTTACAGTAAAGACATTTTATAATGTTACAAAAGATTCTATTTCAAATAAATGCTGTTCTTTTGAACTTTCTATTCATCAAAGAATCCTTAAAAAAACTGTTTATATAACTATATACTGTAATTACAACTGTTTTCAACATTGAAAATAATAATGAATATTTTTTGAGCATCAAATCCGCATATATTAGAATGATTTCTGAAGGATCATGTGACATGCAGGTTTTCATGCTGAAAATTCAGCTTCGATCACAGGTATAAATTACATTTTAAAATATATTAAAATAGAAAAGTTATTTTAAATTGTGATAATATTTAACAATATTAGTTTTTTTTGTATTTTTAATCAAATAAATGTAGCCTTGGTGAGCAGAAGAGACTTCTTTTAAAAACATTAAAAATCATACCGATCCAAAACCTTTGAACGGCAGTGTAGCTTCATAAAAAATGAACATTTTTGTATTACTACCACAAGTCAAAATGACAGAATGACCCATATGCATTTTGAATTAAATATTCACTCACCTTGTTTTTTTGTGCAAAATAATAATATTTAGTTATAGCAATATTTTATAATAATATTTAACAATAATATAAATATATTTAATTATAATAATTACAATGAATTCCTATACACTCCATGGATTACTCACAATTTCCAAAATTAAAAGGGGCAATTTATTTACTACAGAATTTTGTCATAATAATAATAAGATAACCACTTCACTACCAGATATTCAATTCACTACCAGTCAAAATTCTAAGCACACTTATTAGATGATCTTCAATGGCCCTGTTTCATCACTTACTATTTGGATGTGAAGGTTTAGCTGTGTTAAAGTTAAGCTTTCACTGGTGATGTAGGTGCAGTTTCTTTGAGCTGTCTGTAGCAGAGGACACTTCAGCAGTGGAGGCTGTGTTCGGGCAGCTGGTGTGTGAAGTGCGGCAGGAGTTTCAGCGACACCTGCTGGCTATGGACAAGCGCTCACGGATGCTGCAGATGAGACATGTGCTCAAAAACAAACTCACACGGAGTAAAACCATGCAATGGTGACAAGAACGACTAACTGCAGTTCAGACCCGACAGCTATAGTGCGGTGTCCTGGCATGACTACCTTTCAGAGAAGAACAAGTGCCTTTTGGGTGTCCAAATACTGTCATGGACAGTGTTATCTGTATGTTTATGTCAGACAGCAATAAGCAGCCGTGTGTTTTTTTAAAGGTGCAGTGTGTAATTTATGTGCCACTGGCAGCACCAAACAATGACTGTTAAAACGGACAAACAGGTAGTCCCACTTTTGCCACTGATTGAGCCAGAATCCGATGTGTCGGACCAAAAAACAAAACGATGTTGATTCCCACTCTCTGTGCATTAAACTGGTTTAAGAGAAAGTCCTTTAATGTCTGTAAAGGATCCATTTGACCACTTGAGCTCAGTGTACTGCTTTTGCATCACTATTACTGTAAGTTGCGCCCTTTCAGTGCAACATTCATTCTGTATTTAAATTACATTTTATGTGTGAGAAGTCATAAATGCATATTTATAGGCACTTGATTCATTCTTGTCTAGTATTATTGAGTCGTGCCTAAAATGGCATGATCTATGTCTGGCAGACGATCTGTCTTGTGACTTGGTATTTTGATGCTGTTTTGATCCAATTTCATTCTTATGTGCCTCTATGAGATTTCATGAGGGAACCGAACCAATTAGATATTTTCCATTTTAGGCAGCTGTTTTTAGACTTTCTATATTCTGGCAGCGTGGACAATTCACTCTGTGGAGAAAAATGTTTCCAAAATTGGTTACAGTATGGCTAATCTTTGTATAATTTATTGTGGTTGTATTCTTTACATGTATATTAGTATAAGTGTTAAAATATCCATTTGTTGCTTCAATGTAAAACACATCTAGAGAGATAGACTATTTAATTTACAATTTTATTTAGCAAAAATGGTAAAAATAAATAAATACAAATTGATCAAATGCTCCAGTAATAACCAGCCTCCTCAACAAAAAGAATTCATGAAGTTATATATTCAAATAACTTACACATGGACTTGAATTCTATGAGAAAAGGTAAACAGACATCAGGCAACACACAAGATTAAGAAACAAAACATACAAAAATGTTAGAAAACTAAAAAAAAAAATGAAACAAGAGCAATACACATCCCTTTCAAAAACCATTATGAAATATTCTAGACAATTTTATACAACAAATTGATGTAAATTGTGTTTTTAATTTATAGTAAAGGACATTAGATTAAGCACTGATACTTTCACGTTGCAATAATCTATCCTTGATTTTACTTGAGGGTTTCATCAACCTGAATGAGGTAACAGCATGAGGTGTAAGAATATGACTCTTCATAAGCATTACTATGCGTGTTGAAAACATGAACAAAAGCCTGAGCTCTCTGTAAACACTATAATATCTGAGCAAATCAGATTTCACACACTTCAGGACACAATACCCAATTCTTATGTGTAAGGAACATGAATGAGGAGACACAGTAGATTCCCATCTATCTCATCAGAGAACATCTGTCACAGAAGCTCTGTCAGTCCTACTAGCCACATCTGGCCCCAGGATTCTTGGCCCTAAAGGACGGGAGATGACATTTGCAAATGTCACATCTGATGAGCATTTATGTAAGGGCTCTTTTCCCTTTTATTTCTTTTTTAAATGCACTGAGAAACCTGACATACCATTAAACCACCAAACAGAACGCAGATTCTCTGCATGTTACTTTGGAATTTTCGCAATTGTGATGAAATACTTCTTAACTTTCATCAGACAAAATGTGTGAATACTTCTGTGACTGTTGAAACATTTGCTGAATTCGGAACCGGAACAGAGTAGTTTTCAGCACTAGTATCCTCTTGAAAACTCAGATGCAAAATAAAATGGAGGACACATACCCAGATCATCAGACTGGAATGGAATCGGTGTAAGTAAAAGTAAAGTCTTTTCATAAAAACGTGAACGAACATACCAGCAATTAATTTTGTGTATTGTTAAAATACATAAGCACTTCAGAGTTCTTATGTGTAGACTTCGGATTCACTACAGGCAGCGCAGGCACTGTCCTCACTAACACAACCAGAATGATCACACACTGTATGACAAAGTAGGTTCTGTTACGGAAAAGGGAAAAACACTCGTTTTGCTGACAACTGACTAAGACACAGACAAGTCATAACACTACTATGAAACAGCCTAACATAGTCTATAGAACTTAAGGCAACCAATACACAGAGGCTACTGCAGGCCAGAGCTGCATGTTCAGCATTGAAAACACCCACAAACCTGAAATGAAGATATAAACACTGTAGATATTTCTGTCTTTTTTCAAAAGCGACGCACCCCTTGTGTGTTCGACGCCACTGTTTCTGGATTATTTCTTGTGCTTTTTAAAAACACTATGGAAGTGTCATCTTGGCACATGATACAGTGTTCAAGCTACCGCGGCTGTATCTCAGGTGTTACAAGTGTTTGTCTGTGCTTGTTCATGTGCAGTCACACACTGTGAAATACACAGCGGTGAGAGAGCGTTGGCGAAATGCAAAATGTAAAGAACATAAAGCGTTAACAGAACAGCCCCTAGGAGACAATGGTGAAGTAGTTGCGCTAGGCACGCATAACGTACGCCTGCTGTATTGTGCTTTTGGACAGGTTTACAGAACAGTGTTATCACTAAGTAAAGTGACACCATGCGTGTTAAAACGATACAGAACAGAAGCCCTTAAATTGGCCCATAAGCATAACGTTACTGGCACACCGGTTTTACGGGATATTTCTGACTGCATGATTCCTCGTAAGTCGTTGGACAAGGCATGAGACCCCTGCTACAGTCTGGGTAAAAATAAAACTAAAAAGTCTTCTGGATGTGGAAATGGAGTGAGAGTGACGTGAGAGAAGTCTCAAATCATTCCCTTCTGTGACTGCGCCTGAACTGCGCACTCAGTAAATCACATCTGGTCAGTAGATAAGGCATGGTCAGAATTTACCTCACAGACACTTCAGGACTGACACTACAAATACTACTCTACTACTCTTAAATATCTATTTAATGTTCAGAGTAACATAAAAGAACAGTTCCCTGTGGCATCGATTATTTGGCAGAACAGAACTACAGAATATTTTTTGTAAGAAAGAAGAAAATTATAAATAAGGTCATGTGTAAAAATAGCAAAACATATTTACAGAAATGTTGTTTTCGGTTTTTAAAAACACCACAAAGTAGACAAATGCAAATGATAATAGTTAAACCTCCAGCAGAACACCTGGAAGACCTGTATTTCTGTCAGTGTGATAAACAACCTGTTTTTACAACAGAAAACTAGACGAAACCACTGCACCTCGGCTGGGTTTCACAGACAAAACGGATACTAAACTCCTCGACGCGTCATATCTTACGTCTTAGATCAGAGCTACAGGACCTGATAGGAAGCTGCACTACTCATCGAGCAGGACGAGACCTTTACCCGATCCAGCCTTCAGAAGCTTTCCCACTCAGAGGTGCTATGGCAACTGTATCAGGCACACAATGGTGTGATATCTTTAAATTTTATTACTCTTTTCTATATCATTATTCTTTGTAGAAATCTTTTCGGTGTGCATACGTTAGCATACACATTGCTGGTACTTTAGGAACCTCCTTCCTGCATGTAGTAAATGGCACTATGGATTTTCTTTCCCTCATAGATACAAGAGATGAAACAACAACACAAAACAACAACACTGTTAACTGGCACGCTTTGGGCCCCAACTGCTGCGGGGGTGGTCAATGCTATTTTACCCCCTCTGTCACTTCTGTGAGGGGTACGATCGGGCCGAGGAGGCCCTGTGGGATGACGCTGAGGTCACTGTTGTTATTGTTTTTATGTTTTTTTGTACTCTCCTCCCCGGTGGGCATGGTTCCATTGGTACTCAGAACTGCCTGGTTACTGCTGTTATTGCTGAAAGCTGCGGCGTTTGTATTTGTGGGTTCGCTCCTGATCCTGGACGTTCTGATGATTTGTGCGCTCTCCTCACTGCCCTCATCGCTCTTTGCGCTTGCAGCCTCAACGTTATTATTAGTGGCGATCTGGTTTAAGGTATCGCTTGTGTTTGTGAGGGGGCTAGTTATAATCATAGCTTCTGAGGAGCTTGTTGCGGTATTTGTGTTGTTGTTTGTGTCAGTGGTGACCGCACTTGACCTGCTGGCTTTGGAAGCACCATTGTGGGACATTTCTCCATTAGCCATGACCCCAGGGCAGATGAAGGGAGACAACTGGATCCCTCTGATCAGACGCACCAGCCCTTTCATCTTCTCAAGCGAAGCCTCCATCTCTCTCTGCTGGGCCAGTACGCTGTTCTTGCTGTCCATACATCTCTGTGAAGGGAGAGAGGACGCAGTGCTGCTGACTCGTACAACCAAAATCTCATCATTATATAGTTTTGGAGGTACGGGATGAATTAGCATCACATTTAGATTTGTAATTTCAGTGGTATGACTCATCGTGCAGAGGAAAAGTGGATGATATGAACTTAGGGATTCTCTCACCATAGTGTTAATTTCGCCAGACGAGACAAGACTAAATATGTTCGTCAACGACCTTTTTTTCCATGACTAAGACGAGACGATGACGAGACTGCACCAATGTCCAAAAACGATGACTAAGACTAAATTAACATGCATTATTGTTGACGAAAAAAGATGAGACTAAAATGTTTTGCAGAAAATAAAAACTAAGATAAAATCTCTCTTCATTTTCGTCTACAATCGTCTTTTTCATCATGAGATAGAATATTCAGCGGTTACTAGGGATGATTCACGATTTTCGAATATTCCATTAGTTGATTTTATTATAGAATATCGAATAGGTTGTGCAATTGTCGTCTATAAAAAATCCCCATGTTTTCGGGTCTGATGCGGTGACACGTTCATGTAACCAGAGGGTGACGATGCCAATAATGCATCTAAAAGCTGTCAATCAACTCTCAGACAACAGAAGAAGATACACATTGTCTCACACCAGAGCATGTGAGCGGAGTGGTAATATTTACTCTAGAGCGGAGAGCGCATTTCTGAAGATTACACGCCGCTCGCTCAGAACGCCCACAGTGGCGCACAAAAAAACGTCAAAAGTAATGATGCATTAAACATTTGATTTGTTTATTAATAAACTAGTGTTTTATGTCAGTGTTGGCTGCAAAGATAAAGTTGACGATGCTGACTCGCCATCTTCGCGGTAGTGAATGCGCCTATAGAGAGAAATGCACACTTCATAGCCTACGGATTAGCCTACATAAACAGAGAGCAGCCCATTTCTTTTCGTTTTGAATTGTTTTGTTTAAAAGTAGGCCTACACATTTCAGGCTTTCTATAGATATTCTTCTCAGGTCTGTGAGGCAAGTATCTTATAAGCTGAGTTTCAGTTCATTTATGAGACGCGCTCCAGTTCACGCGCCCGCGCCTTCGTGTCCGAATTATATTGTGTACTATTTGCTTTGTTCTCGTTTATTAATCCAGGCAATTTGTTGATGAAACATTGATTAAAATGAAGATACAATTTATACAAAACGAAATTCACTTTAAAGAAAGGCTTTCTACAAAACAAAACTTAATAAGTGGTCAAAATCATGTGTCATTATAACTGACGGGAAGCACTGCGGACGGGGGAAAACATCTACGCTGTAAATCAACCAGTTACCTAGCAGAAATATTAATTGTTAAGCCTAGCAAAATCTAATTTGTTTGTTATTTCTCAAGACCAACCTAGAATGTAAATAGGTTGTATTTTAGGCCTACAGTAGGCTACAGTAGGCCTATTCTTTTCAGTTTTTCTGGGTATATACTTATATTATTTCTGCTCTGAACAGAAAAATGAGACACAAGGCAACCAAAAACAGTTTTAAAAACCTTTGTAACTTGTCAATAGGAGTCTGTTGGGCCCCAGCTTTTGAATTGTGTTAGTTCAAAATAACATACTTTTCAGAACAACTTTAGAAAACCAGACACGTTTAACAAAGTTGCATTCAACAAAAATCCTTAAACAAGTGTATTTTGTCAGGTAATTGTGACATTTAACCAATATTTGAGAAGCGTGAAACACTATTTGACTGAAATGGTTATCAGAAATAATCTCAGAAATTATTTGTTATTTAAAAAAAAAAGACTAAAATGTTTTGACTAAAACTTGACTAAGATATATTGAGTTTTCTTTTGACTAAAACTAGACTAAAATGACGAGACTTTTAGTCGACTAAAACTTGACTAACAAAAAAAGATATGTGAATGACTAAATATGACTAAAACTAACAAGGACATTTGGCACAAGACTAAGACTAAGACTAAATTAAAAATAGGTGACAAAATGAACACTCTCTCACCGTTATAGAGTTGCTGAGCTGTCCGACTTGGTCTTCTAGTGTCTCTCTCTCCTGCCGCAGCTCTGTGCTCCATGTCTTCAGGCGATCTTTCTCTCCCTCTTTAGCTGCGGGGAAATGAGTGTATAAGTAAATCTCAACAGAAAGCACAAGTCGGGTTCTGGAAGTAAAAATCCCATTCATTTCCCCCACAGGTTTTTTTTTTTTAACAATTCTGTAGAAACTTTGCAAGACAGACCAACCATGATTGTGGAGCGACACTGTGATCTTCAGGGGGTCAGGGAGCAGGTCAGAGATATATTTTTCACACATTTGTCCATTTTGGTATAATGTTAATTTATAAATATGCTCTTGGTCAGATCATGTTAATTTTTAATGATTCTAAATTATTTTAAAGAGCACCTATTATGCAAAATTCACTTTTACATGGTGTTTGAAAATACAGTAAATGTGTGTTGGCAGTGTGTGTACAAACCACCCTATAATGATAAAAATCCACACAGTGCTTTTTTTTAATCCCCATAAATCATAACCAGTGTCTCAGAACAAGCCGTTTTCAGATTCGGGGCAATGTGACGTCCTTTTGCACAAGCCCCGCCCACAACTATTGACTGACACTGCCGTATTAGCATAGACCCGTCCTGAGTGAGCTGTACACAGACCGCCATTGTTTCGACGCCAGATTGAGGTGTTTTGTTGTTGGATGTAAGAAGGAACATAGCAGTCGTCATTTACTCTCAACATTTGAGCTGCTGAAGACACGCAGTGGATTACTTTTGTTTTTGAAGAGAATCCGCTCCCTAAATGCGTTTATGTTTGCGCGAATCATTTTAAACCAGACTGCTTTGTGAACGAGGGTCCGTACAAAGCAGGCTTTGCCAAAAAGTTGTTACTCGAGGATGGATCAGTACCAACTGTTGTGTTTGTGATCCAGGTTACAGTCTCAATCGATACTGGTCACGGCATTAATGAAAGGTAGAGCGCGCACATTATTACAGTTCATCAGAGTTGTTTTACGGACATAAAGTTTATCAGTTTATTAAGCACCCACTGAAAAGGTCTTTATATATTTGTTTACTGTTAGTTGTAACAAGTGTTTTTGTGTAATTCGCTGTGTATGTTGATGATAATGCAAAGGAGAGAGAGAGAGTGTTTATGGATAAGACTTTAATGCGCACTTCTTGTACTATTTAATCCGCTCTTACAGTGATTTTCTGTGCTTCATATTTTGTGTGAAGAACAATAAACTTCATAAACTCATCAGTAAATTTTTGGCCATCATTCGGACGGGGTCCGCTACAACAGGCTTGTACACTAATAGTGGGTAAAAGCAAGATGACAAATATGTTATAACTGTAATTAAACTAAACTTAACTATACCTGTTCTATCTCCATGCAGTATATATTATTTGGCTCTGTAGGCATTATTGTCCGACTCCGGTTCAAACTGAACACTGCTAGTACAGTTTCTGTTCTGACATTTTCATTCAGTGAGATGAGATGTGCTGTCACTGAAGAACGAGCTCTTGAAGCGTCACCCTCTTCTTGAAAGGGGGCCAGATGCACCAGCTCATTTGCATTTAAAGGGACACATACAAAAGGTGCGTTTTTGCTCACCCCTCAAAAAGTGGCAATTTCAACATGCTGTAAAAATTATCTGTGGGGTATTTTCAGCTAAAACTTCACATGCACAATCTGTGGACATCAGAGACTTATTTTACATCTTGTTAAAAGGGGCATAATAGGTGCCCTTAAATATTAAAGGGGTCATGAATTGAGAAAATAATTTTCCTTGATCTTTTGACATGTAAAAGGTCATTGTACTATAAAAACATCTTGTAAGTTTCAGAACTCCTCTGTTACTATATGATTTTTGTTTGTTATGATGAAAGCATTCGTGAGAGTGCAGAAATAGAGTTGCAATGACAAGATCACTGCATTCATGCACTCAGACTGTCGGTCATCGACTACAACGTTTATCGCTGCAACATGTCATGAGACGGGAGTAGATCTAAATATAATGATATAATCAAAACTTTTCACGATTAGTTAATGTCGAAAACAACTGTCATGGTAAAACGTAGTAAAATTTTCGAGAGAGTTCAACATTTAATGCTTATTTCATACGCAAAGATGTTAGCCAATCATAGCAGAGGGCGTTTACGCTTAAGTCTCACAGCAGACACGACCCTTCAAACAGAGCGTTCAAGTCAGGACTAAAATCACGAGTAGAAAATGGCCTTTTATTTATAAAGGATAATATCATATAATATAACATTATAAGTGCACCCCAAAAAACATTATAAAATAAAAAAAATGCAGTTCATGACTTTTAAAAATGAATTAGACCAATGATGATTCTGATGTTTCTGACTGACAAATTGCTTTGTACATTCAGTTTTACAGCATTAAGCAAGTTCGCATTTACATATTTACTTCAACTGCACAGGTAATGTCAATGGTATGACCAATTTCAGCAAAATCTAAAAATGAAGATACATTTCTATAGCTCTGACTGATTTTATATTGTAATTTTGGAAGTAAAACTTCCATTCTAAACTACATTTTACAACGTTTTTGACGTGCTTCTGGGGGATCAAGACTCATTTAGTTTAGCCTTATTTTAAATTGCACCCTGAAGGCCTGTTTTTAAATTTTAATTAATGGTAGTTAATGTGTCTGACAGAATGTGAATGTTCATGACCGTCTGAACAATGGTGTTCACTGCAAACAAAACTGGTCAAAAATCTAAGTTTGTAATGTTGTAATTCCTTTCAGAGCTGTTTGATTTGGTTCATGACTTGAAGAATAAAGAAAATGAATGGAAAAATACTGCCAGTACCAAAGCTGCAGAAAAAGTAAGTGGTTGCTGCTATTCTATAGTTCTAGGACAGCTTTTCCAAAGATCAGAGATTTACTGGTGCATTTCATAACAGATTCATAAAAAGAAACTTTGTTCCGTTCTAAACTCCTAACTCAACACATTTTTAAGCAATCTTACATCACATTGATTCTGTGTCATTGCAGGTTGACTTTTCTAGGTATCATCAGATGTCTGTGAAACTTCTCACCTGCTTTATAGGAGATGTAAGAATGGACAATAGCAAGAGTCCCTGGCCACTCAATGGCATCTTCCTTCTGCAGAATCTAAAGAAAACATGTACTGAATGGCACTGAAATACACAACTGTTAACAGTCTGCATTCAAAGTGATGCAAACAAAAACATGAACATTTAAAATGAATGTGGAATTGAATGCATAGTAGTGAAAACAAATGAAGTGGCAAGGCATGAGGCTACCTAAACTTACAAAGTTGAACAGTCTTGATGCAAATTTCTGGTTTTCGTGTACTTAGAGTGAATATTACTAAGTTTTTGTAGCCCTGCATCAAATCAGGGGTCCTGAGCAGAAGAACTGTGGCGTTTCAGGCAGATATGCATGCCCTTATGAAGCCCAGATGATTTATATGTGAGCAAGTATCACATATGAAACGCTGCCCCCTCCATCTCATGACATCAGCTGCCAAATACTGACTCATCAATCAAAACCTGATACTTATTAGCCCCTTTTACACATACAGTTTCTACTGGTAAATTACCATCAGGAGATCATGTGTGAACAGGATATTTTCTGGCACTTTTTCCTTTATGAGAAGTTGTAACAATACCAGCAAATTAAGAAGACGTAAGAAGTTTGCTTTGGGCCCATCATAAAGCTCTGTCGGAGCTGTTTACAGTAAGTTCTGCTGCTTTTAATTGTTTTTCTATATAAACATGCACTAGACCAACATCTGACCATAGTGACTGCAGTACCATAACTATTATGTGCCTCGTGTATTTAAGAGCAGAACCACGTTCTGTGTCATCATCTCCTTACGCTGGTCATTCAGAAGTAAAACAAAATGTAACTAAAATGAAACTAAAGCGCTTCTCATCCAGGTGGATGAATCAAATGGGTCATTTCCAATGACCGACATGACAGAGTTTACTGGTACTGATGTGCAAATGGTATCGTACCAGTAAAAAGACGCAACGTTGTTGCTTGTGTGAATAGCACATTTGTGTATTTACCGGAAAAGTTGTTCTGGTCATTTTACGGAAATTTACCGGGTTTGCTGTGAAAGGGTCTATTGTCTCTATTACATTCTAAATTGAGCTCGTTTTTAAAAAAAGAACATTTTTGGTGGGTCCAGGTTAAACAGCTGCCTCTTTGCCTCTATTTCATTAAATTTTGCATAGAAATTACATAGCCATTCATTTTAAAAGTTTCTAAATTGAAATAATATAACCTGCAAGAGTAGTCTATTAAGTTACCTCTATAAAGACTGTCTGCTTTGTAAGATCACTGACAAAAGTAAAACGTCATGGCATGGGACAAAAAAAGAAATGAAATGAATTAAGAGAACGACAGTGAATGGCAATGAATCTCTAATATAAATGTTTCTCAGTTACCAGAGACTCAGTATTCACCTCGGCTACCACTAGATGTCACTGGTGAGCACGGTGAACACTGAGATAGGGAAGTCTGAATTGTGTCTCAGTAACTGTAGTGGACTATCACAGCTACTTACATCCCCTGCTGAGCTGGGGCTGGGTGAGGGTGAATGTGATGGAAGGGTGAGTGAGAGGGCAGGGGAGAATGGGCTGCCCACGGTGGGCCGCTGTAGGTCTGGGAAGGTAGAATGATGGCTGCTGGTGGTTGGGGGGAGGGGCCCCCGCTCCACAATACTGCAGTTTTTAGAAAGGCGACCTGGGTGAGATGAAACAAAGGACAAACAAAACACAAAAAGAAAATAAAAGAAAAGAAAAGGAAGACAAAACATTGGTGTAGCATACCTCTGACAAGCTGTCCTCATTGGCTAGGGTAGCAGGAAGGAGCAGGTGGGGGTGGTGTGATGGTGGTTGGGAGGGAGAGAGCATCGTTAGATTACAAAAGGAAGCATTGCATGCTGGGTAACAACACATTCTGCAAAATCTGGCCTCAAATCAGCTGATAAAGGCAGAAGGCATTACATTTAGGCAGATGGGGATAAGAAATGCCAATAACAAAGAAGGATCAGAGGGTAACGATTTAAAGAAGCTTATCCAGGCATCAAGAAGCTTATTTTCATCTACAGCTAACACAGATGCTGTCAAATGTTAAGACGAGCCATATTCAACATCATAAATCAACAGATTATGCACATTTGTGTGTGCACTGGACATTAACAGAGCAAGTATGCATGTCTTTTATCACCAAGAACTAATAGTACCATTACATTACACATGGTCGCCAAGTTTCAACGTCATATATATAATTTATTTATTTTTTTTTCACACGCAGACCCAAGTCAAGACTTATATTCAACGAAACAATATATGGCTGGAGCCTTGGTCCCAAATGTGTTCAAGATCAATTTAAGAGACCAAATATATAGCCTACAGTTTTTATATAAGACAGGAACAGTCTTTTTATTTTATTTTATCAAAAAGCATAATTTTGGCTTTACTGCAATTTATTCTGATTCTGTCCTCAACCACTTGAATGCTAACCTACTACACTTTTCTGACAGATATTTGCCTCAAGGAACATCTAAACTGACATCTAAAATGTCCCAGTGTTTTTTTGTCTATACAATGAAAGTCAATGGGGTCCAATGCTGTTCAGGACCCTGAGGACTTTCCATTATAACAATAAGAATTGAAAAAATCTTTAAAATATCTTCTATCGTGTTCCACAGAAGAAAGTCATTGTTGGAACAGGTGAGTAAGGGGTGGGTAAATGATAACACTTAATTTCTGAGTGAACTATTCCTTTAATTTGCAACAGTGAAAGCTGTTTTGGGTGAGCTTTGAAGAGCAATCAAAATATTGGTCCTATCAAAGTATCAAAAAAAAAAAATCTTTGGCAAACTGTAATGTTGTGTTTTTGTACTCCAGTCTTTCCAATACAAGTTCTAATGGTACACTAATGATGCGGTATTGTCACACCTTTAAGATGTGCACAACTTGCCTAATTGTAAACCTATAAAGTAGGCTGAGAACATTGTTTGAGTCTTTTACTAATGTATAGACTTTTACAGCAGCCTGAAGACAGTCATTATCCCACTTAACACACTGCAGGGTCATGTCTTCCTGCCTCACACATACACTCCAGGGCCACTCCACAGCAGAGTGCCTGTAAGCACATTACATAATCAAACAGTCATTACTGCTGAATGTGTGCTTGTGTGAGACCGAGAGAGACTGACTGATGGGAGTAAAGAAGAGTGGATCAGTTCAGGATGAGAGGTGTAGAAAAGGGGCTTTAAGCACTGGACTTAATGACTGGCTACAGATTTTTACCGCAGTAAAATTAGACAATTTACAGTGGGTTCACATTTCACAGATATGGATAATATCTAACCAGTGTTGTGAAAAGCTTGTTTTCAACCTGAAACATATAAAATCAATTTTTTATATTTTCTGAAGAAAATGCTAATGTAATGCAGTTGCTAAGGCCTTCTAAATTTTTTTTTGAGTGTCTCTATGTGCTTGCTAGGTGTGTTCTGGATGATTTAAATGTCAATAATGCATTGGGCATGTTGCTGTCTGCTATGGATATGCTTACCAGAGTCAGATAGTGCCTTGCTTTAGTAGGAAATAATACTTAGCAAAAGTATTATTTTTAGTCATAATGGTGTTGACTTGTATAGGATCCAGCGCGTTGTAGGCAGAGACTAAAGGCTGCAAAGCATCGTAAATATGGTGAGAACGCAACGCGGGAAAAATCCGAAACCTTCTGTTTGTAGTCAACATGTTAAACTGGATGACCACGAACACAGTGTTTAAAGGAATAGTTCACTTAAAAATGAAAATTCTGTCATCATTTACTCACCCTCAAGTTGTTTCAAACCTGTATGAATTTTTTTCTTCTGCTGAACACAATAGAAGATATTATGAAGAATGTCTATAGCCAAACAGTTGATGTACCCCATTAACTTCCACAGTATTTTTTTCCTACTATGGAAGTTAATGGGGTACATCAACTGTCTGGTTATAGAAATTCTTCAAAGTATCTTCCTTTATGTTCAGCAGAAGAAAAAACTTCATACAGGTTTGAAACAACTTGAGGGTGGGTAAATGATGACAGAATTTTCATTTTTAAGTGAACTAATCCTTTAAGGCCAAACAGAGGGGAAAAACAGAAAGAAACTAACAAACTGTAAGTCTGTCAGATCCGCCTAACTTCCTGAAGCAACGGGTTTAAAAAAAGCTGTTTCCATAGTGTTACATTTTTACCATAATGCTATTTAACAAGTAGATAAAGTATGATACTATTTTCAATGATAAACCTACCCTTACAATGTTCTGTTAATAACCCTCCGTCTACCCAACAGTCTGAGGGCGGGGATATAAAAGTGCGCAAGTATAATCTGTAGTTTTCACAAAAGCTCTGGAGATGTCAAAGGTCTTGCTGACAAATAAATGTGAATTTCTCAGACCACGTAACACAGAAAACAAGTAAACATAGTTAATTTACGTATACTAGTACAGACATTGTAACAATACAAAGTGGGTTTTAAAAAAAAAAATCAGCGAAGTTACACTTTAAAGGTTCTTTCACACTTGGTTCGATTGCCTAGTCTGAACCTGAGTTTGATTGCTCTCCCCTCCCCTGCTGGACTGTGTTCACATTATGTTATTTGGGTCAGAACGGCGAATTTGCATCATCAAAGCAGCAGCTGTTTACTCCTGTTGCTTCATAACGATGATGCAGAGGAAGCTGGCGAAAAGCATCACCACACTTTTATATTATGGTTTCTTAACCTTTGGTTTTGGTTTCAAAGTGTCAGCACATAACAGGATTTTTTATTTTTTAATTCAGAATGTGAATTATTCCATAGCTGTATACCTTGTCCAGATGTTTTTTTTTTTTTTTTTTTTTATCGTTTGCAATTGTGACTGTTTTGTTATTAATTTGCAAATACATTTTGGATAAATTATCAGTACTAAGTAAACAAAAAATGTTATTTATCAGTTTGATCTCTTAAAATAGCAATCATACACTTCTCCTCAATAAGCCACACAGAGTATCTAATATAGGCACAGAGAGAAAGTGTGATTGGCTCACCTCTCTTCCTGCTGGACTGGTTTATGGAACTCAGATAAGACACTGAGCTTTTTTTCCGCTGAAACACACACAAGCTCAGTTAATTCCATCAGATATCTCCAATCTGTTTGCATTGAACTGCTCGTTTAATGCATGTGTATGTTTGTTACCTCTGGTTCAAACATGGCTCCGCTATATATTGGATTTGCTGTTGTACGTCTCTTACGCTCCTGACGCCTGCTCTGAATCTCTACACAAACAAAGTGGAAAAGGTTAATAGACATTCATTCACGAACAAACACAGACACATTTCATTCTCCTGACCTTCTAAATAGTCACGCGTGACCAGTCCCAGAGACAACATGAAGGCCAGTTTCTGTGGAAAGAATGCGTGTCATTATCTCAGTAATGATCATAATTTACATCACCATACTCATCATTATCTTCATTATAAACATAAAAATACTTTACCAGAGGGCTCTCCTGATGTTTGGAGGAAGGAGTGTGTGTGTTGGTGGGAGCAGGTAAAGAAGGTGTATGTAAGGACAGTGGAGGAGAAGTGTGTGTAGGCGTGTCTGGAGAGATGAGCAATGAAGTCTTTGGCTCTGTCGCATATTCTACTGCGGGTATCTGAAGAAGAAACAAAGATGTATTAATACATGCACTACCATTCAAAAGTTTGGGGTCGGTTAGATTTTTAGTTTTTGAAAGAAGTCTCTTATGTTCACCAAGGCTGCATTTATTTGATCAAAAACACAGTAAAAACAGTAATATTGTGAAATATTGTTTTCTATTGTAATATATTTTAAAATGTAATTTATTTCTGATGCAAAGCTGAATTTTCCGCAGCCATTACTCCAGTCTTCAGAGTCACATGATCACTCAGAAATCTTTCTAATATGTTGATTTTGTGCTTTCAAGAAAGATTTCAGTCATGGGCTAATGGTTAGCGAGTCTGACTGGTAACACAAAGGTTTCTGATTTGATTCCAGTACCGGCAGTAAATGACTGAGGTGCCCTTGAGCAAGGCACCTAACCCCCAATCGCTCCCTGGGCGCCACAGCATAAAGGCTGCCCATTGCTTTGGGTGTGTATCACGGTTTGCAGAGTGTGTGTGTTCACTACTCCTAATGTGTGTTCACTATCTTGGACGGGTTAAATGCAGAGGACAAATTCCGAGTATGGGTTACCATACTTGGACTTCACATGTCACTTTCACTTTTTCATTTATCATTATCAATGTTGAAAACAGTTGTGTTGCTTAATTTGTTTGTCGAAACCGTGACACATTTATTTCAAGATTATTTGATGAATATACATTTAAAAAGAACTGGATTTCTTTGAAATATAAATTGTCTTTTGTCTTTCCTATTGACTTTTGAAATAAACTTTTGAACGATAGACCACCTAGACAGTATTAGAAGGAGATAGACCAATATGGCTGAGTGAACTGACTTTCCTTAAAGAAACTTTCTATGTAATTAATGTTTTAGAGTAAACTTAAATACATAAAGTGTAAATTTCCCTCACCGTGTTGTCAGAGCTTGGTCTGTTGTGAGGTAACTGCTGTGAGCGTGTCTGCACAGACGGCTGCATGTGTGTAGATGGGGAGATCAGGATGCTTGAGCTGTTGGGGCAGGGCAGGCCGTTGAGGATACGCATCTGCTGGACGTGACCAGAGGAAGGGAGGGCAGTGCTCAGTAACACCGGTGACTGCAAGGTTTGCACAGAGATCTGACCAGCAGCTGGAGACAAAGACGCTGGGGGTTTTGGCCTGACCTGCTCACACACAGGGAAAAAAAAAGACAATTATTTGTGGAATAAATTGAGAAATAAAAGGTGGACACAAGTAGTGAAAAAAAAAAGACTATCAGAAAAGTGATGCCCAACTCAGCGGTTTAGACTCTAGTATACAACAAATATGTTCCCTACTATTCCACAACACCACTAACATTAGCTCCACTCCAATGCAAATGAAAGTTGTCTACTTATTGACTATTATTTTATAATATAATTAGTTACAATAAAATAATGTTTAATTATTTATTATGCATAACCTTATCTCCTCGTTTTCATCCATCAAGTTCAGAATAAAAAGAGAAAATAATAAAAAATAAAATAAAGAGAAAGTAAATTAAATGCAGTACCTTTCATTTGTAAAGTATGTAATTCGATGAATTGATAAATATTTTTCAGCTAAACAAATATATTATGATATACACTACCAAAAGTTTGGGTTCAGTAAGATGTTTTTGAATGAAGTTAATAGTTTTATTCAGCAAGAACACAATAAATTGATCAAAAGCGGCAGTAAATACATTTATAAAATGTTACAAAATATTTATATTTTAAATAAATGCTATTCTTTTCCACAAAAATATTAAGCAGCACAACTATTTTCACCACTGATATAATAATAAAAAATAACTATTGAGTGCCAAATCAGTACATTAGAAATATTTCATGGATCACTGAAGACTGGAGGAATGACTGATGAAAATTCAGCTTTGCCATCACAGAAATAAATTCTATTTTAAAAATACACTCAAAAATAAGGATCACTTTACTGTAGGGTCAAAAGCAACAGCCAAAGCAGGAATTGCAAATGTCATGACTATGCAAGCACACAGAAATTAAATCCAGAGCAAGAAAACAAGATGGGGCAAGAAGAAAATATCACACAGAAAAGTAACACCTGTAGTTAAAAAAAAAACAAGACACATAGATGCACACTAACACTTAGCAGTTAGGGGTTTTCACTAGCCCAGCCAGGCATTAGGGTGTGAAGGGTTTCTATGGAAACAAACCTGCGGTAGAGTGGCTGGTCGAGTTGTCTGTCTGGTTGGTGGGACAAACTGAGGAACTTTGATTGTTTGGGAAGCAGCTTGCACCTGTGACAAGACCGCCCATTTAGACACCCTTACTTTACTAACCTGTCCAACATACATCCTGCTACAAATAACTTTAACCATTTAAGCCACAGATGTAATAGAATAATTGTATCTAAAGAACCAACCCTGAGCTCTTGGGTTCTAAATTAAAACAGACAGCCTGAAATTTCTTCCCACCTCATATGCAGTTTGCAAAACAAGAGGGAATAAGAAAACAAAACTCTTCTTGTTCTGTAACAAGAGACTCAAAACAGCTTTGAGAAATACTTACAACAATGGTGCTATTAGATATGACTCGTACTGGCTCTGCTCCCTGATTGGTCGGTTGGATGAGCGGCTGGAAGTTTACTGGGGATTTTTGAGGATCTGAGCTAGGGGGGCCTTCAAGGAGTGCGTTGCCAAGGGTTGTCACCACGGTTATAGTAGGTGCTGGTGTCATGATGATAGGTGAGGAGGGGGTGGCAGCTCTCAGTACCAGAGGTAGAGTCTTTGAAGCAATGACAGGGGGCACAGAGGTCTACAGGGTCACAAACACATACAACGTTGGAAACATGATTTTTTTTTTCTTGTATAGGCAAGTTCTTCTCTCTGAAACTAATGATCTGCCACTCATCTCCTTATAATGAAAAATGCCACTGTGATAATGTCACTGGAGCTACTGAGAGTATAAATGTCACTTTTGCCTTGATGACATATCTAAAAAGAAAGTGACACATGTCAGAGCTTATTTGAGCAAATACCAAATAAATATTTAGTCTCCTCCAAAGACCAGTTGGCAATCCTCCCATCCCCTGCCCTCAAACCAAACTGTACTGAAACCATGACCCCAAAACCGCAATACAAACCTAACCATAAAAAAAAGTATCATTACACCCCTAGTAGCTATTGAGTCTCTCAAGATCAGTTAAATTCATGAATAAATCATTCAGACCACTGACACAAAAAGAACTGATTCATAGAATCTACTTCTCATGAACTTTCATGAATATGCCAAAGAGAGCAAGGGCAGATGTCAAGTGGATAGCAAAATTAAACTTTCAGCCTGTTCCACACATAAAGCAATAATATGGCCTCAAGAGTAACTTTACATGGACCACTTTTATGGTGCTTTTGTGCCCTGAAAGCCTCAATGATTAGCCTAATCGCACGTAAAAAAGTGCAACCAACACAATACTAAAAAATGCTGAATTATATTTCAATATGGACAATTTTTATGACACTTTTAGTGTTTTTTTTTTATAGTTTTTTTTTTGTTGCAATTTTGGCACTTGACAGCCCAGGGCTCCATCCCTTTTGTGTTCTCCAATAGAAAGTCAGTCATATGGGTTTGGAAAAACATGTTTTTAGTTTTTGGTGAACTAATCCTTTAAATGCTCAGGAAAGACAAGGCTTTGTCTTTAAAGAAGTCCATCGACGCAGTTTCCTGTGTTATGTGGGTACCTGTGGAGTAGTGAGGCTGGCAGCAGGCAGAGGCGTCTGTGTGATGAGCAAGGTAGACGTTTGCCCATCGGCTTGCAGCGTCTGCAGCTTCATATCTTCCTGTTTCACCAGCAGATCTCTCCTTAACTGCTCCACAACCTTTTTCTGAGGGAGAAAGAGAGAACAAGTGCCTGTTCATTTTTTGTGTGTGCTGTCACCCATACCTGCAATGAAGTCTCTCTCACTCATGCTCTTTTTCTGTTTGCTGTTGTCATGTTGGATTTTGGCCCGTTTGCACTGACAGCAAGTGAAAACATGGAATCCCTACAACTGAACTTCTCTCTCTCTCTTTGTCTCTTTCTCTCTCAGGTAGAGAGAGAAAGGCTTTTGAAGGCTACCTTCAAAAACATCTTAAAAGTGTTTCAAGAAACTGGATTACGGCATAACGGCATGAAACATTTAGCAGTACTAAATTAGCGAGCCATGTCCAGTATACAGCTGAAAGGACTGTCACCACATTTGCTTCTTCAAATAATTAAGGACAGATATATTGAAGTAAGAAATTGAAGTATTGTAGATTAATATATTATTACACTCATTATAAAGGTATCCTTTATATTTCTGTTTTTGTATAAGGATCTGACTTCTGACTGTGTTTTTGTTCTTTAGTAGTAAATAATGTGTTTTTCTGTTGAAATACTTCCTTCTATAAACATCTAATACTTCCAGTTTCATGAGCAGAGACCTTTTTGACTTTTATTGTATGAACAAAAACAGTTGATACATTCTTTAAAATAAATTGTATTCTGCAATTGAAAGTAAGCCATACAGGTTAAGGAATGTTTTGAATTTTTTTTTGGCTGACCTATCCTTTTAAGAGTCTAAACGATGACAGATAGCAGACTTGTTAGCAAACACCATTAATTATACTCTATTTGGTGCTGCCAGTGACACAGAAATTCACCTTTAAAGGGTGAAATGTTCATGTTTAAACTTATGATACATCAAAAAAAAAAAATCTCTTTTAGAAGAGTTCCCACATAAGAAAAACTAGATCATTAGCATTTATAAGAACACCCCTACATTTGCTAATAACTAAAAAAAACTCTTAGGCACAATTTCGAAATAGAAATGCTTCAGTGACGTGCAGCAGGTTCTTTAGTAACTTCCATGATGATGAACAGGAAAGAAATGGAAGTCTTAAGTAAACGTAGAGGAATGAAAAATAAAAGTTCTAGCTGATAATAAACAAACATACTTGCACACTTATTGAGCTCTGTTATAACTGTGCAAGTGAGAAATTACAGTGAGAAAACAGAATGTGATTCTAAATGACATGATCATTCCTCGAGTACTCTCAATGAAATTCATTTGAAGCCATTCACTGTTTGTGTTACAGTTCAGCATCAAAAAATTTGCAGACACACATAACCACGTGTACACAAAGCAACATTAAAAGAGTATGGATCTATAACAATCATAAAGAGAAGACAGAAGGAGGAAGATATCAAAAGTTTACTGCATTAAGGCTTTACTTAATGCAGGCTACAAATGTGCAATACAGCTTGTTTGTGTTCAGCCGAGTATGTGTTGATTCTGTAACCAGTGAAGACAGAGTGACAGTTACATTAATGAATATGAACACAACCCCCCAGCACAGTCCTCTCACTGATTATAGCTTTAACAGGCTTCCTCCACCATCTGTTAGACTCACATACTCCTAGATCTGGGAGTATTCCACCGGACACCGAATGTGTTTGAGCGAGGAATGCAGCACACTTTATTAAATAGTGCTGCAGGCTGATACATTTCTGAAGCTCTGAGAGGGTTGACTTATTCCCTTTTCTCAGCAGAAGGAGAGAGGATCTCAGGTGTGTTTTTACCGAATGTGTTTTACCTGCTTTATTCTGTTACTTTAAAAGGCTTTAAGATGCCAATTAAAATTCATCTCTGCTGCCACTGCCAGCAATCTACAACACATCTTTCTCAATCTCCTCCACAGAACGTCTGTACACAGAGTTCTGTACAGTTAGCTCAATAAAACAACAGTACGCCACGTAATCATCCCCAGACATTAATCATCAGTTACAGAAATGTCAAAGAAAAGGGGGAGAATAGATTTGCGCATGTTTGTGTGTTGGCAAATAGTTCATTTGGCAACACAAAACCACAACGCACAAATCACACCACAAATGTTCAGCACAATACAACACAAAACAATGCCATGATGTAACAGGTTTCATAACCAAACAAGATCGCCTCATTTTCTTGGTACACACAAGCAGGTAAAGACTTTCAGACCCCAAGTAATTGAACTGATCAAGACATGTGTTTGTCGTAGAGAACACTGATATGGCAGCAGGTGTTCTCTCAGAGAGCAGCTCTCACCTGCCGCTCACTCAGCGCTGTGATCTTGGCCTGCAGGTCACGGAGCTGCAGCTTCAGATCTGCATTCTGTACAAAGAACACACACACTCCTCCCTAATACACTAGTCCAGTGGCCGGTATATGAGAGCGTATCGATCAAACAGTAACGTAAGTGAGGGACATGTTCAGTGATGGAGACGCACCTGTGGATCTTGCTTCATCTGGCTCACGAGTTTCTGCAAGAAAGAGAAGAAAGTTTTAGCACTCTCAGGAGTGGGTGACATGCAGATGCAGTGCCTCCTAGAGGACGTCGAGAGTACTGCAGCCACAACAATAACACACTCAATCCATATGGAGGGCGGTGGGGATACCTGATGGATCTGGATTTCCACTTTGAGTGCTTCCTGTAAATTTTGTAGTTCCATAATCGATCTCTTCTTCCCAAAATCCAACACAGCTGCCTGGCGAATAAAAGGAAGAGAGCAGATATTCCTTCATTAATTGAGATGTTTTGGAATGACTAATTATATAAAAAAAGAGGTAAAAGAGCTTTTTGCGGTCTGACAGTGTGCATGACCATGCCATGACAGATCTGTTAGTGTGCTTGTGCAAGTGTGTGTAAATCTGCTCAGTGTTCGTAGGATATATCTCTGTGTACTGATTCAATCAGAACTACTCTCATCAAAATCCTGCCTGAACACCACGGATCAAACTGAACAGGACTCTTTTGCACACACACAATACTGTTTTCTCCCGCTGTCATTCTTCTTTGGGAGGAAATGATGCTGACGCATGCATTAACTGTTTCATTCTCTCCTCTTCAGAACTGTGTAGCTATGCTGCTGTTTTGAGTAATAGTACTAAGTGTAGTTCTGGAAAACATTTAAATTAATTAGCTAGACAATGAAACGCCAAAAAAGCAGACCATCACAGTTGTGTCAGAATGTGTGCACCCCCCTTATGACAATGGTTTATTCTATACCTTCCCAACGTCTGCCGTCTTGAACACCATCCAACTGGCAGAGTGGGGGGTGGAGCTGGAATAGACAAGAGAGGATGGTAAGGACTGGAGCACACACATTTACACACATAGCGCTCCGGAGAGTTACAAATCTACATCATAGCAATATTGAAAAAAAGATATCAGCAGTAATATTTTAAGTGCATGCGTTGGGGATAAAGATTTGGGCTGCATGCAAAGATTGCAGATTCAATCCTAAATTGAGAGGACACAGAAATTGGAAGCTTACTAGAAAAGAAAGTAATCCATCTTTATACACTCAAAGAGATAATTCACCCCCAAAATGAAACTTCTGTCATCATTTACTCACCCTCATGTCACTCCAAACCTGTGTGACTTATTTTTCCGCTGTGGAACACAAAGAAGTTTTTTTTCAAGCATTATTGAGCCCCGAACATTATTGAACCCCACAGACTTTCATTGTACAGGCAAACACCTCTTCAAAATGTCTTCTTTTGTGTTACCCGCAAAAGAAAGAAAGTCATTCAAGTTTGGAACCACATGAGGGTGAGTAAATGATGATTTTGGGATTTTTTTCAATCAAGGTTCCTAAAATGGACAACTACAAATTGCTTCTGTGAAAAAGTTTCCCCTATACAGCAAGAACCTAAGTTCCTAGCACAATGTCCTGAAACAACATTTACAGAGACACACAGAGACATGAGGTGTTTCTTAACACCAAATACGCAAAGTTCGGACTTGCCTCCTTGGTAGTTTGGACTTGCCAAGTTCGATTTAGGAGAACGAACTCCGGAGGACGGGAGGACGCAAGTCCGGTAAATCTACAAATGGAACAGCAGCGTTCATGATAGCGTCACTCAGCTCGCTCTGGCTACTCCGGTTATCTCAGTATGTATACTTTAAGCAACAATAAAATGAAAAATGTTATAAAGCACCACTCTGCCTCGTTTCGTTAAACATTAATAGCCACACAAATGTGGTTCAGACAATGCGTACATTGATTATCTTCATTGCATGTATATTTATAACAAAACAAAATATAAACCACAACTCTGCCTCTTTTTGTTTACATTTTAAAAATATTAAACATATTAATATACGTTTTAGGCAATATGTGAAATATGTACTCTGATTATCTTCACTGTAATAAAATGAAATGACACAAAACACAACCCTGTCTCTTTTTGATAAATGTCAGTTTTAATGATCAATAATAGCCATAATAAAAATATAGGTAAAAAGGTATAAGAAACTATAAAAATAAGAAATAAAGACAACCAAACAATTCAGTACCAAACATACAAGTCAGCGCTCTAGTAGGCTACAACGGTAAAGTTAAACAGACATTTATATATATATATATATATATATATATATATATATATATATATAAGTATACATAAGTTATGAAACTTCACTTTGCCCTCAGCCAAAACGATTTGCTTGGGAACAAATGATAGATTCATGAGACCAAAGATCGCCTGTTAGACATACACAAGACGAATTATATCCAGGGCTGGACTGGGACTAAAAATCGGCCCGGGCATTTTGGCCCAGACTGGCCCACTACATATAATCATAAACACAACCGATCTTTTCACGCCCCTGAATATGTATACTAGCTCCTATTAAAACCACTAATGCCATGTAATGAGTGAGTAGGAATGAGTAAGAGTTAATAGATGAAATAACTACTAATTGTAAAATACAATCGAACTACTCCACAATGATGAATCCTAAAACAAGCTATAAGCTGCATTGGCATAGCAATACCAGTGTTTGACACAGGATTTTTTGGTAAATCTGTGGTGGGTGGACCTCTGTCCCTTTAGGGGGGTTCGGAGGAGCCCCCCCGTAAGAAAAATTTGTGCTTTTTAATGTTAAATTCATCAATCTGGTGCACTTTGAGAGTTAAAAATTAAGAGCTCCAACCCATAATAAGTGTGCAAATTGAACCAAGAAAAACTCAAAACTCTTTTAGCTGTGATATTGTGTCTGTCTGCATTACACTACTACATAATAATAGTTATAATATTAATCCCATGACAGTCATAGCCATATATTGTAAAACAAATGCACTGAAAAATAAAAGCGACCTTCATAATTAGTTTTGTACTAATTTCTATGCTTGAAAGAGATAAACACATGATCTTTTATTTTGGCGGAAAACATGGTTTACAAACGCGTCTCATTACAATTCTAGTAAAATGCGTAATCGTCAACTATGCCGATGTGTAAAATATGCGTAACTGGGTAATGGGTTCCTACACTCATTGCCTCAGTGTTCTGAAAGTTGCCTAGTTCTGCTTACAACAGTTCTCTACACTCACTCATTCTCTCCTGATCCTCCTCAATATCCTCATCAGACACTTGAAGGGCCCGTTTCTAATTTTCACGCTATTTCTCTGCACATTCCTTGCGTTTCTTCTCCATCTCTGACTATTTTGACATACACACTGACACTGCACGCTCGCTCAGAGCCCAAAGGGGGAGGTGTTTAAAGATGTGATTGGACCAGACCAGTGTCAATCAAGAAAAGAACCAATGGGCCGCTGATCTACGCGTTTCATGGGCCGGTCTGTAAAAAAAAAAAAAACCTATGCTGACTTTTTTGTCCAATGCATTACACCGGCACAAAGATCCCAGCGCCGCCAATTAAGCAAAACTAAACCGGGCCGTTCAGACAAAAACTTCTTCTTTTTTTATTTTAAAAGAATGATCTGTATCGGCCCAAAAAGCACGTCGGCCCATTGGGAAAGTGCCCGGTATGCCCGATGGCCAGTCCAGCCCTGATTATATCTCGTTTAACCAATACAGAGACATCAGAGCCAGGCAAACGTCAGAAGGACTAGCCGAGGTACGGCTGTTCCAGGCAGGGGTCAATGAGTGCTGAGAGCCCAGTGAACACCTGGACCCCGACACTACAAAAACTCTAGATCAAATTTTCAAATAGGCTATCTTTATTAATAAACCACAGACTTGAGCTTTACTACATTTAAATTCTACATTCTGCAGCTACATTCTCGCCTGAAAAACTCTTAAAACTATATTTTGTGACATAATAACAGTAGTATTTACTTTAAATTACACACGTTTTATCCTATGCTATTCACACTTGCTGGTTGGTGCTAGATGCATTCTGGGATACCAGGCTGACTCAAGTCCGCAAACCTCTCGATGCATCCTCGATAAAAGGGGCAGATCAAGAACACATCCGGGGATTTGCACTGTACTTGGCTACCGTGAACTTTTAATTGAAACAGTACTTGGGCAGCGAGTGATGATGTTTCACAAGTCCACAAGAACACAAGTGTAAGAACGCATATTGAGAAACGGCTAAAGTCCCTTGAAGGCAAGTCATTTCACTTGGCGGCCATATTCGTAATGCCCCCTGGCAGCTATTTCCAGCCATGCAAATACAGCTCTAATAACTTGTAGTTTTCAATAACATATTTCAAATCAAGAATAAAATCATAAATTGTGCTCAAAATCACATAAAAAGGTTTTCTTTTTGACTGGTCCAGCTAAGGAACAAGCACGTTCTATAGTAAACTAAGAGGCGATTGGCTCATTTAACAGCTACATGTTGAGTTGCAAAGCCTCCATAAAAAATTGTAAAGCGGGACTGTAGCCACCATATATGTTTTCCTTCATTCATACATGTACAAGTGGACTGTCTCTGTCTTATAACGTCGTTTGGAGTTGAATTAGTTGATGCCAGTGCAAATTTACTCACTTCCTGCTTTCTCTGATTTGTTTGAGCTGTTATTTTTTGTTCTCAGTACTTGTGTCTCACAGAATCAGTCTCTGTCTCTGCCACAGAATGAAAGCAGAGACTACCAGATGGGCACTCCACACACAGAGAGCTTCTCACTCATCTACAGAGTGGCATCCTCTCTCTGTAACTGCACCAGTCACTGATCTGATATTTAAGCAAAATAATATTAAAAAATGAATACAATGAATCTTACAAGTAGATGTAATGTGTCCTATTAATCCTGCATTATAAGTGTCTATAGTTGCACAGCAGAGCAAAAGAGGGCTATTTTCTGGGACTTCAGTATTCAGTAAGGGCAAACAGCCAAAGTGATCATAACACACACTACACCTGCCTGATCTGACTGGCACACCATACCCTAACCTGTTGGCTCAGTAAATGTGCAGAAGCACAAGTAATTCAGAACTACTCTTCAGAGAAAGGGAACATTTGATACACCTTCCTCGTTCTCTGTCCAATGCTTGCACTCAAACCTAATCAAATTTAACAAAACTTTTACAATGCCTCTACTCAACCAAAGCAGTTTTTACAATACCGCCCTCTACTCAACGCAGCTTCATTACCACGTAATACACTCATGCAACACAGTCTATATGTTAGCGTTTTCATAACCTCACGTGTTGATATAATCCTTTATGATGATGAAGGTGAACAGATTGCTGTCTGCAATGACTCTTACCCAGCTCTAAAATTTCTTTAAATCTGTTTATTTAGACTTACATGATACCCTACTATTTTTGTCATCTTTTATTTTATTGTGTAACACTATCAGAGAGACGCCGTCATCAGCGCTGCCAGGGATGCTGTCATGGGATTAACGAGTAGCACACAGCTCAAGTTACTGCCAGAGGAATCATCAGATTGATTTAATTTGATTTTTAATGTTATTTTTGCATTATATTACCACCCATTATTGTCTACACAATATAATGCTAGCCAAACATTGCACTCAAATACAAAGAATATGACTCGTTTACAATTATCAAACCATATATTTTTTAATAAATATCTATGGGGTGGAAATATTCCTTTATTTAAACAACTTTAATTTGATCTAATTACTGATGATTGCATCTTAAAGTGCATGAAAAAAATGTAACATTATCGTTTAAAGGGGTGGTAAAACACGATTTCACTTTTCTAACTTTAGCTAGTGTGTAATGTTGCTGTTTGAGCATAAACAACATCTGCAAAGTTACAGCGCTCAAAGTTCAAAGCAAAGGGAGATATTTGCTTTTAAATAAATCAATTTCTAAGGACTACAGCAAACGGCCGGTAGGGACTACACGACATTCCTCCGGGTTTGCTGACGTCAGCAAATCCCATTATTTACATAAACCCCTCCTCCGAGAATACTAAATAAGGGGGGGCGAGGCCATTTTATATTGCGTTGGAGAAGAGTTGTTGTGGTATAACGTTAGTAGGCTGTTGTTGCCGCAATGCCGTCGAAACGCTGTTATTTTTATCCGGATTGCAGGTCCACTTTGTTCAGCCTTCCTAGGGTCGGGGGAGTTAGGGATCAATGGTTAAAATTTATTTTTAACAAGGTCCCTCATAATTATTACCCAAATCTCGCTCTCTGTGCTGCACATGTTACGGAGGAAAGCTTCCACAATCTTCACGAGTTCAATGCAGGATTCGCACAACAGCTTGTCCTGAAAGATGGAGCAGTTCCAACCTTAAGAACAGAAGCTGTTGATACGGGCCACAACCTGTAAGTATGATTTATTTTTCGTTGATGTGTTTTCCTGTAATAGTTCGTATTGTTAATTGTACGTTGTAGCAAGGAAGTAAACAAATGACAATGCTGTTTGGCTCTGCAACCAGTTTGTTAAATGCTCATTCATACTCAACGTTATCCGACAAACACCTAACGTTACAAACTTTTTTTTTAAATCTCAACAGCGAACTTGGAATTAGTGTAAATTATTCTTTGATTAGAGCTTTTATGTTTATCTACATGCTTGTTTATCTACAGGCATGCTAAACATGGTTCTGTGTTTGATTTGGCTACTGTAGTAAAGCCAATATGGTGCCAGTGTTCGTTTTGGGTTAAAAGTTCTGGCGACAGATATTTGGCAACAATCGTTATAAAAATACAAAAGTAACGGTGCCATACAGTCAGTAACGATCACTATTAGATCCGCAGTCTTTACTCAAAAAAATCCCTTTGCTTGATCATCTTCACTAACATTCTCTGGGTCCGATTCGGGCTAAAATTGGTATGGCTTTATTGACGCCATTGTTTATAATAGACCAAAGCACAAACTACCGGTAAAGGTAAGGGGCGTGACGTTTCCGAAAAACGTGCACTAGGCGGTTAGCGAATCGCAACACACTGGGCCAGCTAACCAATCTGAGCCCATTGCGTATTTTTGAGGGACTGGCTTCATAGAACCCGGAAACCATCAGACCGTTTTTACAAGGAGGGACAGAGCAGTGTAGAATAAAGGGTAACACTTTATAATAACTGCACGCTATTAATCATTAGTTAAGGATTAGTAAAGAGTTAATTCATCATTTATAAAGCATTAATGGGCATTAATAAGCAATTTAAAAATACAGCTATAAATGCTTTATTCTTGATTTATAAACATATCTATAATGTGTTTAATAATTCTATTTTCATACTTTATTAATGATCAATTTAACTTTTCTAAAAGTATTGCATAGGTATATACACACCAGTTATTTAGGAGTTGTCAGTGGTTCATAAGATCACTTAGAAAGTTTAAGTAAATGATTAATAAACTATTTAAATGTACATTCATACATTTTAAATATTTCTATGTTCTGTATCACTGTGTTGTGTTTGTTTCCTTTTTCTGTTTAGAAGCCTTTAAATCTCCTTTGTAAATGCTTTACAAGGCATGAATAGTCCTCACTTTAGATGATCTCAAAAAAACAGCTCACAAAAACAGTTAACTGACCACTACTAAATGCTTTATAACTTACAGTAGAAATACATGTTAATCAAGCATTTATTAACACATTATGTAACGATTACTATTTGTATGAATAAGATGTATGAATGTATATTTACATAGATTATTAATCAGTTACTTACACTTTCTAAGTGATCTTATGAACCACTGACAACTCCTAAATAACTGGTTTGTAAATAATGCAATACTTTATTTAGAAATGATAAATTGATCATTAATAAAGTATGAAAGTACAATTATTAAACACATTATAGATATGCTTATAAATCAAGAATAGCTATATTTATAAACTGCTCATTACTTTCTATTAATGCTTCATAAATTAGGAATGAACTGTTTACTAATGCTTAACTAATGATTAATAGCGTGCAGTTATTATAAAGTGTTACAGACGTGGGTAATAACATAAGTTTTTGGAATTTTACACAAATCGAAACAATCCCATACTATGGGCACAGCCATTGATACAGGCTGCAGCAGAAGTTGTTTTACGCTCCTAATAGAAGCTTCCGCTGTTCAAACACGGAAATGTGATAAAGGCCTATTGGCATAGACCCCTCCCTGAGTGAGCTATAAACAGTCCGCCATGTTTATCTCCTTGCCAGAGTAATTAACAGCAGCATTCAAGAAAGAAATATATTCTTATTAAAGCTACTAAAGTTATTCAATCAAGGGCAGTGAGTGATTTTCTGTTTTTCTTTTGTTGTTTGAGTAATATTAACAACATATCAGTAGGTACCGAATTTTACGCTGCTTTCACTAATACACAGATCTAATATTCACATGCGATTTGTTTACTCTCTGTTTACATTCACAGACATAACCGACTGTTTATGTGAACTTTGTGTTTTTGAAATAACCTTGTGTGTATGTGACAGTTGAAGCACAATAAGAAGTGAAAGGTAACTTAGTTTCATACTCACGGGACGCGCCGTCTGACAGCCAGCTTTCTGTGCGCGTGCTTCGGATGTGTGCGCTCAGAAAACCATATATCAAAAGTTTAAACAGATATGGCTTTAAAACGCATGCAGATAATAAACTTTCATGATGAAGAAGAACTGCAATATCACGTTAGCTTGACCGCGATTGAGCTGAAACTTCACAGAGACATTCTGGGACCCATGAGACTTATATTATATATTGTAAAAAGGGGCATAATTGGTCCCCTTTAATATGGGGGAGAATATATTAGAAACAAATTGGAGCTGGGGTGAAGGAGGAATGTCAGATTTGCCAAATTGTCACGGTGGTGAGGTAAACTGCTGCTTAGATTGCGTCTTGTTGAAAGTATATTCTATAGCCTATAATTATATTCTTAACAATAAATTTCCACTTATTGTAGTCTTTATAACCTTTGCATCACTCCATCAGTCTGTTCATAATCGTCTGTCCAAGTCTTCAGAACATCCATCCATCCTCCAAATCCCTGCATGGATGGCCAGTCTCTTCAGAACATAGTATAATTCAAATGTTTAAGAACTAAAATCCGATTATTAATTACAATTTTAGGGGCATAATTTTAGTTTAAGCAGATACTCTTCAAGTAAATTCCTGTCTGTGCTTTACTGGCCAAAGTCCCCTTAATGCTGAAAGCATGAACATATAGCCTATATCATGTATGTACCTGGATACACATTGTGAATATCTATGACATGTTTAATCCTTAAATGGTTTTTGTATCCTGGGGGAAACAGACATTTGAGAAACAGGGAGTGTGTGGGCCTGACGTCTGAAAAAATACTGAAAAAAGAAGGCCCCAAAACCACTCAGGTCAAGTACCTTGGTATAAAAACTCTGGTATCCACTCACCATCTTTATGTGAAAGTAAAATGACCACAGCATGCAGTGAGAAAACCACTAAACAGGAGGTAAACACTTATCTTTTACAAAATATACAACTGCGTGAAACTACATTATTGAAGTCCTAATTTATTGAAAAATATAAATTAATTCTTTGCACATTAAATGATGAAATGTCTAACTGGATGAATTTGGTGACCCATTGCAAGAAAAAAGCAGGTGGAGTTAAGAGGAAGAACAAACATAAAAAATGGCTGTACAGTCAACATAGTTGATAATGGAAGAGCACAGCTGCACATAAATAAAACATGACAAAGCTGAAGAGAAGAAAAACCTGTAGGCCTATTATTTTACAACTTCGTAGGCCTACATGTAGCAATTTTAAGCTAAAATATGATTTAAAAACAGGGTGTGATTTTTTTGATGAGGAACAACCATACTGTTTAACGGCTATAGCCTACAGTACTAAACCTAATAACCAAAACATCACTAATTAAAAAAAAAAGACACACTGAGAGACTGCGAAAGGAGCTCATGACGGTCCAGTCGTTAAAGCGGACCGAGCGCCATCTGAAAGCTTGAGAAAGGTCATCATCCTCATCATTAGCGTTCCAACGCATCCTCACCGGAAACAGCACCATCACTTTATATACTCACACAATCACACATCAAACTCACAACACAGGGCCTACAACTTTCCTCTACCTTACCACAGAACAGATTTTAGGAGACTTCATGAAAGCGAGCTCGCGTTTGTGCAGATATGTCAAGGCGTGGTGCCGACAACACGAACTGGAAAAAATCTTTCATGATCACACATCTTGTCGCCCTAGCGGCTCTTAACAATAATAGTAGCTCAACACCGTGCGAGCTGGTCGAGCTCAACACATCAAGAGTACCGACACACACTTTATCCTGTTTATGACTCGAGATTTCGTCCCTTGCTCTAATGAATGTAAATGTAAGCGCAAAGTGAATTTATAATGGCATCCCATGACTGTTTCACGGCATGCTGTGAAAACTACGGCACGCGCTGGAATCACATTTTCAACCATTATTCCAGTTCTGTTAAGCAAGTGTCGTTTAAAAGGTGTTTTGGTGCCATTCGATGCGTTATTGTGTAACGGTTGTAAGTTATAACGTTTCGTTGACTGCAGCTGCACTCTCTCTCTCTCTCTCTCTCTCTCTCTCCTGCAACTCCTACAATAAAGAGAAATGAACAAAACCCCCCTGCGCTGCCTCTGCGCTTTCACATCCACTCAAATCAACACTAACACAATCAAATAAAGAACGCTAAAAGAGTTGCAAGACACCGTTCCCAAAAGTTCAAAAGATGAAGATGAAAAAACCGAGGTGCACTTACCCTTGTACTCACTCCTCCAGCAGTCAAACACCGATCTTCATACACTTACACACACTCACCAATTATTTAAATATATCTCTACAAACAGCCGGGCATTTCACCACTAAAACATTATCCCACGGATGAATTCGCTCCCTTTTGCGCCCTAAAGTTTTGTACAGTATAACAAAAGGAATCTTCGCTTTGTTCGCTTGATTTTTAACCAAAAATACATAAAAAGACAGAAACTGATATACAAAACAAGAACTCTTCTTCCATCCCATTCACCCCCAGTTTGTGCGCTCGGCGTATCAATGCGCGAAGAAGAGAGATAATGGGACAGCAAAACCATGCCGTATAACGCCCAAAATAACTCGCCCAACATAACACATTATGGATATTATTGGATATTAATTTAATATTGTCGCAAACCGGGCGAAAGAAGTATTACCCAGCACGAAAGAACACTTCGAATAAGAGAACTAGTTTATTTAACGGTGCGGCGAATTTATTTCACTTTGCCTAAGGAACGGTTGTAGTGCGCCCCCCATTGCCTAGGGAAAAGCCCCGGATGTAAACTCAGTGAAACTCATGTTGAGTGAAGTTACAATAATGTGCATCCAGTGTGGGCCAGATATATTGTTAGGATAACAGAGAAGAGATTTGCTGTTCACGTATTCACAGAAATAACTGCATTTTTAGGAAGTTTTTATGTTTTATCCATGATAATTTAAGTAAACCTATTATATCCCCTCGTAAAGCCGTCCGAGCTTCTTAGACACCTTTAAAACACAACGTTCCAGTTCAAAATGCTATAAACAGAAATGTTTTAACAATTCATTTTTAAAAGCATCTTATTTTAATTAGTAGTTTTGCATGTGATATGACATAGGCCTATATTTTGGTTATTTCTTGTGATGTAGCTGGGGTCTTGTTCAAGTGCTCTTGATGCAGTGCTATGCATTAAATAATATGTTCAATATAAACCATTTTCATTGCACACTTCCTTTCAATCACTGTGCAATATAATATATGTGCAATAGGTTCTTCTGTGATTTTGTTGTGTATAGTGTATTTTGTATAAAGAGAGATTGGTGAATACACACTATTTTTACTTTCTACTTTTCTTTCTTTATTTGATGTCAGTAACTACCAGAAATGTGACCAGTTTTCTGGTGGCATGCGTTATGAGAAGTGAACGGCAGGGGGAGACAGAGTGCTTTGTTTGTGAGTGATCAATCCTGCTCTCTCAGCACCGTTTTCTTTTCTAGGCCTTTGCCTCCTAAACTGGTCCACACTCTTCGTCATCAGCACCACTGAGTCATCGCAGTTCGCTTTGAATTATCACTCTGCACAAAAAGAACAGGAAGTACGAACCTCAACATTTTTACATCCATTTAATATTGAAATACAGAGCAGAAGAGTGACATCACTGTCGAGACTTTGCGAACAACATGCTGAAGCAGTTGAAAATAACATGAGAGATGAGAGAAGAGCATAAATATCTGTTGTGGTTGAAAATGTAAACAAAAAGCCGATAATAATGGCAAAACAGCTACTGATGTTCTAATGAATGTAATTGTATCAGTGCTTTCCGTGTGTGTTTAATTACAGAGCTCTTCTCTGATGTTCCTGTTTCTTTTCCTAGCACTCTTTATTTGGAGGCAGGATGAGTTGAGGCTGTCTGTGATCTTATATAATCCACACATTTCCAGGAGTCAGGTCGGTTAAAGTATTTTTATTTACTATTCTGGGATATACTATGCATACTGATTCATCGCCTTGGCCCATTACATTACATAGAAATGCATAAACGAGACTTTCTTAGCAAAGCTCTTAGCAAATTGATTGGATGGTTGTGGTTTGTTGCTGTGATCTCATGTGAGTGACAGGTTGTCCCGCCGTCACACCATTAAACACATAATCAGAGAAGAGATGGCTGCATCCGAAATCGCATACTTCCCTACTATATAGTAGGCGAAAAACAGTATGTGTCTACTCTTTTATGAGTACGGTGAATTCGGACATACTTTTGTCACATAGTTTTTCGCCTACTATATAGTAGGTAAGTATGCGATTTCGGACACAGCTGATGTCGTTGCAAGAGGGAGAGGTAATTATTTTGATTAAAGATTATGAGAGCACATTAATTAAAAATAAATAATGATGTGCACGGATGAATCACTTATAATAAATACTGCAATATTCCATAAAAAAATATTTTCAATTTTGATTTCATGGGGACTCACTCGACCCTTCTCGACCCTATACTGTCCATTGCACAGCAGTGCACGAGGGCAGCCATCAGAATCTTCAGCAGCCTCTGCTATCTACCTTTCTTATTTCATCTAACACAATGAAAGATCAGCTGGCAGTCAGTGACTCATCCTCTTCAGCTCTTGTGTCATTAGACCTCATTGAGCTGTTTCCTCTCTGGCTGATTGTGATTGGCTGTTGCGTCTGTGATCTTTGAAAGACATTGATAGAGTATAATATTGGATTTTGCACTGCACCTCCAGACTAATCCGAGCTGACTGATCTAAACAAGACTCCATTTATCAGGAAGTCCCATGCTGCCAGAAACTGAGTCAGACATTCTTTTTGTCAACATGTGTTTACATAAACTAAAGAGCAAAGGAGGCTCTCAGTGTTAATGAAAGGACGCATGATAAGGTGCTTAGCATCTTATTCCCAAACAATGTATTTAACACAGGCATTATACAGTTGACGAATATCAACGCAGACATCATACTAAAACCCCTTATCAGTAAAGATCAGTCTTCTTTCCAATAGCGGTTATAGTGCATCTATTTATAATCTGACTATATCAGTTTGTGTACTGTGTTTTGTATCACATTGTGCAGTATACGCTACCGTTCAAAAGTTTAGGGTCAGTACGATTTTTTAAATCTTTAACTACTTTTATTCAGCAAGGATGCATTAAATTAAAAGTCACAGTTGATACGTTTATAATGCTACAAAAGATTTCTATTTCAAATAAACACTATTCTATTGAATTTCTGTTTATCAATCCTGAAAAAAATGTATAATGGTTTCCACAAACACATCAAGTGGCACAGTTTTTTTAAAAAGTGGTAATAATAAGAAATGTTTCTTGAGCTTCGAATCAGCATATAATAATGATTTCTGAAAAGTCATGTGACACTGAAGACTGTAGTAATGATGCTGAAAATTCAGCTTTGAAATCACAGGAATAAATTACATTTGAAAATATATTACTATAGACAACAGTTATTTCAAATTATAATTTTTCACAATATTACAGTTTTAACTGTATTGAAATTTCTTAACATATTATTATTCAAATAATTCAAAATATTATTCATCAGATAAATCCACTCTTAAAGTCTCAGACTTTTAAATGGTTGTGTACCCTATACAAATTTAATGTCACCGTCTCTGTGGCAATAAATATTCTGTTCTGTTCTGACGTGACGTGTCATCATCTCCAGAGTCCAGACCTGAATGCTCTATCAGATCCTAGAAGCAAAAGGTGTATATACACACACAGTGTGCTCTTGTTGTCACGATTGGCTGTAATGAGCGCACAACGAAGGAAAGTCCAAAACAAAATGCACTTTATTAAAGAACAGACTAGGAACATGCAGGAGATCACTGGAGTAAAAAGCATAGATAAACAACCAAATCAAAATAGACGAGAACCAACAAGGTATTCAATTGAACAGGGAGTAAATAGCAAACATAAAGAGACTCAGGTGATAAACTTAAAGGGACATTGTGTAGGAATTTCTCCCATCTAGCGGTGAAATTGTATTTTGCATTCAAACGAATTGTGCTCTCCAGCGCCTCGCTTTTTCAAGTGCGTGTTGCATCTACGGTAGCTGTTATGTACCAAAAAGCTATGACAGGATGTCTTCTAATAGCACTTCGTCGAGTTTTCCTTCGGGTGAACCGGTTTGTTATTTCAAACAAACTGAAACTTGACAACGAATAAACGAATGTTAAAGTATGAATTACTGACTGACTTGCCGGGGCAGTGACAAGCGCCTCTCACTGCTCTGCTCCTCCGTTTCTGCTGCTTTCAGTCACGTGACGCTGACTCTGAACGAAAATGTGTTGTGGAAACGCGTTGGCCTAGTACTTTTTGACCCTCTCTGCTATTATAGTTTTTCAAGATGGCGGAACGACATGGAAGCCTCCGTGGACCCACCCGTCACATGTATATAAAGATAAAAAATTATTCGTTTACGAGGATAAGTCAGATCATTGGCAGAGGTATTTGTACACCATTGAGGACATATTTATGAATAAAAATATTGATTTTAGATAATAAAATACCTAAAAAACTACACATTGTCCCTTTAAGTAACCATAGAAACAAATGAGGACATAATCAGTAATTAAGGAAACTGAAACCAAACAGAGCGGGAAAACAGGAACAAAAGGAAACGGGACACAATTTCAAAATAAAAGATAGAATAACAGAATCTAACCGTATCAGCTGTAGTACTACCAAAAAATCATGATCCTAACCTCAGTTGGCCAGACAGTGAATTATCTTTCCAGAATCGTTAAGATATTGGTGTCCGTGACTCCATGAGCCTGGAGACTGTTGTGTAAAACTTTGAGTTTTTTAAAAGCTCAGTGCTCATAAAGGGCTGTTGAGAATAAAGTATTCTCACTTAGGCTTGGACCCAGAAACAGCATCACGACATAAGGAGCAGAAACATATTTTCCTCTAACTAGACTGCAGTAGTGAGAGAGAGACATGTGTGGTGTTAATTTGAGTGGCACAGAGTAAGCAAAGCTGCGTTCAGCTGAGAGTGCTGTGATCTGACATCTATGCTGAAGATACTATAGCTGAACCACAGCATCACTGCGGCCTTAAACCTCTCATCAGGATGACCACATCCTTCACTCTGAACTCCATTCACTGACCCAAACCCTCTGACCTTACTACACACAGAGATAGAATTAGGAAAAGAGATGGTTTCCTTCCATCTTGCCTACCACATGGCCCTTTTTGCATACTGTATGTTTCTGTCTCTTATATACCCTGTAATCACTGTCTGCCTGCTTGCTCTCTTGCTTGTTTCTCTTTTTTTGTTACTCATTTTCTTTTTAGTTGAAGTATGGTTTGTAGTGTGTTTTGTCATGATTGCAGGACAAGAAATAAAACAGGAAAGTACAAAAAAAGAAAAACAATGAATGGTGATGAGCTACACTGTAAAATAATAAGGAAACAGCCTTTTGGAGTTGAATTCATCCACTTAATATTTCTAATTAAATGTATTCCTTAAACATAAAATGTAATGCAAGTTTTGTTAAGAATTCTGTACAAATTGTTACATTTATTTATATAGTTTTAAATTGCCCATGATTGTGTGCTTCATCCCGTTTTCTTTAAGAAACATACGTAGAGTTTAAAGTGCTTACTATTTAATGAATAAAAACTGCTTCAGAATAGAAACACTACAACAATGAGGTAAATCTTTGGCCATATTTTCACCAAAAACATTTTCACCAATTATTTACTTGATCTAAGAATCTAACCTGTGGATTGTTACACTAAAATAGAAACAGTTCTACAGAAACTCTGCTATGCCAATGCACGAATTAGCCTCCCACAGAACATTTGAAAACTGTAGCCGGCAGGATTCTTACCAATGCCAGCAATTCCCCAGAGATTTTCCACTGTGACTTGTGTGAATTTTAGGACACAATTAAATTACTCATATTTCATCCTTAATGTTTGCAACAGAGTTAATGAATATAAATCCCAATAGCTAAAACTCTTTAGAAGCTGTATGTTTGAAATTCAAATGGGAAAGGCTGCTGTGAAGTGGTTTTTGGATAACAATCAGACACACACTAAAAAAAAAACTGAATATGAAATCATTCTAATTCTTCACATGGAAACTGACACATCACTTGTGCATGTTTCTGCTAGAATAAATTATATTGCTTCTAAACATTCAGTTATCAGAGTTTGTTCTTTCTTTCTTTCTTTCTTTCTTTCTTTCTTTCTTTCTTTCTTTCTTTCTTTCTTTCTTTCTTTCTTTCTTTCTTTCTTTCTGTGTTTGGTTTGTGGACTTCTGGATGTTTTTCATTAATGCTTGCATGTGCATGTCTAGGTTTCTGTGTGTGTTTGTAGTTTAAATGGCGCAGATGTTTTGGCACTATCCCACTGTTTTAGCCTAAAGTCTGTTTGTATGTTGACCCTACTTAACTTTTTTTCATGTATTCTGCATTAGAAGATACAAATTATCACTTTGTTCTATTTCTACTGTTCAAAAATATTGAATCTTTCCAGTCCTTTCGATTTCTGAATAAAATGACCATAATAAGAGCAGCGAGACAGTCCTGATGTGTTGGGCAGACCTCAAGCATCCCTAGGGAATATGCTGTGAGGCCAGGGATCCCTCTTGTGGTAGTCATTTCTGACTCATTTTACAGGGGTTACACACTGGATCATGTCAGTGTGTGCTAATATACAACAGGGGCAACTGGTATAGACTGTGTGTGTAGGTGCATGTGCGTTTGTGTTAATGTTGTGGATTTAACAGGCACACTTTGTGAGTTATGTTCGTCTTGCTATCTGGGAGTAATCATGCACACCCTCACAAAAATGGCACTGTAGCATATACCGTCCTGAAAAGAAGAGGGAAAGTCTGAATCATAACATTGCAGAATAGTCAGGTACATCTGTGTGGTGTGTGAGTGTAAAGAGAGCTGATAGCTTTATTACTAGTCATCTCTCCATCTGTTCCTAAATGTTGCCCAGACTCGTGTTGAGTTCATCTACATTTGTTTGCAGCACACTGATGAAGAAACCAGATCAGACAAGACCAGACTTCAAATAAAAATCTCCAGACCTCACAACCCATACGCAGAGGAGTTTGTCATAATAGGTCAATAGTGCTTCCTCACAGCACATTGCAATGTTACACATGTAATCGAATGCTTCGGGGAGATTAAATAGCATTGTTAGCTGCTGAACATTGTGTGGACCCGTTGGTGTGCAGGGAAAAGAGGTATAAAACTAAGATGTTTCATTTTTGACCAAAAAGTCGAAAAGCTATTGAGGTTGAAAGTAATTAAGGGCTTATGTAGTTTTGAATATATAATTAAAGATTTGAAGTTTGTATAATAACAGTATTGGCTTTGTCATGGCAACAAATTTAATTGTCTCAAGTAACTCTTTCAAAACACTTAATTATTATAATGATTTCAATTCTAATCAGTTTGTTTCAGTTAATTTGTGAGTGTGTACATGTTTACAAAGACTCCATAGTTTTTTAAGCAGACCACACGTGATTGAGTTTATGCTAAATCAAATTTCTGCAATTTTATGTTACTGAGAGATTTTGTGCTGGCATTTTTTGAAGAGATTCAAATATAATTTGATAACAGTTAAATTCGGTTATATTACAGTAAAATGTCCAGTAAAACTAAACAGAAACCTAATTTAAGTTACCGAAATCCAGACACCACTTTCATCATGCTGTGAAATGAAGGAAAAAAACTATCACTGAACTAAAAGAGGAATGGAACACAATGCCTTGATTAAAAAGGGAGCCATAGCTTTATTATTTTAAGGATTATTCTCATGGTTTGGTGGACATTGTGGTTTGTGAATCACTTAGGAAAATGACAGAGCTCAGAGTGAAGTAGACTGTTTCTGGGTCAGTGTGCAGTGCTGCTTCAGTGGGGGTTTCAGCCTCCTCACACAGACCAGCCCCCCAGTCTTCTGCTATTATCCCACTCCCCCCCCAACACACACACACACACACCACATCAGAACCGTGCGGCCGTGTGCTCAGTTCTCCACCCTCAGAAGAGTGTATGGAAGTGCTGCTGTTGAACAGGACTGTGGGAGCAGAAAGTAGACACACCCTTCTCTCTTTTTTCAGACAGGCAGACACACTGACCCCATGGATTGATATAAATATACCTCTTATTGCTGGCTGCTTCTGGGGTTGCTGTCTAAAGCGTCTCATTTTGGCTTCTGACCGAAATAACAAGTAAACCTCAGAGAATAAAAGATACAGCGCGAGAGACAGAGAGAGAGAGCGAGAGAAGGAGAGGGTATGTAAGGTGTGCATTTTAGACAATGAAGAATTTGGACAGAAGAGGGAATTCACTCCAGCGGAAAGCACACACACATAAGTCTATGAACATGACACACATTTTTTGTTATAAAACTGAGGCTCACACTTTCCATATAGCTGTGTTCCGATTCACAGGGTCCTCACATATACAGCTGTATGGAAAAGTGGAATAACTGATTTGTTAAAAATATTTTTTGAAAAAAGTCGCTAATGCTCACCGGAGCAGCATTTATTTGATCAAAAATAAAGTAAAACCAGTAATATTGATGTTAAATATTATTACAATTTAAAATAACTGTTTTCTAGTTTTATATATTTAAAAATGTAAATTATTCTTGTGATGGCAAAGTATATGTATGCCATTCATATACGTAACAATAATTTACTATAATGCAATTTTTATGTGTGTGTAATGTGTATATTTATTAAAAACAATATATTGTTTTACATTTAACATAAAACCAAAACTATGTTTTTAATACATACAAATATCTTAATTAAAATATATAAAACATAATTGTTTTAATATATTTTGTCATGTTTGTCACTTGATAACTTATTTATAAGGGCAATTGGAATAAACATAGTGTTTTTAAGGTATGACATTTCAGTTCCCGAGGTCTGTAAGATGAGTCACTTGTCTCTAACCCCATCCAAAGTCACATTAGAATATTCCATGTTGTTTATGTGAGATTCATTGAGATCCGCTTCAGTTGGTGAGTGTGTTTATCAAACTGCACCTTTCTCACAGGCGTCATATGAAAATGTCAGGATCACACGCATCCACACACAAATGAAAAGGTCATCCCCTCACAGCGCACCTCTGAGTCTGATCTGGCTCTGTCCTGCTGATGATTACATTCACATTATCATACTGATCAAACACACATAAACACAGAACACAATAATTAAACTCACACAATGATATATGTGCTGAACACAAAACCACACTGTACACCATAATTTAACATAATATTGGACAACTAGATGTATACACACTTTGTAGATCTCACAAATATGGTGACATTTTAGCAAACATTCTTTTTCTGTCAAATGCATTTCCCCCATTTTAATGAAATCAAAACTAGGGGTGGGACAAAATATCGTTGTCCTTCTCTGTGCTATATGAAAATTGATACGCTGGCATCAAATATCGATATTTTAGTTAATAAAATAAGGCGCTCTAAATAGATCTTTTTTATCCTGCTCCCAGTGTTGCTACTTCATGGCTCCTCGAGGTGGCGATTAAATACATTAATGAGGGAAACGTGAATGTAAGTTAACTAGTATAAGAAAAAAAGGTTTTTTAATTGGATGGCGGACATCAGGGTAAGTAAAATAACAGATGCCCCAGCCAGTTAAGTCCAAAGTCTGGACCCACTTCGTTTTTTTTTACCATTGATGGGACAAACAAAATCGACAAAGAGTATGCGGTATCCAAGAACTGCCTGGTAAAAGTAAAGTGCATGGGTAATAACACAGACATGCAAAGCTACTTGCAACGCCATAACCCTGATCTCATTGAAAATGTTTAATTTACTTAAAATGTTCAATTTAATTTACAGACTGAAAAACTTTTTGTGCTGTTATCTAATAGTTTGAACTTGAATAAAGAGAGAAAAACTGCACTTAACCTTTTCACAGGCATTTTGTTTTCATAGTTAGACAGATATCGTGATGTATCATAGGATTGTCTATCAATGTAATGATTATCGCAGAATTGCTGTATCGTGATATTATCGGTCGTGACCATGTATCATGTATCATATCGTATCGTGACGTACCCTGTGATTCCCAGCCCTAATCAAAACACAACAAATGAGCGCAGGAATCTCGCTGTATTCTGTATGTTTTGCTGAATTATACACAACAAGCAAACACATGAACATGCACACCAAATAGTAAATCTGAAACATTATTCAGTACAGTTGATGATCCCACATTTGTCTGTCATCTGTTGATCCTTACGTCTCATTCTGCTGTGGATGAATTAGACCCGATAAGTGGTTTCCACACAGTCACAGTAGGCACCATAGGTGGCAGACAGCTCAGTGTTACTCTAATGCACACTATGGTTACACTAATTCTACCGCCCTTAAACTAACAGCTCTTAAACTCAGCATTCATACAATCAATATGAAACAAACTTCATGGATTTGCAAGGATTTAATTTCTTAATAACAATTATCATTTATAATAACATTTTATCTCCTGACTGAATTGCATTGAATTCTACTCTGCTTCATTTCCAGAGGGCAAAACAAACCTTTCAACACTGATAATAACTATTGCTGGACAAAGAGGACACATTGAATGTTTATATAATGTATAAAACCTATTAACCGTAATATAGCAATCCTAGAATTTTGTACATGATGACATTATTTAGGACAATTTAACACATTTTACCCCACAGTTTCTCGTATGTTTTCTGCTATTGTCTTTCTCATTATATTTTAATGATGATTCTCATTACCATCCAACATTTTGGGGTTGCTAAGATTTTATGTTCACCAAGGCTGCAATTATTTGCTCAAAAACACTGTAAAAACAGAATGTTTTCGATTTATAAAGCTACACTTTGTGAAAAAGAGTGAGGAGGCAAACAGAAGAGAGGGGCGTTAATGATGATAGCAGTTTTCTATGGCATCTATGTATGAATGTGATTATGTGCAAATATCTCCAGGCCCCTAACAGAAATCCAGAAAATCTCAGGTCACTGTGCAATACCCTGTGGGAATACATGTTTCGATGCACTAAATTTAAACTGTGTCTAGGTCGCAGGATAATGTTGTTTAAACGTTTCAATATTCCAAGTATCTGGCTTAGGGCATGTACAGAGCTGTCTCTATTACTCATTCTCTGTGTCTCTCTCTTTTCTCTATACAATATTGTTTTCTTTTCTCACTCATCTTGTCACAGCACCCCCTACATGCAAATACACAAATGTTCATCCCTTTATGAAACGGCATTTGTAGCAGTTTCATATTGTTCTCAGATAAAGAAGAGTGCTTGTCTAAAACAAGAACCTTCCAGAACAATGTTTTACCCTAAAAAAAAAAAAAACTGTGGAGATGACTAACAGACTGACTCACTGTTTTGCACAGATTGCAACCCGGCTAAAAGATGCATAAATCCGAGGAGGCAGAACAGAGGAGTATGTTCTTTCCCTCCACAGATTTATAGTCTATTTTTAAACAAGTGATGCAATGTTTAGCCCTACCATTTGAACAGTATAATCAATTTCTTGCATTAGAATAGTGGTTCCAAAAATAAACATTGAAATGTATTAAAATGTCCATGGACTGCATGGGTAAATAGCACAAACCTGTGAAAAAAAAGAAAGAAATGTAGAAAATATTTTACAGAACTTTACACATTATTTTGGATAATTTAGCACATTTGACCACACAATTTCTCATTACTGTACAATGTCTAATATTGTTGTATAGTATATTATTAAATATTAGTAACGTTTTAAAATAACTATTTTGTTTTATTACATTTTTAAAATGTAATATATTAGCATATCAGCAGCCATTACTCAACAATTGTGCGGCTTCATATTTTTGTGGAAACCATGCTACATTTTTGGGGACTTGTAGGACTTTTTCAGGCACTGCTGCCCCTCCAGCAAAAAAAATCAAAAACCAGAAAAATTTTGTCTAATGATCAGTAGTTTGCCTCCGGTAAAACTGATAGGAAAAGAAGGACTAAACAGAACAAACAAACGAAAACAGCAGAATCCAGCAGAAAAAGCCATCCATATGCCATCTTGATTCCTTTTTACACCCTGTTACAAATTATGTGTTCATCTCCTGAGCACTTGTTGATGAGATCTTTTGTGATTACACTTAATTTCTCTTGTTCTCTGTCTTCTCTATATTATCCACTTTTCCTTCTGTCTCTGTACATTTTTCTTCTCATTTCATGCTTGAATGTTCATTCATCAGTCCTGCTCTAGCTGTTGTCATAGTACCGCTGGCTCTTCTTACACTGGACTGCTTTGTAAACTACGTAAGTATGATACCAGCTAGCAGCTACGGTCACGACATCATGAGTCTGGTACGGTCAGTGTGTCACCTGTTTCCCGACGTCATGGAAACACTGATTATTACTGCAGCATACGTGAAATATATGCTTGACATTAACAAAATATTTTCTTCTCCCTCTTAATGTCTTTTTGTTTCCTTTCCTCTGTCCGTATTTTACTCTGTTGCTCTTGTTACGGTGCAGTTGACTGCACTGCAGTTTCTCTGACCCTCTCAGTACAAACAGATCCCATGATCTTTAATGCAAGCGTGGTTGTCATGGATACAGTTGCTAGATAGACTGTCATTGATTTTGAACACTGCTCAGAATCACAGAACGGCACCTCAGAGGCAAGATCATACCAGTGCAGCTATTAACAGCGCACCTGTTAGGTCTCATTAACTTTGACTGAGTCCTGTGTAATGCAACGCTGCTTTTGCCAAAGGATTCAGCCTCCACATAATGACAGACTTCCACTGAATCAAAGCCAAAAAAGCTAAAATAATTGTAAAATCATATTGCCTTCATATGAAATGTTTGGCGAGATGTCAGAACATCAACACAGAAAACTATTGAGAGTGCTTTGCTTTTCTTAACATGTGTAATGTTACTCTTTGAGCATGAAGTAGGTCTGCCAAGTTTCAAAGCACAAAGTCCACTCCAGAGGGAGTTATTCTCTATATCAGTAATCACTTTTTCTGAACTTCCTTGAAACGCCTCGATTAAATCCTTAAATTCCCTTTTAAAGTGGAACTTTGACAATGTGTTGTGGAATTAACACAATGGGGGACGCTGGTAAAATACACCGGTGTCTTAAGCATGTGTACCAACACACCAATTCTCATTGGCCAACGACTGTCCATGTCACAAGTCTGTGAGTATAAAAGGGCTCCTGAAATACACATCATCAGCTTTTTTTGTCTTCAGGAGCGCATGTTTGAAGGCGAGAAAATGGAAAGATCAAGCAACAAGTGCTTCAGAAAGTGTGTGCCTCTGTGTTCTTGTTATTTGACACCCGAATACAGCGTGCATTTTTCCCTTACAACATTCTAAGTATGTGAATGGGAAGGGATTATGCGAGTGTGGATACGTGAAGATTCCCCCTGTAGAAGAGACGCTTGTGAGCGCAGGACAAGGCATCCTCACTGAAGTATCTGGTCTTGTCGTATAGACTGCTACAGACCACCTCTTGGTTGATTGGAAACGATCATGGGGAAATTTAAAGAGGCAAAGGCTTTCAAGAAATATATCCTGCACCGATCCAAGCCTCTGCCTAACCCCGACCTTCAATCTGACCTTCAACACTTTTGGTCCGTCAAAAGACAGCTGGAGACAGGGCCAGAAGGAGAGTGTGGCCAATAGAAAGCGGTCTGAAAGAGAAAGAAGTCAAAACCCCTGGACACCCCTGCTCTAGAAGCACCTAAAGAATTCAAGATAGAGCCTTGTTTTATCGTCCTTCAATCTTAATGACTCTACTGAAGTTTAAAAACTAGACCTCCTTGTTAAATTCACAAGAGTTGTATAGGTTTTGTTTAAAAAGCTTGTCACTTGCCCCTTCTAATTAGGCTAAGGGTTGGTGCAAGGTGAATGGAGTTATGTAGGGCAGTATAGATTCCCTCTACTTAATTTTCCTCCCTTCCCAACTACTGTTGGGTATTAGCTCGCCATTAGATGAGTACTCTACTATGGCCCTGGTTTGAAAATGCTAATACGTATAGGAAGCTCGCCTGTGGAGCGACCCTACTTGTTATCTGTCACATGCTATGGTCTAGTGCTAAAAAGAAAGACAAAACACTAGCTATAGCGCGTTTTAGGTAGAGTGCTTTTATTCAAGGCAGAGTTTAGCTGCTCATCACCTATATGCAAAAAAAGAGAAAAGAAATAGTTTTTTTAATAAGGGCATACACTTCCCTGCGGCTTCCTTGGGGTTAGAGTTGGCAGGCGAGCATTACAGGTAACCTGCAGCTCACCTTTCTCTTATTGCCTCCATGTCTGAATAGTTGGGACATATCTCCCCTTTGGATGGCCTTAAGGGTTGATGAAAGGAATTTAATGAAATCAGCTGAGCAGTATAGTTCCCTCTATCTTTTTTACCTCCCTCTCTAATTATTGTTTGAGGGATATCACTTATCTTTGAAATATAGCGGTTTTCAGGTAGAGTGCCTTTACTCAAGGCAAGGTACGAGCTGCTCTCCCCAGTTACATTTTGTGCTTTAAGCAGAGCCTAATTTTCCCTGCGGCTACCTTGGAGTTAGAGCCTAGGTGATGGGAGTTATTGGGCAAATTGGCATTATGTCCTGCTCTCATTTGCCTCCCTTTATAAAGGGTGTAGGCTAGGGGTCGACCGATATGTGATTTTCAGGGCCGATACCCCGATACCGATTATTGCAGATCAAGTAGACCGATAACCGATATTTTAAAACCGATATATAGCCTATGTCTGGTGTAAAAATGTAAGTTAATGTCAAAATTAAGAATAACAAAGAGTTTTGACAAATACTTTCTTTAAATTATTTTAAACATATCTTTAAATCTGAGAACTGTTTATAATAACATTATTATTATTATTATTAATAATAATAATAATAATAACTAAAAAAAATGTGCAGGGAGCACCCAGCAGCATTCTGTAAAACGTAAAGACTCTATTTTAATGGTTAAATAAAATTTTATTAATCAAAAAGCATTTCTAATTAATTTAAATCATCAAACTTACCTATTCAATTTAGTCACAGTTTAACAAAAATTACATGTTTAGGGCCCTATGAAAAAACGAACTTTTATTTTGACGGGTTGCTGTGGAGATCTTTGAGTTTCTGTGTGTTTATGATATGACGATAACTGCATCGCGGACATCACAGGACCCTATTATATTGAGGTGTTTTGCAACTTCAGTGTAGTAATTTATTGCTACTTCAGCAAAGTCTGCTGTTGCCTTAACTTTGAGAGACAAGACAACTGATGCGTGATCAGTGCAGCAGTTCCAGTCAGCGAGTGCTGTCGGTGTGAGTGCTAAACTTTCAGTGCCTTCACCTTTCCACATTGATTGGCCGGACTCGTGACTCCCAACAAATCAGATGTGCGGGACATTGCATTGGTCTAGTCTACAGAGTGGTGAGTTCCGACAGAGGTGGCTGCGTCAGAGCCAAATATAGCGCATTTCAAAATTAAATTATTTTATCGACAAATCGGTTTTGAAAATGTCCGATACCGATAACCATAAAAATGCTCAATATCTGCGCCGATAATCGGCCAGTCCGATAATCGGTCGACCCCTAGTGTAGGCTCCCCCTTGGAGAAGCAGCAACATCGAAGATTGCAGTCTGAAGGGCTAATTACTAAGGTTTTCTTTTAGCTCCTTGCATGCTTTGGTTGGTAAGCTGCTTACCAAACCCTTAGTGTTGAGTCAAGGTGAACTGAAGTACAGTGGGTAATTTGTATTCACCCGTTTAGTTTGCCTCCCTCCCCAACTATTGTTGGGCCTTGAAGTAGGGTTTTATGCTCCCCTTTTGAGTACCTTTGCTCAAGCATGGAATGAGCATTCTCTCCTAATTGCTCTAGGGTATTTAAGTAGAGCTGAAGCTCCCCTGAGGTTTCCCTGGGATTTTAGTTTTCTGATGGCAAGAGTTTTGGCAATTACATCATGCCTCTCTCGTGTTTTGCATCCCTTCTGGTGGACTGCATTTTCCCCCTGGAAAAAGTGATAATATCAAATTGGTCATAGTTGATATACTCCTTTTGGTAGGCTACTTCCTAAGGGCTTTTGTCAAGGTGATGACATAGCAGGGGCCATTTTACCTTAGAGCTCTGCTCTTGGGTCTTTATAAGGCTGATGCCTGTCCATCAAGGGAGGGAGGAAAGTTGTAAAGGCTGGGACTTACCTTGTTATAGAATATGGATGCTTGGGGATCTTCTCTTGGTATTAAGAGATTTATGCATAGGGAATGGTGCCTCTATAAAGTCTAAATGAGTTATTTTGGATGCGGCCTTGGGGTTGACATGCTCTGACTCTACTTAAGTAATCCGTAGAGTCAATTTATGCAATGCCTATTATGTTTGTGTATTTTCACAGCTTAGAGAGGCAGACACCCCTTCACCATGGCATAGTAGGTATTGGTCCCCCATAGCATAAACACCATGACTCAGCATCAAAGATCCACTTCGAAATGGAATGTCTAGGTTGTGTATGCAACCTGGTTCCCTGAGAAGGAGAACGAGACACTGCATCTGATGACGTGTATTTCAGGCGGCCTTTTATACTCACAGATGCTCCGCTTGTGACGTCATGGACTGTCGTCGGCCAATGACACCAGCCTATGACACTTTAGACACCGGTGACGCTGATGGCATCCCCTATAGCGTCGACTCCATGACGAAGCATCTCAGGGAACCGGGTCCGGAACAGAACACTTCACAATATTCCTCATTTAACAATTCCCATCCAAGGCATCTTTATTTATATAGTGCTTTTTACAATAGAGATTGTTTCAAAGCAGCTTTACAGTGATAACAGGAAAATAATGCAACAAAGTTTGTTTCAGCTGTACAGCAGATCTAGAAGAAAATAGTCATAGTTCAGCTGAAGTAAGTTCAGTTCTGTCAGGGTTTGGGTAGATGAAAGTAGCGAGGACTCAAGTGCAGAACAATGGGTCTTTATTAAGTATAAAATTAAAATAAAAACTAAAATAAACAAAAACTATCCCAAGGGGGATGACTTAACTTGACTTGACATAGGAGGAACATAAAATGGTGGACATACGACAGACATACGACAGACATACGACAGACATACGACAGACATACGACAGACATACGACAGATATACGACAGATATACGACAGATATACGACAGATATACGACAGATATACGACAGACATTCGACAGACATACGACGACGACCCAACACACAGGACTGCAAACACAGGGAGAATAAATAGGGAGCACAAACAAAGCAGGTAACGAGGGAGGACAGATGGGGCAAATTAATCAATAATCAGGTAACAAGATGGGCGGGGTTAGACAAATTTACAGGAGACACACCAAACATGACAAAAACACAGGCACATGGCCAGTAAAACAAATCACAAGCCATGTGCTCACACAAAACGAGACATAAACATGCAGCTAATGAGAACACTCATAAGCCACGTGTTCAATCAAAACATTACAACATGAAAGCACGCAGCCAGTGATAAACACAAGCTGCATGCATGAAAGCACATGAAACAAGGCACACAGACAAGGCAAAACAGGAGCGTCAGGGCTCGGTCACAAAATCAAGAAACAGACTAGACAGAAGTGACAGAACCCTGACAAGTGATGGTTCATTTTTGTTGTAAAAAAAGTTAATTTAATTTATCTGCTCTGGAGAAAACAGTGATGTCATCGTCCAACTCAGTTCAGTTCAGAAGTCAGATTGGATCAGAACATTTAGAATATTTATCCAGTTTTATCTGGTTGAAGATTGGAGTCATCACGTCGGTAAGGAAACGGGTTTGTTGAGGATCAGTTCAACTGGCTGTCGTGTTGATGAGGCCTTCACAGGGGAGAGTCTAGTTGCTACAATCTCTGCTGACACTTCAGGGTTGTGTTGTGGTCGTGTCTAGGCGCAGGTCCACCATCTGATCTGGATACAGCCCAAATCCGGCAGACATCAGTAAACCTCGGGATAAACTGAGAGACTAATATTAGCGTAGTGCCATTCAACTGATTTGAATAATAGAAATTGCAAATGTTCTGTGTATGCCAGGTTGAAGACATGTGTTTTTAGTCTAGATTTAAACTGACAGAGTGGGTCTGCTTCTTGAACAATGCTAGGAAGGCTACTCCAAAGTTTAGGTGCTAAATAGGAAAAGGATCTACCGTCTGCAGTTGATTTTGATATTCTAGGTATTATCAACATGGCCAGAATTTTGAGATCGCAATAGACTAGTGAAAAATAATGTTGTTTTTTTAACATTCAAGCATTTACTTATTTTTATATAACTTATTCTAGTATTCAAAATCAAGACTTTGTAAAAGGGCATAATATGGCTTCTTTAAAGGGGTCATGGATTGAATATAATTAAGACATACAATTTTCCTTGATCTTTGACATATAAGAGGTAATTTTACTATAAAAATACTATACTATAAAAAAGTTATAGAACTCAAAACTTCCTCATTAGTTCCAAAACAGTTTTTATTGAAACCAAACTCAGAAAATGACTTGTTTCAGATTTGGTCACATTATTACGTCATTGTGCAACGAAAGACCGCCTCTGCAGGAGAAGATCCAACACCTACTTCTACATCATTGTCTCTTTACCCCTGCCTACCGATTCGCACGTCATGTAGTAGTAAATACATGTGCATCGGAACCATTGTATATGGGTGGGACAAGACCCACCCACTTTTTAAGACCAACGATATTGGACCCACTCACTTCTACCGTCTCTAATTCAGTGCATATGTCTGTTCACTTTTCAGTCAAATCCAAATTTGACTCGTCAGTCAAATCCATTCCACTTGAGAAAAGCCCTAATAAATTTAACTCCATTCCGCGTTTTAGCTACAGCGTTGATTTCCACTCTGCTGCTCAAACCCATTCCAGCTGGTTCATTCAGAGTCCCACCAAACAGTTACTTTTCAGGCCAGACGAGCCAATGCGCATGTGCTGTCCCAAGCGCGAATCTCAGGTTCCTATGGGAACCGGAGCTTCTTACAGTTAGAATACAGATCATACGAAGTTTAAAACGTTTAAATAGACATATCAAGTAGTAATTAATTAATGTATATGAATCTTTTAATTAATGTATATGAATCACAGAGATGGCAATTAACGCGCTGTTTGATTTGTGACCGTGCTGTGCTTATTCCATTCATTCGAGTAGCCCATCATATTGTACAAGGCTTAAATCATTTAAATATACATACAATAATATACAATATCATAATCGAAGAACATAGTAGCCTATTTGAGTTGATATTACTCTTGCCAAGCTCTGATTTCTGAGAGATGCACGCATAGACGGATTTGCGCTCGTTTCATTTTTACTCTCACTCATTCACTTCACTCATTATTGAAAAAAGGTATTTGGCTTCGGGAACACCCCTAATTTACTCCAGTAAAAAATTCTGGAGGATGACCCACCCACATTTTTTTTGCTTCCGACGCCCATGAGTAAATTACAGACAGACTCAAACACATGAATACTCCAGCAACAAAATGATAGAGATGCTTCTGAGGATTACAAAATGTTTTGAAGTGTCAAGTTGTGGAAAAACACACTTTGCATTGCCATCCTTGTGATCCTAACATTAAGAAAGTGTGGATGAACTTTATTTTTAGTGAAATTCCAGTCAGATTGCGTCAGTAAGACACAATTTGTTCGCTTCATTTTACTGCGGATTTGTTTTTAAACAATACACAGTTCAATGCAGGCTTTTCTCAGGGACAATGTTGCAACTAGGGGTGTGCAATATCACGATTTTTTATCGTAGACGTTTAAAATGTCTCCACGATCTGCTTTTGAAGAAATATCAACAATGTTACATACATTCACATCACATTAACACAGAGGTAGTTACACTCACGCGACACTACAATTCACAAAAGTTAATTATTTGCATTTGCTTTAAAGCCTTGCTGTTTAAACATTTCATAGCCTGCTGATGGGCTGTTCTAACATGCGCTTTTCTGAGCGCGTACACCCAAAGCGCACAGGCACTAAAAGCCTGTCAAACAGCGCCTGGTTACTGGACTAAGTTATCTTTCTAGCCTTGTTGCGCTAATATTGTCAAACACACACAAGATTTACATAGTACATTTACTTTCACAGTTGGTTATGTCTAAAGTGAAAGCAAACATTTGAGAGAAAATCTGGTGTTTGTCATATGCGTGTATATTAGACGTGTTGCGTCGGGTGCTGGTCTTAAAGTGACAGTAGCCTATAGTAAACACGCTGCTGCTTGTCCTTAAAAAGATAGTTCACCTAATGTTACTACTGGCTCTCAGATGGTAACAAAGAAAGGCAGGAGAAAGTTCGGCAAACAAATGTCTAAGGATTTATTTGTTAACTCCAAAAGTTTACACTTGCATCCAAACAACAATTCAAACACCGAACTCTCCCGGTTCCTCTCGCCACACCCAAGCCCTCTTTATGCCATCAGCTGGGACACGCCTCGCGCGCCGGCATCCCCATCAATTAAGCACAGGAAGTAACCTAGGATATCAACAAGACACGAAACAGAAGAAATACAGAAACATAGACAATCGCTGGATGTAACACCCCCCGCCCCTTAAAAAACGGGTCTTGGAGGCATCGCTACACCACCCCCATAATGTGAATAACACTACAGGAAACTTAGTACCCTGGTGTTAAGAGTGAAAATTTAGTGCAGAAAAATGTGCAACACATCCAAAAGATATATACAAAAACACACTATACTCTATACAAATTTGTAACCCCTTTATTCAAACGCAACTTACAACTGTCCAACTTCTGTAATCCGGGCCCTGGAATGACAGAAGAGACAGGAAAGAAGACATAGGGTAACAACAGCAAAACATTAAGAAGCGGGGGCACGAGATAAGGCATCTGCAATCACATTATCTGTGCCTTTAATATGACGAATATCCAAATGGTATGGTTGCAGAAAAAGAGCCCATCTCATTAGGCGCTGATTTGGATTCTGAAGTGAGTGCAAGAACGTTAACGGATTATGGTCACAGAAGACCACCAAAGAAAAAGCACCAGCTACATATACATCAAAATGTTGAAGCGCCCAGATTAATGCCAAAGCCTGTTTTTCAATGACAGCATAATGTGCCTGATAAGAAAGAAACTTTCGAGAAAAAAAAGAAACCGGACGATCAACACCGTGTTCATCTTCCTGGAGCAAAACAGCTCCAACTCCTACCTGACTAGCGTCAACTTGCAGCTTGAACGCCCGGTTCAACTGCGGTGCTGCATGGACAGGAGAGGAGGTTAAGAGAGCTTTAACGGATTCAAAGGAAGACTGGCAAACAGGTGTCCAGGTATACTTAACACTGGACTTAAGTAGATCAGTTAGCGGAGCGACAACCGAAGAGAAATTTGGGCAGAAACAACGATAAAACCCCGCCATACCCAAGAACCTCATCAACTCCTTTTTATTTGTAGGTGACGGATACTGATCTATGGCCAAAATCTTAGCACGAATGGGACACACTTGTCCTTGGCCCACCACCTTTCCCAGGTAAGTTACTGTCGCCCGCGCAAACTCACACTTTGCGAGATTGATAGTTAAGTGAGCCTGGGCAAGGCGTTGGAACAGAGCTCTAATAGAGTCCAAGTGTTCACCCCAACTGTTACTAAAGACCACCACATCGTCTAAGTACACTGCACAACCCTCTAGACCAGCGACCACGGTGTTCATCAGTCGCTGGAAGGTGGCAGGAGTATTTCGCAACCCAAAACTCATTACCTTATACGAGAACAACCCTTGCGAAGTGATAAAGCTGGACACCTCTTTTGCACGGTCAGTCAAGGGCACCTGCCAGTAGCCCTTAAGGAGGTCAAATTTACTAACAAATGTCACGGCACCAACCTGGTCTACACAATCCTCTATACGAGGTAAAGGAAAACTATCTGGCTTTGTGACCACATTAAGTTTCCAATAATCGGTGCAAAACCTAAAGGCTTGCAACAGTTTTACTCTTAAATGAATCTGAACGTTCGTGATATGGCTTAAGCAGGTTAAGGTGACACAACTGATTACTTTTCCTTCTGTCCGGAGTGGCAATTACATAATTAACATCTGAAACCTTCTTGACAACCGTATACGGTCCAGAAAACTTTGCCTGAAAAGGAGATGACACAACCGGCAAAAGAGCCAATACTTTATCACCGACTACCAAAACACGACGCTCCGTTCGCCTATCATACTGCTCCTTCATTTTAGACTGAGTGTTTGTTAACTTCTCACGGGCTAACCTCCCCGCCTCATAAAGACGTCTCCTAAAACCATTGACATAATCACACAAGGCTTTTGTAGGTTCTTTCAGGTCCAAACCATCTTTTAGGACAGCCAAAAGGTCCACGTACAGAATGACCAAACACCAAATCATTAGGACTGAACCCGGTACTCTCTTGAATGACTTCCCTAGAGGCAAGCAACAGCCATGGCAAACCCTCCTCCCAGTCACGTCCCAACTCCATGCAATATGCACGGAGAAGCGACCTTAGTGTCTGGTGGAAACGTTCAAGAACACCTTGACTCTGAGGATGGTACGCCGAGGCTTTGTTGTGTTTAATATGAAGCTGGCGTAAGACCTGAGCAAAAACACGAGACATAAAATTTGAGCCTTGGTCAGTCTGGACAACTTTTGGTATACCAAATATAGAAAAAAACTGCGTAAGAGCTCTTACAATGGCCCTGGTAGTAATAGAGCGTAATGGGTAGGCAGCAGGATAACGGGTTACCTGACACATTACAGTCAGCAAATACCTAGAGCCAGATTTAGCACCAACTAATGGCCCTACACAGTCCAACTGCAAATGCTCAAAAGGACCAGCTACAACAGGTATTGGATGCAGAGGTGCAGGCTTTATAACCTGATTGGGCTTTCCAGTCATCTGACAAATGTGGCAAGTTTTAATGTAGGTCGCAACTTCTTTCTTTAATTTTGGCCAATAGAAATGACGCATAATATGATCATATGTCTTTCTCACCCCTAAATGCCCCAACATGTCATGAGCAGTCTTTAACACCAGCTGTCGAATGGTGACAGGCACAACAACCTGAACCCATCGGTCCCCCAGTGAAATGTTCGTTGCGGGTGTCCATTTCCTCATTAACAGGCCATCAACAACACCATAACCATGATCCACACTCTCAAAACAGTCAGCAGGAACAGCTCGCTCAAACAACGAAGACAGAGATTGATCTGTAAGCTGTTCCTTAACTAGCTCTTCTTGAGAAAGAGACAAGGGAAAATCTGTTAAAGCAAAGCTAACCTTTCCTGCAGCAACCTTAACCTCCAGGTCTTCCACATCAGCACGACTAGCAGCACGAGTCACTGCACAAGCAGCAACCACCTGAGGAAATTCTCTAAAATCATCATCAGATTCATTCCCTAGCTGAGGAGAATCAGTCACCACAGGAATGGGACTAGTCTGCCAAACACGGCCCCCAGCCAGATTATTCCCTAATATAACAGACACCCCATCAACAGGGAGGGCCGGGCGTACTCCCAACTCGACTTCCCCCTCTACCAACTCAGAGTAGAGCACAACCTTATGTAAAGGGACTTCTAAAGTACTAAGATCAATACCTCTCACCAAAAGTGACCTCACGGACCTTGAGGAAGAAGAAAACGGCAACACAGACTCCAAAATAAAGGACTCTGATGTTCCTGTATCACGCAAGATTTTTACAGGAAACTTATCCTCGTTGCCAAGTAGTGAAACAAAGCCATCTGAAATAAACGGAAGATAATTAGGCTTTAGTTTACTAAACACAACATCTGAATCACTAGGTGACTCCGCCAAAGCAGCAGGTTTCACAAACGAAAAACGAGCCTTAGCTTTTGATTTTAGCACTGTACAACTTCTTTTCCAATGACCTTTCCCTTGGCAATAACGGCAAGTTTGCTCTGCATCAAACGTTACACTTGAGCAATCCTGATTTACCGGCAGAGGACTGACGTTTGGAGTATTATTACGAAAAAAAACGCGTCTCTTTGTCCACTTACTGAACGCCCTCGTTCGCCAGAATGAGCTATATGCGTTAGTTCGTACTCATCCATGATATTAAATCATTAACTCAAATGATTTTAAAACTGAAGTCTTTATGATTTCGTAGTCTTTCGCATCATCCATACTGAGAGCGGAGAACGCTCTCTGTGCTCTCCCCGTAAGAGTGCACTGCAGCATAAGAGCGCGATGAATATCAGACCAACCCTGCACGTCTGCCACCCTTTCAAACAACAGAAAAAAAGAGTCCACATCATTCTCATTAAACGAGGGAAGAAGCCGTAAACTAGTGGAGATATCGAACTTCGAATCTCCTAAACCAGACATTCTCCCTTGTTTTATTAGATCCAAACGTTCAGCTTCAAGTTCAAGCTTTTGCTGCTCTAGTGCTCGTTTCGCACGTTCATTTTGTTCGTTTAGACGCAACTTGTCCACATGCATTTGATGTTCTAACTTACGATTTTCTAATTGTAAGAGCAACAATTCTTTTTGTTCAGCAAAGGTTAAGTTCTCAGCAGGACCTGAAGTCGGAGAAACTATATCATCATCATCATCTTCAGATGCATCGGGAGACACTATCAGTAAACCTTTAGCGCACAAGGCTTCATTCACTATCTTTTTGATCTCTTTTTTATATCGCTTACTTGTAAGCTCTATGTTATAATGATCAGCAAGTTCTATTAACTGTTCTTTTGTCAATGCATTTAACAAACCCTTCGAGGGTTCCTCTACAAAGGTTTTTACCAGTGACGCCATCCTTCAAACAATGCAGACCCTATTATTAAGAACTCAAACCAACGTTTCTTATTACCACCTGTACGATCTAAATAAAATAAACATGAGCCGGGTAGGCCAGCAATATTTTCAAAACCATATAACCATTTCTCTTAAGCTTACAAAAAGTACCCCACACAATTTAACTAGACGCGGATCCTCAAACAGGCCTGCGGTGGGATGAATTAAACGCCAAACCCGCAGGAGTGGCTAAACAACCAGTAATCTGGCGATTTCCCCAATTCCTCGGTAGTGCCCCCGAGACCAATGCTCTAGCCACAGATCCGTTCAAAAACAAAAAAACCCACACGACCCAAAAAAAACACGCAACCTACAATGTAAGCACAAAAAGAAAGGTCATGGCTAATTGATTAAATACATATCGCTGAACTTACCCGCATGTCCAACATTCCCGTGTAGCCTCTGATTACCTCCAACAAGACAACAAACATTAATAGTAGTCCTAGACACGCACAAGACACAATAATGTTTAGGTTTAGCCACTGTCCGACCGCACAGCTTTTTCCTCTGTTTACATGACTTGCAATCGCCCAAAAAAAACCAACAACGCCAGACTTAATAACGAAGACACGCGAGCGAGCGTCCCATCAGCCTCCGATTACAATAGATTATAGGCAAAATTGTGTTCGGACGAGCCCCCACTTTGTTACTACTGGCTCTCAGATAGTAACAAAGAAAGGCAGGAGAAAGTTCGGCAAACAAATGTCTAAGGATTTATTTGTTAACTCCAAAAGTTTACACTTGCATCCAAACAACAATTCAAACACCGAACAAAGCCGGTCTCTCCCGCTTCCTCTCGCCACACCCAAGCCCTCTTTATGCCATCAGCTGGGACACGCCTCGTGCGCCGGCATCCCCATCAATTAAGCACAGGAAGTAACCTAGGATATCAACAAGACACGAAACAGAAGAAATACAGAAACATAGACAATCGCTGGATGTAACACCTAAAAATAAAAAGTCTGTCATTATTTACTCACTCTAATGTTGTTCCAAACCTGTATTAATTTCTTTCTTCTGCTGAACACAAAAGAAGATATGTTGAGGAATATGTGTTACCAAACAGCTGCTGGTCCCCATTGACTTCCATAGTAGGAAAAATATAGGCTACCATGGAAGTCACTAGGGACCAGCAACTGTTTGCTTACCCACATTCTTCAAAATAACTTATTTCCAAAAGAAGAAAGAAACTTATTCGGGTTTAAACATCTTAAGAGAGTGTATGATGACAGTTTTGGGGGAACTATCCCTTTAATGTTAATAAAACAACGAGCACAAATCACTCACTGCTCTTGACTGAGAAATTTAATAGTAGCTTTTTAATAAGAATAAATGCATAATTTATACAGTGAAGTCTATGCAGTGTTTTATTTTCATATGTGTTCATTTAATTACTTTCTTGAATGCTACTGTTAAATACACCTCTAGCTGAAAAAATAAAGCACTGTTTATTTCATTTGTATATTAAGTTGTGTATGTGTAATGTGTATCTTTGTTCTTATTTTTTGATAACAAAGAAAATAATGACGAAGATTTTTATCTTCACCATTTTGTCCTAAATGTCTGCCATTCTTTTTTTATTTTATATTTTGTTACCCAAGGCTTTGTTTTTAAAATAGGGACATTAGTTTGGCTGTTATGCTCAGTCACTTGCAAAATAGTAAAACCAACATGAAAAAGAATCGTGATAAAATCGTGAATCGTGATTTTCCTGAAAAAAATTGTTATATGATATTTTTGCCATATCGCCCACACTAGTTGCAACACACAAGTTTGAGCAACAGTGTTCTTACCATGTCACAATTGCTTTTTCTGATACAGATTGTTTGAAGTGTACTGAGCATTTATGCTGTAGCGCCGGGGTCAAACCGAATACTTGTAATATTGTGATTCACTGTTCTTACCTTTGCTTTGGCATTTATGGGGTAAATGTGTTGGATCATCGGATACAGAAGAAAGAACATGGAGAATGCTGCTTTTGTTATGGTTTTGTCAAGTAATTTGCTGTAATCCTAATAAAAGCTTTAATAAGCTTTAAAAACATCTGTTTTGTTATCAGTAAGACATTACAGTAAGACATGAACATCATTTTTTTAAACAGGACACTGCAAATGATAATGTATACGTTTTTCACTTGATCGAAAAGGATGAACTATATAAGATTGCCAGTATGACAAACAATTGTACGTTCAATTATAATTCCGTTAACACAAAACACAGTATGTCAGCATTCGTCAATTATAACTGTTGTAACTCTTAAGTACTTAAACTTTACTTGCCACAACCAAGACTAATAAAGCATATGTAATACGCACAAATGTTTCACATTGTTGGCAAATGTTTCAACTATGTAACAAGATATTTTTCAACATTGGAAGTTTTCAAAACAATTCCACACGTGTAATGATTACCCAATCATAACAGTGGGCGTGGTATTGAATGCGACACGCCTATCAAAACGGAGTGCTTGAAAGAGAGGGTAAAAAACAGGATAGGAAATAGCTTATTACTTCTAAATAATAGAAGGATGTTTTTTACAGAAAAATCTTGATAACATTATAAGTGGACCTCAGAGAACATAATTATAAAAAATGCAGTTCATGACCCTATTAAACAAAAATTCAAATTCAGTGTAATCCGCATTGAAATTAATATGAAATTTTGTGAAACTATTGTTCTGATCTAAGCCACACCTGCCCTGGCTGTTGTAGGACATCTCTTCTTTTCTCTTTCAATGACCCTCTCACACCCGACTCACTGAAATATTGAACTACATTGATGGCTATCGGCCCTGCTTGTTTCAGCAAGAAAGGCTTGGTTTCACAGGCGTGCTTTGTCAGAGGGCCCGGAGCTGTGATAGGCAGTACAGAAGGATTGTTCTCGGAGGCTGCTCACTGATTGTGTGTCCTGACCTTCCTGTCTTCAGTACCCAGGCTCAGTTATCTGGTTTCAGTGGGTATATGGAAACTCCTTCACCTGTGGCTATGATGTTACATACAGTAAAGAATTGAGAGATTGAAAGAGGATTTTACTCTGTTTATCTGAACACTGGGGCATTCAGATGTTTGTTTTGGGGGTGTGAAAGATTTGCACTTCTGTTATTTAAGGTGCAAACCTGAAATTTGTTTAAGAGACATACACAAATGAACTGAACTTTGAGCAGCAAGTGTCCATCCTCTGATCGGCAGATCAGGAGCTTTAAGACCCCTTTCCTAAAATAATGATAATGGATTCATAAATTTAATTAGAATAATAAGATTCTACAGGTTGTTGTTAACAATTACATGAAATCAGTATCAACAGAAGTTGCATTTAGGTGTTTTTACACAGACTGTTAAATGCAGCTCTGAAGTGACAAATGCATTTAAACAGCAATTACAATAGCAAAAACAATGCTATGTGATTTTAAATATAACATTTCAAATACAGGAATTTGAAATTATTCTTTAAATAGGTAACTAAAATGATTAATGAACCTAATGATTGAATGATTGAATCACTAATTCAACAGATTACTTCAAAATGCTGATTCATTTAAGAACAAACCATGCAACTGTCTTTTTTAAATGGCTCATTGAATTATTCGCTCAATCAATTTGTTCAAAAATGCAGATTCATTCAACAATGAAACACGTATTATATATTAATATTAATATTTCCATTAGTTTAATAATAGATTGACAACAGAAAATATTGTGTCTAAAATGTAAGTTGCTTAATATTAACTTCTTGTTTATTGAATTGTTGTTTATCATAAATCATTATCACATTTGCAATCATGCTGATATTTGTCAAAAAATTGTGGGGGGCATTTATATTTATTTTGGTGGCACTTTTGTCCCCGTTATTTCCAACCCTGGGCAGTTATATATATGTACCTATTTATACATATTAGAGAAATGTTAAGAGTGGTCCTCTAAAGAAGACTTATTGTTATTAAATTATTGAATATTCTAATATTTACTTATATTAAATTTACAACTTATCAAGTCCCAGTTTGAAAACCTCTGTGTTAGAGGGCTAAATGATTTTGACTTTAATCGCTTGTGCTTTTGTCTTTGGTCTGGGGTAAGTGTGCAAAAAAGGTTGCTGTGGTGTGCCGATATATTATTTGTGCATGTTGTCCACATAAGAATCATCCTGGGAAACCTTTTGGAAAACCTCATTTGAATCCTGTGTGATTTACTGTCCACCTGACAGGTGATCTCGAATATTCTGTTGTATCTACATTACTGAGTGACAGTGCTGGCCCTCACTCATTACACAGAGAGTAATGCTATAATCACATGCCACTCAGAGTGTACACTGTAAGCTTTAAATATGGGGCGAAGACTGAACTGTGCTTTTTGAAAAAGGGATGATCATCTCTGCTTCGTTCTTTCTGCGGTGTGCATTGCAGTGTCACCCGTGCCCTCTGGATAGCAGTGTGTGTGAGCGTAAATGGCTGTGCGTGATTAGTGAAAAATATAAAGAACGGAGGAAGGGAAGATAATGAATGAATAAGATGAAGCTGTGGGAACGGAGAGCAGAGACACTAATGCCACCGTCAGCTGTATTGTACTCTCAAGTCCTTTCATCAGCACACCCCCTCACAGACCTGCAAACAGCGCACAACCATAACCTTACTCCTCAGCTACATTAGCATTAGCGGAGCAGTGAGCATATTATAGTCATCTAATTGGTTAATTAAGAGACAACAATGTCTGATTGGATTATGCATTGAGTGTTCACCTTTATTTCCTGTCCCTGACATTCACCAGTGTCCTCGGTTGTGCTGCAGACTTCATGAAATTTAACTCATTTGAACTAGATTAGCTAAACCAGAACAATGATGCTTGTATTACAACCCAATCTGCTTCTTTTTTGTTACAAGAATATTTATGTTTTTGTTTGAGTATAGTGCTTATAGAAAGGATATTTTTTAGACTATTGTACCCTAAAGCATAAATATTAGTTTCTGAGAAGAGAAAAAGAAGCATTTTCATTCTGCTTTACTACAATTCATTCTGGATTTCTCTTTTTGGAAACTCTTTTTGTCTTTACAGTGAGAGATAATGAGGTCCAAAACTACACTGGACTCTAATGACTTTCATTGCATGGACATTTACAGTTTTTGCCTATTGCTTACTTTTTGCAGAATTGACCCTTCGCAAGGAGTTTGATTGACAGGCGATCTGACCACTCATAATCCGCCGAATCCGCCATTTTTGTCAGACAAAGAAGTCAGGAGAGTTAGTAGATTAACGTTGGAGGATTTTAACTTGAAAACCTAAGTGTACTGGCGTCTTTCCGTGGTTAAAATAACATTCCTTCTTGTTAATTCATGTTTATTTGAAGTATAAATTAACTAGAAGGAAGAGATGATCAGTTCACGAGCAGCTTTAACTGAGGCTCTACAGCGATCTGTCTGACACATTAAAGAGCCACAAAACGGTATTTATTGCTTAAATTTCTTTAAAAAATGACCAAATTTGAAAGTTGTTACTTTGTTTCATATCAAAAGTAACCTTGTCTGTCCTGTTTGTCAGCGCGTTGTCAGCGTCCTCTGCTCCGCGTTGTATTTTTCACTGTGTGATCTGGAGTGTGGCGTGAGAGCGGCATGGCTTGTCAGACATAGTAACACTAACAGTAACTAAAGGGGGCGTGTCTTTGCGAACGTTCAATTTGGCTCATTATGTCAAAACTCTACACACAAGCCAATCAGACAGGGGCGGAGTGACAATCGGGAGAGTCGGGATTTTTCCCGGTGGGCCGGTAGTGTTTCGAGGCCCGGTCTGAAAATAGTTATACATTGCAAGTTCTTAGCAACACCATCTGGTGGCCTGGTGTGCGGCCGCTGCCCGCTGGTCAAATTGTACAGCCTCTCTGCTTAAAGGTTCTCTAAGCGATCCTGGGTGACGTCACTTCTTGTTGACGTTCAAACTATTGTCAAACAAAACGGAGGCTAGCAAGACCCTCCCTCCTCCGCATCTCGTCTCCTCCCCCTCCCTTCCGTGCTTCCTGAAACAGTTGTGAACTAACTTACTAACATAAGCGTCAATTTAGAACAAAAAAAAAAGAATTTAACGTTACCCACCTGTCCAGCAAAAACAGAGCAACCTGAATGTCGGACTGGAAGCCCTTCTGCCAGCGGAGTTCTCGCCATCTTTCGAATGCTTTACCGATGTAAATTCGGTACTTCGCGCGTTCTTTATCCTTTTCCCTCTTCTTTGTAATCATCTTTGTTGATCATCGGAACGTCGTCTCTTTGGTCGTGTGTCGGCCATTATTCAAACTTCCCTCTTGATGCTTCTCTCTCCTTCACACACCCCCTTCATGTGCACGCGCACTAACCCCCCAGACCCACCCTCAAATACTTCTTGCCAGTGATTGGCTGGAACACTGTTTGTTATGTTTCGTGGTGCGGGTAAGCCAAGTTTGTTTTTGTTGCCGTTTGTGGAGCCTGTGGTGTCTACAGAGACCACGTTTTTTTACAGTGTGTTCAGGGGACAGGCAGCTAGCGGATAGTGAGGAGATGTTTGCTGTATGTGACAAAAAATATTTTGGCCTGACATCACTTAGAGCACCTTTAACCCGTAAATAAATCCATCGATCCGCAAATTCAGTTTCAATTCTTAAATGGTCTAGAGGTAGATCTTTTGCCAAGCGTGTCAGAGGTTACGGGTTCTAATCCAAACCCTAATCCGCATCTGCAATTAAATTCTTTTTTTCTCTCATCAAAACTGAAAATGTTCATCAGTGGTTACAGCCTATATCAAGCGGGGACACGTTAGTGTGCATTAACTGCATTTTATTTTGTGATTTCACCGGGATGACTAGAGAACAACAGCGATAGATTGAAGTGCGCGTCCGAGTGAAGACTGAGCGCTGCGCGCCACAAGATACCACTGTATCCATGACAACCGATCGCCGCGGCAACGAGTGCTCAGCTTGATTAAAAAAAACACATTTTAGCGTGTTAAAAACATTTCGCTATTAAAAAACTTATTTAATAGCGAACTAAATGAATGCTCTGCTAGTTGACTGGAGATGTTTTATTTATTTGTATTAGTACATCCGTGCCTCAAGTTTCAAAAAGTGGTGGGGGACAATATCGATCCTGAGAAAATGTGGTGGCCTGGTGGGACACACTTCACTGGATCTAAACAAATCAATCTAACTATAGATGTGACCAGTAGTGGTGGCTTTCTTAATCTATTTAAAATAATTTTGCAAGGGTTGTTGCAAAATTTTTTTTTTTTTTTTTACCAAAAAATACCCACCTAGGCCGGTGGTCTACGAAATTTCCCGGTAGATTTTTTGGTCCCACTCCGCCCCTGCAATCAGACATAGCACTTGGAGATTAACAACTCACATCTATGCCAAAATGAAACACAGCCATCAAAACTTAACACTCTTTTCTAAAAATGAAATTCTTGCAACAAAACCAAACACACAAGCACCATTTGAATTACTCTTTCATATCACCAGCAACACACTGATGGGCTTTATTTAAAACACTGCAGTCTTTGTGTTTCTATTTTTATTGTCATTTTCTCAGACTCAGTCTTCTGTAAAACTCAAAAGTAGAATTTCTGCAGTAATCAAACAAGAGTTTTTAGAAAAAACAAACATTCTTACATAATTAAAGAAAAATAGAATTACAAATCATCAAATTTAGCAACAAAACAAAAGTAAAAAATTCAAAACAATTACTGGATAAATTGCTATTGGTGAAAAAAAAACATATACTTGTTTTGTGTGTGTGTGTACGTGGGGAGGTGGCGGGGGAGATTATAGATCCCGCCTTCTGTTCGTATCTGGCCACAAGACCTCGTCAACATCACAGGCGAAGTCCTCGCGGGCTAGGTGTCGTGTAAAAATATCACCTTGTGTGCCGAATCCATCCTTGGATTGATCCCACCTCAGTGTCTCCGCATGCGTGCAGGCGTGTGGTTGCCGATCATATACTTTCCACCGCCACGCTGAAAAGAATTCTTCGATTGCATTTAGAAAGGGGCTGTACGGGGGCAAGTATAAAAGTGTGAAATGGTTATGGTTGTTGAACCAATCTCGGACCAGAGCAGCCCGGTGGAAACTAACATTATCCCAGATGACAACAAACCTGGGCTGCTCTTATCTGTCCTCCTCAACTGCATGTAGTACATCTAGAAATGCAATGATCTGTCCTGTATTGTAGGGACCTAGAGTGGCATGGTGATGCAGGACTCCTTGGACACTAATTGCAGCACACAAGGTGATATTATTTCCCCCACGCTGCCCAGGGACATTTACAACAGCCCTTTGTCCAACTACGTTACGGCCCCGACACCTGGTTTTGGCCAGATTGAAGCCTGCCTCATCCACGTAGATGAACTCATGTGGCAGTTTGGTGGTATCAAAATCCAGAACTCTCTGTAACAGAAAATATTGAATGGTGTTACTGAAAACACATACAGTAACTACAATGTCTATATTTTCACACAAGTAGGGGCTGGGTTGGGCCAGTATAGACAAAAACTACAAGCTACAGGCAGGGCAGGTGGTAGCATAAACCCTCATTCCCACATCACAATATACAGGTCCTTCTCAAAAAATTAGCATATTGTGATAAAGTTCATTATTTTCCATAATGTAATGATAAAAATTAAACTTTCATATATTTTAGATTCATTGCACACCAACTGAAATATTTCAGGTCTTTTATTGTTTTAATACTGATGATTTTGGCATACAGCTCATGAAAACCCAAAATTCCTATCTCAAAAAATTAGCATATCATGAAAAGGTTCTCAAAACGAGCTATTAACCTAATCATCTGAATCAACTAATTAACTCTAAACACCTGCAAAAGATTCCTGAGGCTTTTAAAAACTCCCAGCCTGTTTCATTACTCAAAACCGCAATCATGGGTAAGACTGCCGATCTGACTGCTGTCCAGAAGGCCATCATTGACACCCTCAAGCAAGAGGGTAAGACACAGAAAGAAATTTCTGAACAAATAGGCTGTTCCCAGAGTGCTTTATCAAGGCACCTCAGTGGGAAGTCTGTGGGAAGGAAAAAGTGTGGCAAAAAACGCTGCACAACGAGAAGAGGTGAACGGACCCTGAGGAAGATTGTGGAGAAGGACCGATTCCAGACCTTGGGGGACCTGCGGAAGCAGTGGACTGAGTCTGGACTAGAAACATCCAGATCCACCGTGCACAGGCGTGTGCAGGAAATGGGCTACAGGTGCCGCATTCCCCAGGTCAAGCCACTTTTGAACCAGAAACAGCGGCAGAAGCGCCCGACCTGGGCTACAGAGAAGCAGGACTGGACTGTTGCTCAGTGGTCCAAAGTACTTTTTTCGGATGAAAGCAAATTTTGCATGTCATTCGGAAATCAAGGTGCCAGAGTCTGGAGGAAGACTGGGGAGAAGGAAATGCCAAAATCCCTGAAGTCCAGTGTCAAGTACCCACAGTCAGTGATGGTCTGGGGTGCCATGTCAGCTGCATGTGTTGGTCCACTGTGTTTTATCAAGGGCAGGGTCAATGCAGCTAGCTATCAGGAGATTTTGGAGCACTTCATGCTTCCATCTGATTTCATTTTTCAGCACGACCTGACACCTGCTCACAGTGCCAAAACCACTGGTAAATGGTTTACTGACCATGGTATTACTGTGCTCAATTGGCCTGCCAACTCTCCTGACCTGAACCCCATAGAGAATCTGTGGGATATTGTGAAGAGAAAGTTGAGAGACGCAAGACCCAACACTCTGGATGAGCTTAAGGCCGCTATCGAAGCATCCTGGGCCTCCATAACACCTCAGCAGTGCCACAGGCTGATTGCCTCCATGCCACGCCGCATTGAAGCAGTCATTTCTGCAAAAGGATTCCCGACCAAGTATTGAGTGCATAACTGAACATAATTATTTGAAGGTTGACTTTTTTTGTATTAAAAACACTTCTTTTATTGGTCGGATGAAATATACTAATTTGTTGAGATAGGAATTTTAGGTTTTCATTAGCTGTATGCCAAAATCATCAGTATTAAAACAATAAAAGACCTGAAATATTTCAGTTGGTGTGCAATGAATCTAAAATATATGAAAGTTTAATTTTTATCATTACATTATGGAAAATAATTAACTTTATCACAATATGCTAATTTTTTTAGAAGGACCTGTATAGCATGTAAGGTAAAGTGACACATACCTGCACTTAATCATGGCGCAGATCCTTGACCCTGACACTGTTCCTCTCAAATGGCACCCTACAGCTGATTCTCTCTGAAGTTATGTTTCTGTAGGATGCGACTTGATGTAGAAATGTTGACCTTGTTGACATTGTTGAATACATTTCTATTTGCAATTATGCATTGTTGCAACTCACGAAGTCGGATTGCATTATTTTCTCGCAATGATGGCAAGCTCATGTTGTTGAGTGAAGAGCCGTTCCCTTCCACCTTGAGGAGGTCATCCAACCATTCTGTAGAAAATGCCACCACAAGATGTCATTGGTTAGGTTCTTTTTCACATACTGTACTTTTTTAAACTGTACACTGTACTGTAACATCACAATGGTATTCCTTTACATATACTTCACAGCACTACCCATTTTTGTATAGTACAGTTAGTACAGTAATACTGTAATATGTTACAGAATCATGTGACACATACAGTAGGTACAGTCTGGAGTAGAAACTTGAAGATATACCTGTTCTCCAGTCAGAATGTCCTTATTATTGATACTACTGTGTAGCGACTAAGGTTAGGGTGGACTCTTTGCCCAGCCTCCCTCACGGACAGGCCATGATTTATCACATGGTCCACCAGAGTAGCCCTGATGTCATCTGATACACGTCTCCACACTGGTCCTCGTCTTTGCCCTCGTCCTCTTCCATGTCCTACTCCTCTCTTTCTTTGTCCTCCTTTTACTCTGACTCTGACTCTCATTGCCTCCATTCTCGCAAAGTTCACAAAATGGCTTACCTGAGGCCTATTTGTAGTGCTAAGGCTCAGACCGATTGGTGTTCTGTTTTCAGGTGTGTTTTCAGGTGTGTACGTAAGTGCCTACAATTGCCAGATTTGTTTTGCATTTTGAACAGAGTGTTTTCCCAATGATAACAGGTGATTTCGGTTTTGAACAAAGTCTTTTGTAAGAAAACGTGTGTTTTGCAATTAGTGTGTTACAGAATTGCAAACAAAGTGCAAAGTTGACAATGTGTTTAAGCTATGGTTACACTGTATTTAAGGTTTGATACAAGAAGTTTAGGTATTGAGGCTTTGGTCTAAGCATTCGGTTTTAGTGTGTAAGCAATGGGCAAAAACTGTAAAAAAAAAATCAATTAAAATACAGATTCTTGTTTTGTGTTCCACTGAGGAAGAGGCTTGGAATGAAAGGGTGAGTAAATCACAGATTTCTCATATTTGAGTAAACTATCCTTTTCAGCTGAGATAGCGAGAAGTTTTTTAACTAAAAAAAAAAACACTTTTAAACTAAAGTGAAAATAGAAAAGAAAACAAGTGAAACTCTTAATGCTAGTTCAGACTGCACTGACAGACATTTGTCAGGTTTAGGCGGATCAATGTGTTACCCCTGTCAGCGTTTGTTGCCATTGGTCTGTGCTTGTTTTGGGCAGTTGAACATGTTCAGTATTTCATAGTGTATTTAATAGTAGGCTTTTCTATACAGCGAGTATCACAGCATGACTGAAAAGCTGCTGATCGGAGAGGCATGTGTGGGGATGAGGATGGGGGTTGGAATTTGCAGACCATGCGGAGACACAGGGCAGTAAATAAAGTGAAACCTCATGGTTGCTTTGCTTTATGGTGTTTTTCCAGCATGTCACCTTCCACATACTGTTTATGGGATGTGTGTGTGTGTGTGTGTGTGTGTGTGTGTGTGTGTGTGTGTGTGTGTGTGTGTGTGTGTGTGTGTGTGTGTGTGTGTGTGTGTTTATTGCACAGGAGGAGGACGGAAGCTTCACATGACCATAAAAACCATACGGACAGGAGAGCTGACCAGGTGTGAGGGTTACCACGACAACTACAAAGAGAACGAACTCTCCAGTGTTTACAGGCTGTTTGACGTCAGAGAGATTCTTAATCTGTGGAAATAAGAGGATGCAGTTTAGCTCAAAATATCACTGTTTCACCTGCGTTTATAGGATTATCCTATTTCCACAGTGTGGTAGGTTTTTGGTCTGTGATCACATGTGGGACTCTTCCACTGAGATTTCTGTGTGAATCACAATATAGAGTAACTTTCTCCTGAATACTTTTCAAAATGACCAAAACAGTATTGATGTGCGTGTTTGGTATCAGTCAGGAGATTTTAGTCATATGGACCGAGATGTTGACTGATCATTAGTGTCAGTAACATTGTCTGTTTGTGTCATATATTATTGATGGCTTTTTAGTGTCTGTATTTTATATTATTACTTTCTAAATTAAATTACCTTTAAAACTATTTATGACTTAGCTGACTGTCTCATATTTTCCTGATTTGTAACTTATATGCATCTTTGATAATTCACAGTCATAGATTTTTCTTTTGACCACCACCAATATAATTTGTAAGCCTGGACTGCAATAAAAATGACAATCCCAGGTAAAGGAAACCTGTAAATGACATACTTGCTGAGAGAACCCTATCACCATTGTATCCTTGAGTTATCCTCAACTTGGTACGTGAGGTTCCAAGTAAAATTCCTATGTAAAATCAACCATAACAACCATTCATAATAATCATTGATATCTCCACCTTCATTTGTTTGAAAAACAACTAGAGTTACATAACACAAAATCATTTTGTAATCATATGTAATCTGTAGAAGGTAGGACGTGAATTGAAAAATGACACCTTTCACTGGAAAAAGAAATTCCATTATTGAAGAGCTGGTTTCTATAAAACTAGGGCAACTGGAAAGAAAGAGAAAGATGGAGAAAAAGCAGGAAAGAGCTGTAACAGTACCTGAGGTAAAGTTACTGGTGAGAGAGCTCTGCCAATGAGGAAAGAATTTCTCAGTGTTAGGTTTCATCCTTTTAAACTCTTGTGTGAACCCAGCACTCTTGATCTGAAATGATTTCTCATCACTTGAATTGACTCTTAGCACTCCATAGACAAGAGTAAATAATCGGAAAGAGAAGAGCAAGCAGCCAATTTAGTGAAATAATTCACTAGAATCAATCTATGTAATCAGACACTGAATCATCTTCATCATCTTCCACTCATGTACATGTCTTATTCCCCTAGTGAATTGCAGTTACATAACTGGAAAGTTATCCAATCAGACAGAGATTATTTGTCATTCACAATGAGAAAAAAAGGTTGTGTGAAGAATGAACAGAAGAATATCGGTGCCTGGTCAATACTAACTGCCTTAATGGTTCTAATTTTATAAACAAACCCTCTGTACTTTACAATCCAGAGATAACCAGACAGAGGACGTCACACGATCTATGGGTCATATAGCTCTCTTTTTACCTGTATTTTATAAGAGTTGGTTTTACTAAATTTCTTCCCTAGTTGAGATGAGGCTGTTATTGTCCGAACAGTACATTTACTGAAGATTAAAGAATTTAACAAATAAAGCAAGACCTATTAAGTTATTAGATCTATTTGCATGTGTCCTCTTGCATTGTTAAATTCATATTTTTGCTTTCTGTAATCAACTCAGAGTTTATCTAAGATCCATTTTAATCTCCACCTGACAAGAGTCTTGCATGAATTCAGCATGACTAAATGAATTTCTTTTTTTATCTGTAAGGATTTCTAGGTATTGTTAGGTCATGAAAACGTTTTACTATTAGTTTTGAAAATGAAAATTTAGGGTTGGGTAATGGACAGCTAAGATGTATGCTGTAATGTATTCAGTCTTTCATGTGCGTCAATGGCTGAAGCGCTCGAAAATCAATGCGCTGTCGCTTTAAACGAAGTGAAAGGTGGGTGTTACCGTTGGGCGCAAAGAGCAAGAGTAGGGCGGGGACAACATTAAATATGTATCAGTCTAGTTACCCCTCAGAGACTCAACGCAGATGAATGATACAGAGTTAGAAGAGCCACACACGGCCACTTCGCTGTAATCACATCCAATTTATCCGACACTTCCAGAGAAGTGTAAATGGACAGACTAGACGCTCAGTGGATGAAGGCGTCTTGACGGTGCAGACGAGCGCACGTCGCTTAAGCAACACATATTACTAATAGCAATTTTTGAATTGGATTTCAACAATTTTGCAACCAATCTCACCTTTAAAGTTTTTTTTCCACGCCTTTTTTTTTTTATTTTATTTTATTTTATTTTTAATTCACAGCCGATATGGACACCATATTGGACAACTTCGCGTCGGACAAACTTTTTCCCAATTCCAACCTGTTGGACCTAGAGGATCTGAATGAGAGCGATTTCTTATCCAATGTGGTAAGTCAAACCTCCGCATCTTTCATCATTAACAGCAGTAGAGAGGGGGAAATGCAGAATCTGTTTTAACTTGTGAATGTATTTATCATTTTTTAATAATAGCCTATTTCCTACCCTCATAATTTGATATATTTGCGCATAATAATTATCATTAGATAAGATAGCTAAAAATATGCTCATGCTTATATTACATGATTCTTTACATCAGCAGTATGTATATATATATATATATATATATATATATATGTATATATATATATATATACATATATTACGTGTGTTTATTTGTCACACATGTCTGGGATGTTGTGATGTAAATGAAACATACACAAAAGCAGGAGTTCTCAAGCTGTGAAGTTTGCCCAGCTGCAGACATATAGGGTCACTTTCCAACTTCAACCGGACCTTTGTGCGGGGGAGGTCTCGTTAATGTTTTATTTATTCAAACCACGCCCACACACCGTATCATGCTGTTTAATCAAATCACGCCCACGGATCGCTTCATCCTGTTTCTCGTGTCTGGCCACAGCCGGTGACTTTAGAATACTTTGCAGTATATTTGCTTTTACTTTGGAGATCAGAAGCACAACTGACGGGTTTACCTGGTACAGTAAACTAATAGAGTGAGATAACTAATTTAGTGCAAAACCTATTTACCATCACGTTATTTTTTACACTAAAAGTGTCTGTAGGCTATATGCTCAAACCATGCCAATGAAAAACAAAAGACCAATACGTCTTCATCTTGGCAGCTAAGTTAATGCTATCTGTGAGGTAAAGGATGTATATGAGGTAACAAACTACACCACAAAAAAATTGTCTCCACGTGAAGACATCAGAAGTTATAGTCAGAAGGAACCTTTCACCCAAAAATGTACTGCTCGTTATCATTTCTTTCCAAATCAGACTTTTGTTTTTTCCATGGAACATTAATGGTGAATTATTTTGAGAATATCCTAGCCACTTATTTTTATGTAGTCCTATTGAAAGTGAATTACGACTCGGGCTGTCGAGGTCCAAAATGATAATTGTTGATCAATTTTTTTGGAAATATAAAGTATTATCAACGTGGTCTCACTGGCTCATACATTCTATTCCAAGTCTCCTTGAGCCAAAGACTGATCCAGTCCCTATTCAATCCATGGAAAAGTGCGACCAGTGCATTATTCCTAATGTGTTCCATGGAAGAAAGAAAGTCATATGGGTTTAGAGGGATGAGAGTGGATAAATGAGGACTGTATTTTCATTTTCATTTGCATAACATGTTCCTTTAATTAGGTAATCTGAAAAGCCGTGTTTGGGTTGTTAATGCATTTCATTTGAAGCTAGCAGTTCCATGAGCATATGATCCATTAGGAGCCCAGGACACTTCTGCAGTTTCCACAGTGATTCAGACACTCCTGTGGATAATACAGGACTAACACACATTCATGCTGAGGTCCTTTAAATCCCTTCCCAGAGAGACAGAGAGAGAAGGAAAGAGACATCACAAATGTCACTATAATGAGGCTCAGATGAGATGGAACAGTTTTAACCTTTAAATTAAAAGGGAAGCTGCAGCATCATCTTAGGATCTCTTTGGGATATACAGACAGGAGATGCATACTGCTGCCTCTTATGAGCTACCTGAGCCTAAATGCTGTTTTCTGTAATACAAAGTGGTTGGCATAAATGATAAATTATATAATGTATCATAACTCCTTAATTTGGATGCAGTGGTCAGATAGATAGACAGAGGTAGCGGACATGGCAGCATCCTGCGGTTTGACAAATTTAATTAATCTAAAACCATTTTAAAAGAATAATTCACCCAAAAATGAAAATTCTGTCACCAGTTGCTCAGCCTCTTGCCGTTCCAAACCTGTAGACATTCTTTTTTCTGCGGAACAAAAAGAAGGATATTTTGAAAAAATATTTTGGTTTTGGTGACCATTGACTTCCATTGTATGGACAAAATTGACTTATCATGAGAAGGATGGGTAGATGGATAGTTAGATGGATCGATAGACCTAATCTCTAATGAAAACCTGTCATGTCTTATAAGGATTTGTGTGTTAGGGTTTTTAATGAAGATTTTACTTTAGTGCCTCTCTGTCTGTTTTTTTTTTTTCCTACTGGTCTGTTGGTTGTTGAGGGTATTTAACGGGTAGTATTCAATCCAGATGTCCCTCATTGAGTAACAGCTGTGCTCCAGTTTGCTCTGTAAGGACCTGATTGAGAGGAGAGTGATGATAGAGAAAAGAAAGAGAGGCTTGTAAGTGAAGAAGGCTCATTCACAGCTCCTGATAGCTGTCTGTGTATGTGTGCATGAGCGTATGCATGCCACTGTGCCCCTGTGTGGGTGTGTGAATAGACGTCTGTGAAAGACCTCTCCAGACCCTCCATGGTCCCCCACTCTACTCCTTGGTGTGTGTGTGTGTGTGTGTGTGTGTGTGTGTGTGTGTGTGTGTGTGTGTGTGTGAGTGTGAGAGACACTGGCCCTTGAAGGCTCACTGAATGACTGCCTTGTGCCCTCCGAGAGGAAGCTGCTCTCCCTGCTCCTGGGTTGCACAAACTGGTTTCTGACTCCTGCGTGTTTTTGTTCATTCATTCTGCCATTATATTAATACATGTTAGTGAGTTGTTCCTGCACTGTTGAACTGAGATATTTATAATTGATTTATTAATATAATTTAGATAAATTTATGTGTGTGGGGGAGGGGGACCAAATATCCCCACTATAAGGTTTGTAAAACCTGAAATTACCTACACAGTGGGGACCATCCAAGGGTCTTGGATGAAAACTGCTTGAAGTGATAGTTTACCAAACAAAAAAAAGAAAAAAAAAAGAAAAAAGAATTGACCTCCCTTTATGTTGCTGTAAACTAGAGTGACTTTCTTTCTAACATTGCAATAAATGTGTCTGAAGCTTTCAAACTTCAAAAAGGGAGAAATAAGTATCAAAAAAGTGGTTCATACAAGTAGCCTGAGGTCATGTGTAATAAACAGACAGACATTTAAGTCATTATTCATTGACAATTGTCCCCTCCAGTGACGATTTATGCAGACCAGTTGTGAATTAATTGAAAAGATCTGACACAAAAGAATGATTTGTCCATGTACTTCTCTTGTGAACACTAAGGAGATCTAGTGCATCTGTCAACATTTGAATTAATTAATAAATCTCACACAAAGCTATCGCATGACTTCAGAAGACTTGGTATATAGTACACTCATTTTAATGAGCCACATTTAAGATATGTTATTGTCCTTTTGCATCCTTTTTGAAGCTTGGAGTTGGAGACTTAATTTTGTATTCAATGAAACAATAGAAGTCATTTGAGTTTGGAACAACAGAAAGATTAGCAGAGTGAATTATAACAGAATTTGAGTTTTTGTGTGAACTATTCCTCTACCAAACATGCTAAATAATGCTTTAATGAAAATGTAAAAATGCAAATATATTTGAGTTGTCCTGAATAGTGGAAAGAAAATATTACTAGCACATAATAAAAAATAGACGTCAATGGAAACTCCTTACAATGATAGTAAAACGTGTGTGTGTGTGTGTGTGCACGCCTGGCCATTTAAATCACGACTTTAGTCAAATTGCATGGTTTGTGCTGAAAGGTGGAAATCAGCATGTCTCACTCTACTGTGTGTTAAAGCTAAGATCACAGAGAGGATCTGTGAACCACAACAGCACAGAAAAACCTCGGGCTTTAATTATTTAAATTACTCTATATTATATATCTGCTGTACTTCTATAGTGCAACGGGAGCTGATGTGACACTGTCTCTGTCTGTGGATTTATATTGTTGTGTTTATACTGCTGTTTTTTGCCCTTATTTGTAAACTGAGAATGGCTGCGGTGACAGAGATTGATTCACAGTGTTAATCTCATGAACAGGAGGCTCTGATCTGTCTTTTTAGCACTAATAAATGAAGACATTTATTAATCTGGAAATACGAGTCTGACAAAAAACGATTAACGTGCATCTGCTGGTTGTATGAAAGGTGCTATCTCACTAGTCAAAACAATCTGCAATAAGACACGGATATTTTAACTACAGAACTACATACAGAAATAAATATAGTTTATAGTTAATGAAATTCATCTCTCTCGTTTACTCTTAGTGTTGGTTAATCTTTGGCATGGGCATATGTCATACCACATGAATATGAGCGAATGCCTACGGAAATTCAGAGAGGAAATTTGTTGCATTATATGATACAAAGTCATCTACCAGTCTTGACGTCTTTTACCTGTTCATTCACTTCCCACACTTGATGAAAAAACAGAAACCTGAATAGCAAGGGTGGTCTGATGATTTTCCTCTTTTTTCCGTGTTCTGAAGAGAAGAAGATGAGTCAGATTCAAGACCATTCTTTTGAAACACATAGCGTGTCTAAACGCTATGGAAGAAGACTGGAGATGAAATCATCAGGTTTGGCAGGTCTCACCTGTCCTGAAGGTTGTTTCTGCTTGGCTAGTTTGTCTTGTACACTCTGAGCCTGAATGGATTGGCAGCATGGACACCATATATGTTATATCTGATGCATTTGGTTTGATGCATTTCATGTGTATCCTTTGAAAACAGGGAACTCAGTTGGCATCCAAGACCAGCTATGTTGTTTTTACTGCGATGCGACTGAAATAATGAATTATAGATGGACACCCACTAGCAAGAGTCTGGGGGTGAAGGATGTGGGTTTGGAGTAGGGGCAGGTGAGGAGCATCTGGATGGGAGGAAAGAATTTCCTCTCAGATGTACTGGATGCTTCTGATGGAACACGTTCCAAATAAGAAAAAAGAAATGGAGATAAAGAGAAAGAAAGTAAGAAGTTGCATAATCTTCAGAATGACTATAGGCCAAAGATAAAGATGATACAGCTCTAACTGTTCCTCTCAACATAACTCTCAACGGCTGCAAGCTACAATTAAGATGACTGTAAATAACGAAGGAATTATGATATACTCTCTGGGTGTGATACAGCCACAGAAGTTCAACTCTATGATCTTGGAGTTTGATTCATCATAGCAGCCACATGATTTATCCCATGTCTCTCAGACTGCCCCGAAATTAAATTTTTCCAATCTGTGTGAATCTAGAGAACTAATCCATCACCTGATCCAAATTCATTCACTCTATATCTGTAATTCTCACATATAGTTTTCACACACATCCTTTATCTGTAATGCACAGGAAAATGTAGTAGACGATCAGTCCCAACTGACGTAATTTCGTCATTATGTTTTGCTAAGTAAAGGTTAAGTATGGCTGCTTTTGTCATACCTTTAGCTTGGGTTTTAAATCAACTCACATGATGGACACAAATAGAGAGGATAGAGGTCATTGAGGTGTGTTCTTACGTGAGCACACACGCACAAAATACTAAATCAGCAGTTAGTGCATCGAGCCTTAAAGGTGTGTTAACCTTGGTCCTGTCAAACCAGATCGTTTGGTTTTTTTTTTTTAAATTTTTTTTTTTTTTAATTGCTAGATGTTTTGAATAGTTGTGTAGCATTTATAAAGTATGTTATAGATTAGCAGTTGTTCACAGATAATAGTGGGCGCTGACTGTTGTCACTCCTGGAACTGCCCTGTTATTGCAGAAGTCTAAATATATCATCTAGATATACAGGTCCTTCTAAAAAAATTAGCATATTGTGATAAAGTTCATTATTTTCCATAATGTAATGATAAAAATTAAACTTTCATATATTTTAGATTCATTGCACACCAACTGAAATATTTCAGGTCTTTTATTGTTTTAATACTGATGATTTTGGCATACAGCTCATGAAAACCCAAAATTCCTATCTAAAAAAATTAGCATATTTCATCCGACCAATAAAAGAAGTGTTTTTAATACAAAAAAAGTCAACCTTCAAATAAATATGTTCAGTTATGCACTCAATACTTGGTCGGGAATCCTTTTGCAGAAATGACTGCTTCAATGCGGCGTGGCATGGAGGCAATCAGCCTGTGGCACTGCTGAGGTGTTATGGAGGCCCAGGATGCTTCGATAGCGGCCTTAAGCTCATCCAGAGTGTTGGGTCTTGCGTCTCTCAACTTTCTCTTCACAATATCCCACAGATTCTCTATGGAGTTCAGGTCAGGACCCCCACAGTAATACCATGGTCAGTAAACCATTTACCAGTGGTTTTGGCACTGTGAGCAGGTGCCAGGTCGTGCTGAAAAATGAAATCTTCATCTCCATAAAGCTTTTCAGCAGATGGAAGCATGAAGTGCTCCAAAATCTCCTGATAGCTAGCTGCATTGACCCTGCCCTTGATAAAACACAGTGGACCAACACCAGCAGCTGACATGGCACCCCAGACCATCACTGACTGTGGGTACTTGACACTGGACTTCAGGCATTTTGGCATTTCCTTCTCCCCAGTCTTCCTCCAGACTCTGGCACCTTGATTTCCGAATGACATGCAAAATTTGCTTTCATTCGAAAAAAGTACTTTGGACCACTGAGCAACAGTCCAGTCCTGCTTCTCTGTAGCCCAGGTCAGGCGCTTCTGCCGCTGTTTCTGGTTCAAAAGTGGCTTGACCTGGGGAATGCGGCACCTGTAGCCCATTTCCTGCACACGCCTGTCCACGGTGGCTCTGGATGTTTCTACTCCAGACTCAGTCCACTGCTTCCGCAGGTCCCCCAAGGTCTGGAATCGGTCCTTCTCCACAATCTTCCTCAGGGTCCGGTCACCTCTTCTCGTTGTGCAGCGTTTTTTGCCACACTTTTTCCTTCCCACAGACTTCCCACTGAGGTGCCTTGATACAGCACTCTGGGAACAGCCTATTTGTTCAGAAATTTCTTTCTGTGTCTTACCCTCTTGCTTGAGGGTGTCAATGATGGCCTTCTGGACAGCAGTCAGATCGGCAGTCTTACCCATGATTGCGGTTTTGAGTAATGAAACAGGCTGGGAGTTTTTAAAAGCCTCAGGAATCTTTTGCAGGTGTTTAGAGTTAATTAGTTGATTCAGATGATTAGGTTAATAGCTCATTTAGAGAACCTTTTCATAATATGCTAATTTTTTGAGATAGGAATTTTGGGTTTTCATGAGCTGTATGCCAAAATCATCAGTATTAAAACAATAAAAGACCTGAAATATTTCAGTTGGTGTGCAATGAATCTAAAATATATGAAAGTTAAATTTTTATCATTACATTATGGAAAATAATTAACTTTATCACAATATGCTAATTTTTGAGAAGGACCTGTATTTCATTTCAATATAATTTTTGCTGCAGTATTTCAGTTAAATTATGCAACGTTAAGTTTACTTCTAAATTAATAAGGTAAAGTTTCTCTTAAATGTTTCATTGTACCTCTCAGAATAAACCGTATTAAGTAAAATTTAAATATAATGTGCCATGCTGTTTTTGCCCTGAAAAGGTCTGAAGACCCACATTCTAGACATATTTTAGTGCTTATTGACATAACTGCCTGTGGTTGGAGAACAGTCAGATGTCATTTTAAAATGTCATTTTAAAATGATTCACATGTTGAACTGTTTGAAGTGCTTAATTAATTCTTCTTCATTCCGCAGCTGATATTTGATTTCACCGACATGCCAGAACTCCTCCTGCTCTCCAGGCACTCTCTCTATCTGTAACTATCTCTGTCTTTCTCCTGAGGGTCTGCAGAGAACAGAACTGTGGATGTTGTAGAGGTGTCCACCAACTGCTCTGTTCAGTGAACCCTTCAAATCTATTAGATTTAACCTCCAAAGAGTGTTCTGTCTCAGATGAATTATAGAAGCAAACTGCGAGCTGTGATGATGGACAGAACATTCCAATATCTCTTCCTCTTCATTGAGAAAATGACCAGCAGTGGTAGGAAGCAAGTCAAGTTAATGTCTTATTTATATCTAGCACACTCATCTTTGGTCAAATCCTATCAGAGTGTTATTGCGACTCAGATGTTGGCCTGAATTACTGCCAAAAGCTCGATCAAACAGGAAAGTCTGAGCTGGAACACATTACGTTAGAGAGGTGCAGAGCCTTTGGGGTAAGACAAGAAAGAATTTCCAGAACTGCACTCTTGGTTTGTGCCCAGTGTGTCTTTTGACTTCGAACCTTTTCGTAAGAGCATGTATAACTTGTTCTTCACATGTGGAAAGACATATTCTTAGCCACATTCTAAGCCAGTGAACCCTGCAGAGACATATGTGTATTGTGTACCAACTCTTAGCTCCATCTCACCCCTCAGGCTCTGAATAAACATGTCAGGTGGGTGTCAGTGTTTGCAGGAACATGTCGTCAGCTTACCTTGAGGTCCCTAACTCAGAATTCCACCATTGTCTCCCCAGGCTCCCTCTCTACTGAGGATCAAAGACACAGCTGATTATGTTAATTACATAATGACTTTTAATTCCAGGGACAGTTTTGAAAATGGAGTATAACAAAGATTCTAATGAGAGTTATTGTATTTTATTATAACTGCAATGGATAATGTATTTAATTCCTATCACAATTCCCACAAAACACGTTTCTGCTTCAGAGTAAAAAAAAAAATCTAATTGTGTTTTTACTCTTCCTCGTTTCGTCTTTCTATTTCTCAACTGCACATTTATTTCTCTGCAACTTTCTATTTCACATTGTGACACTCATTGAAAAACTAGAAATTACTAGAAATTGAAAAATATAAAATCACAATAATAACATTTTGTTTCTCATTATGGTGATTTCATCACTCACAGTGGGACTTTCTCAGTAATTGTGACATTGTTTCACAATGTTACAATGTCTCACAAATTTGACTTATAGTTTCTTGTAGTTATACTCTCAATAGTCATCTTAATAATATATTAAAAGAGAATATATTTTGAAAGAAACAAAGCCTCTCCTTTTCCTCACTGTGGTCAGACAGGGACAGACCAGACTAACACAGCTCTTTGGTCTGTATACAGGATATTCCTCTGCCCAGGGCTGTTTTGCCTCAGGCTCATTTGAGAGAGCCAATTTAGACTGGCAAAATTACAGAGTGCAGGGAGCCCTTTGAAGGGGGGATGGGGAACACATCTGGAGACCCCCTCCCTTCCCGAAGTGCAACAGTAGCAGAAAATAGAGGGTGGTTTTGGGGATTCCTTGCTCCTTAGGATATCCCGTTAGTTTACTTGTGTCCTCATTTCCTTTCCGACCCTCTTCTCTGAAAGTTACAGTTGGCCTCACTGTTGCAGTTTCTTTTTCACTGCAGTCATGAAAATCCAGTTCTAATTTGTCGACATTTTTCTCATACTCAACCTCTCTGCCATCCGCCGTTTCACCTCTAGAAGAGCTCGTCTGGTTTGTTGCCCTCAGTGGCTCCTGTCTGGAGGTGGGGCTGAAGCCCAACTGCCTCCTGTGGTCATGGTTCTCTTGCTCTGTGGCTGACAGCGAAACGTAAGAAAAATCTGGAAATGGAATTAAGAAACCAGAGGAAAGCGAGAGGGGGAAGGGACTAAAGAGAAAGTTTTTGTATTTGGAAAGTTAGAATGGGAGGAAGAAGAAAGTGAGAGAATGACTAAGAAAGAAAGGAAAGAGAGAGAGAGAGAGAGAGAGAGAGGGGAGTGAAGGAGCAGGAGGAGAGCAAGGACTACAATAAAACCTCACGCGCAGACTTCACTCTACTGAACTCTCTTTATCAGTACTGCATTCAGAAAGAGTTGTACACACAAGAAGCGGCTTCCTTTGAAAACCTTTTGGTGAGAAACCCGTGTGACCTGATCTCTAGAGAGGTGGGTCGGACGGTGGTGTCTGTGTCTGGTGGAAAGCTTACAGAAGTCTCAGACTGCAGCTGTGAACTTGACGCTATGCCTGTAATCTAAATCAGCCCTCACCTGTGAACACCTGCAGATGCCTGGCTCCCTCGATCGCCCTCGATCTCCCCCCTCTCTCACGCGTCTGCCGCATCATGCATGCTGAGCGGATCATAATGAGCGTTAGTTCATGACTATCCACCCTGACCCATCTCTGATCTCTCACAGCTGCCAGCTGGAATCTGAATTTGAGAATATGAACTGTCTTTAAAGAGCAGATGTGCTGATTTGGAGACAATATGACTGTAAAAATGCATCTTACCCCACATTCACACATCAGTGTCCTTAAATTTAGGTCAAACATGTCAGATCCAGTGCAGATGAGTTCAAATGGTTCATGCATGCCTCATGGAAGAGAAAGCTCTAAATATTTAGAAATGTAAATCAATAAAACTGATCAGATCATGCTGTGGCTGAAGGTCTGATTTTCATGCTTCACATGAGGGGACCATATTTTTAATTGCATCACACAGTGTAAACACTAAACATCTGCAAACTCCATCTTCAGTTCAAGAACTTCTCCTCTCCCTCTTGCTCTTTTTTTTGCCACTCTGAGAATGAATCTCCTCGTTGTGACTCATTGTTCTCAGAAATAACTCTTCTGCTCAGCGAGAGGCACATATTCCCAAAAACATTGTGGGTTTAGCTGTATTCCAAATTCCACTGCTGCTGAATGATTTTTATCAGCGTATTTATTTTTCCAAAGACTAATGTGTTATTTTCATGCGCACCGAGCTGCTCCATGCGCACCCTGCACTCCAGCTCCAAAATGACAAGCTCCCCTCTCCTCATTTGCATACTGAGATCCGATTGGCTGGAGTGCAGCTGGAGGTCTGGAATAAGGGAATGGAATGCGATGAGTCGAGCAGGCGTGCAGTTTACCAGCCCGCTTAGACCCGGACATGACCAAAGCGTTACTTCAAGAAAATGGATCAGATGGAAAAATAGGGCATTGCTCACTCTGCACACACATTTCTTGCAGTGCTGCAGCTGTGGTTCCTTTTCCACCCCCATTGGAGGCCTGCCGAAGTGACAAACCAGAAATATTTTAAATTACAGTATTTGCTATAATAGTGAATTGAATGGGACATATATTGAAGAAAAAAAGGGTGTCAATAGGTTTATTTTTTAAGAAGTCTGATGCTATTGTTGCTATTGATATTATATCGATGATGTTTGATCAAAAACAAAACTATATATAAAAACAATGTGAAATATTATAATTTAAAATAACTGTTTTCTATTTAAATATAGTATAAAATGTAATTTATTGCTTTGCTTTACCATTTTTTCAGGATTCTCAAATGAAAAATATCCTGATCGCATGTACTTTCTGTTTTCTTTGATATGTGAGAGTGAGAGCTAGGAAGAAATGAGTATGCGTGTATGCTCCTCTTTTTTCAATGCCTTTTGAAGCTCTACTGTTGGAGCCCTTCTTTATTTAAAATGCAGAAATACGACTTTCTCCTCTTTTTCCTTGTTGTGCCCATTACAGCATAGATAAAAATCATTCAGTGTTTTTTTTTTTTTTTTTGTAATTTAGTGTTGTTGTTTTTTTACTTTTGAGAAAGCATACAGAACATTTAGCGGAAAAAAATAAGAAAACTTATTCGACCACTATGGTACACATGTGAAGGGTCTGTTGTTGGATAGGACAATCTGATCCAATAAAGCTGCTTGTATACCCACCTGACCACTGATCTATTTTGGCATTATAATGCCATTATAATAGCAAACTTTTTTTTATTCCTCAAAGTAGCATTTTCCTTCAGTCTGCATTTTAATGTAATTTCTTAATGTCATCATTCTACTTTTTAAAGTTGAAAGGTGACCTGAAAGTGTTGAGATATGACTTATTGTCATTTCTTCCTAAATCTGACCCTAATGACAGAGACACTTTCTTCCAAGTTCTTCTGGAATTCTTCCTCAGAGGAGCTTTCCAGATGTGGAATTTCATGACTCTTGCATCAGCACCCCAGCATTGCATCATTACCGTTTGCCCCTATTAGGCCAACTGAACACCAGACACCACAAGAAACTCTTAACTGACACTTGTCATAACAGGAAGGTGCTCTACAGAGAGATAAAGCCGATTAGAAAAGTATTCTGACTGTCTGCTCCGATAACAGACAGGACCACACAGACAGAAAAGTTGCACACGTGAATGCAGGTTTCTACCAAAGCTTTGCATTTTGCATTAGTAGATTAATTAGTAGTAGATAGTAGATTCATTAGTGGATTAATTGACAAAATTGTTTAGGCACTATTAAGCAACGTATAACATACAGTATATATGCATATGCAGCTCACAGTTGTGAAATAGCACTTTCAGTTCGGATTAATCAAGTCTGCAAACATATCCGCCCCACACATCCAGGAGCAGGGACATTTGACGAACATCAAAGTTTTAGGGTGGGACTGTTTCTACTGTCATTCTCAACTGTAGTTATTAGCTCAGTACTGACGGCAGGAGAGCTGCGTCAATTCGTGAACACTATCATCAGGGTGTTCCCAGGATGTCATTCATCAAACAATACGATAACTGACATTGCAGGGTTTGTTTCCTCTGCTTATGCATCCATATGGTGATGAACAAGTTTTACCAGAATACCGCAAACTACACTCTTACAAATAAAGCTTTTTTGCAGCGATGCCATAGTAGAGGAACCATTTTTGGTCAAGCAAAAATAACCTTTTTTTTTTTTTATTTTAATATTACAAAGAACCTTTTTCCTCTATAAAGAACCTTTTGTAGAATGGCCGTTAAAGGTTCTACGTGGAACCATCAATGCCAATAAAGAACCTTAATTTTTTTTTAAATGTACAATACTCCATTCTCTCTTATTCTCAATTCACGTTTGTTGTTTTGGAGGCTCTGTTTGGTAGACTGGGGACAGCCAGAGTAAACATTCATAACAGCAGAGCTTTCCCAGTTTTCTCTTCACAAAGTCTTGCGGTGGTTAGGGGTTTGTGTGGGAACTCACACAGGTGCTGGGAGTGTGGATGTTTGCATGTGTTGCGTATGTGTTATCTGTGGATAGTGTCTGGTTTATATGCTCACTGCCCTACAGGTGTACCATTCACACACCTGTCCCCGTTCACCAGGATGTAAACACGATCAGGTCCTCTCACACCTTTGTCACACCCTCGCTCGGCAAACACACGTTCGCATACCCTAAGTGCGGAGACACGCTCACACGTTCTTCCATTGGTAATGTGACAACGGCTTTTTTGGTCTACCTTTCAGACACACACATTAAACTAAATGATAGGAGGGGTTTATCAGTGTTACTCTGAATTTTAACAGTGACTATTTAAATGATCATTTTAAAAGAGGCTATATATCAAATTAGCCTCTCAAGATGTTATTTGAGTTGATCTTTGCTTATCATGATCAGGGAGTGGGATGAATTCAGGCAAATTATTATTTGTTCTTCCATCACTATTAGAACATACTGTACAGTATTTAAAAGTTTGAGTTAAAAAAAAAAAGTATCTTTTACTGCACCAAGGCTGCATTTATTTGATCAAAAATAGAGTAAAAACAGTCAAATTGTGAAATATTATTATAACTCACAATAATTGTTTTCTATTGTTATATATTTTAAAATATAGTTTATTCCTGTGATGGCAAAGCTGAATTTTCAGCGTCATTACTCTAGTCTTCAGTGTCACATGATCCTTCAGAAATCATTCTAATATGCTTATTTGGTGCTCAAGAAACATTTTTTTATTGTTATCAATGTTGAAAACAGTTGTGCTGCTTAATATTTTTGTGGAATAGAAAAAAATGGATATAAAGTTCAGAAGAACAGTGTTTATTTAAAATATAAATCTTTATTAACATTATAAATACCTTTACTGTCAATTATGATCCGTTTATTGCACCCTTGCTGAATAAAAAAACAGTGGTCACTAGTCTTCCTGAGGCCACGTATAAGTACCCAATCTAAAATGAACAAAATGTATAACAAAAAGTAAGATTCAACCATCACTAATTAATTTTTCGTTTCACATAAAATGTATCTTTCTTTTTTGTGGTCTCTCCCCTTCAGCACTTCTCCGAGCAGATGGAGGACTTCTCCAATGACCTTTTCAGCAGTTTCTTTGATGATCATCTGTTGGCGGAGAGGAACCCATTGTTAGATATGGATCTGGACCCTCCAAATCCAGACATCCAGGCAGAACACAGCTACTCTCTCAGCGGGGACTCTGCCCCTCAGAGCCCCTCCATGCCCATCAAATCAGATGATGATGCAGGTTAGCAACCAGCTTAGCATACCCTTTTCTTTCTTCTTCTTTCTAGTCATCATTCACGCAGAAAATCAGCTCTCCATGCTAGATTATCAGGAGAAGATTTTCCAGTCTTGATAAACAACATAGTTCAAAAGGTCGTCTATCAGCAGATTTGTTTTTCTATAAAGAATTTTATCTGCATCTCTCCTCCTTATCTCCTGGAGCACCCGTGCAGCACAGGGTTCCTTGACGAAGCGCTAGCCAAGAGCTCAGTCTACCATTGGAAGCTGGGAATTCCAGGAAGACAGCCAACACTCACACTCGCTCACTCTTTTTGTCAGTTTGTCCGTCTGTCTCTCTCTCTCTCTCGCTGTCTTTCTCACACACACGCCATGATCAGGCCAAGGAACTGTAGACATCCATAAAATAAAAAGGGATCTGGTTTCCAGCTTCAGATGGAGAATTTGGTGGAGGTGGCTCAGAGAGTTGCATCATCCTGAACTTAGGTTGACTATGTGAGGAGAGTGTGTGCGCAGACTGTGGCTTCTTTCCAGTCAGGCTTTAAATCAACAAAGCTTTAAAGAAGCATAAAGCTGCTGCAGGATTTCTCTGTCCATTTAGCCAGAGCACTGCTCTGAGCATCCAAAATGAATTTGGTCTTTTTTGAACATATTGTTTCTTTCTCTCTGACTTCTAGAACTGACAGAAAAATATGCAAACATGTTCCTTTAAGATTACAGCGGCAGTTATACTTTAGGGGTACAACCCATAGACTGTATAAAAACATACATATTAGCAGGGTGCGACTTGTTAAAAAAGCAGAGAGAGGGATATTTGAACAAGATTGTCATTGACAATGTAGAAATACAGTATTTCTATAAAAATGCAAAATGCAATAAAAATGCAAAAAATAATTGTTTCAACTGAATTAACTCAATTTTAACATTTAACTTGACAATACATTATCCAATTTACAGACATGAGGAATTAAGGTAAGCTGTCAAACATTTTGAACTTATTTCAGCCATACAGACAAATTTATATTATCCTTATCTTTTTCCAGGATAAATCATAGTGTTGCACGTTTTACCAAGATGTAATTAGACCAGTAATATTAATCCAGTATTAAGTACATTTTAGAGGTAAATAAATAACAAAGATGTCCCTTTGAGGGTACCGTCCCAGTGACAAGCTGTTGTACTTGTTCCCAAATATATAAAATCTTTGCATGTAGGGAGTTTAGATGACCACAGTGAGTTCAGGTGTTTCAGTAGTATCATGTGATATCTGCTCTGACCCATAAACCTGCCCCTATAAAGACTGTGCATCTTTAGAGGGCAGTTAAAGTAAGCACTGACTGGTTCACTACTTTGTCTCCTGTTGCTCTGCAGTAACTTTAAACCTGCTAATGAGCATCGTTCTTCCGTCTCCGCCGGCCTGGAGTCGCCCCACTATGATACCTGCTGTCCTGAGAGACATCAAAGCCTTACAGTGCCCTATGGGCAGGACCCAGTAGCATCTGTAGAGTTTAAGGAGAAACTTTGGAGATTTGCATCTTAAAGTCTTTACTGGTAAATTAACGTAAGAGATCATGTGTGAACAGGACCTTTTCAAAAATACCGGTAAATTGGTTCCGGCAATTTACCAGTAAGGGAAGTTGTAACATTACTATGATCACGTAGAACGTCAGACTTAGAACGTGCTGATGTAAGAAGTCTGCTTTGGGCCAATCATAAAGTTGTTATGGAGATGATGTGATTACTCAGCGCTGTTTACAGTAAGCTTTTTAATCGTTTTTCTATTTAAATATGCGCTAGATGATCATCTTTGACCATTGCGCCAGGTCTCGCAGCTTTTCAACGTGTCGCGCTCGAGACCCACCCTTCTTTTCATCAGCGCTGCGGCTCTGCAGTTGGATACAATTATGTGTTTTTAAGAGCAAAAACGCATTCTGTTTGATCATCCCCTTATGCCTTTCACTCAGATGTCAAAAAGAATTTGTCAAATTGAACAGATAGTGAAACTAAAGCACTTCTCCTCATGCGGGCGGATGAAGACCACGGCACAGCGTATTATTTTTGTGTAAATACTTTGTGCCTTTTTCCCCATGCTGGTGAGCCTTTTACCCCGTGTGTGGGGTAAAAGGCTCACCTTGCCACCTCATACATTTATAAGATTTTTAAACAAACAAGCTACTTTTATGCAACTTTTTAAACTTTTTACTTTTATTTATTTTCACACAAAATCTGTTGCCCCATCAATGTTCAATAAAAAAGATATATATTTTTTTCTGCATTCATACACTATGAGAGTAGTGAAAAGCATGTTTTTCTTAGGGTGTGCCTTTAGCCCTGTTGTACAATCTAGATCTGATAGTCTGACTTTGCTGACTTTGACTAGCATGATTTCAGTCAAATTAAAGGGTTTACATGACATTTTTAAAAGATGAATTACTGCTTTCCGTCTGCAAGAAAACTTTTAATGTGTATGCTAAACTATGCTTAAACCTGAAGTGAAGGTCCGTATCATTGCTACTGACTTTAGTTTTTGGATCTGAATATTTCAAATGTTTATATTGTGTTTTGGATGTTGAACCTTATGGTGTAGTAAATTAACTAGTTCAACCAGCATAAGGATGATACCAGAGAAGGATGAGAGGTTCCCTGTAGATGCAAGAGACGGAGACCCCGCCGAAAGATTTTTGAGAAATTGTACATTTGGTCTAATCATGTTAATCCCTTTTTCACGATAGAGATAGTGAGTGTGTTTGCTTTAGTGCACCGGGGTGAAGAACAGACTCTTATGGTCTAATCTGCCATATTGAACTGATGGTTTGGGCGCTTTTACAGAGGTTCCCTACAGACAGAGAGCTATAAAGTATAAAATTCAGCTCTCTCCACCAAACAGCAGAACTCCTAAAGAGCTTTGCTCTCCTGTCGTAATCAGACTCCTGCTGATGTCCTTCCCTAACAGAGGACTAACATGAAAAACCTGCCATCCTTCTTTTACAAGGCCGCATAATGTTTTATCGATTCTGCAGTGGAGCCTGCACACGAATGTTACCGAGGGCGATGTGATAACGAGGGCTCCCTCTATTTGCAGTGCTTTCCTCCCCTTTGAAGCGTCCAGAAATGTTAGCTGTTCTCTAGCCACCCTACATGCCCCCAATCTCTCACATGCCCCCTCCCACCCCATAGGCTTTTGTGTCAACAGTATAAAGAGAAGCCAGTTTGCTTTAACCTTCCGGTCATTAAGTGAGTCTGTCCTCCTCACCTGCATCATTCTATATGAACCCCCCTCCATGGGGTCTGGAGTGTGAAATCGGTCACTTTCCTGAAAATATAACTCTTTGATTACAATGTGCTGCATGACGTTACAATCCTGCATGATATTTTAATACTCATTTGCCTGTAAGGCCCTGTTTTAATTTTTTTTAAAGCACATAGATTCATTACATTGCTAAATAATGTCTTATACACTGTGATACATTAAATCATTTATTTATTTTTTGGCTGTCCTTGGATACAATTTTTGGTATTCTGAAAAATGAAAGCAAACAAAAACCCTCCAAATGAAGATAATTCAAAGACAATGTTGATAATCTAAAGCATGGAATAAAGTAAAAAATAAAAGTAAATGTATTGTTTTGTTGTTTGTTTTCATATCATTGTACATAAGTTTATTATTAGTGGCTCACAGTCCACAGGATTTTGCAATTGAAATTTTCCTTACTTAGGGACCGCTGTTCTTGCATTATTTCTGTGCTTTTTTTATGGATGTCTTTAGCTGTTGTGTAATTTCTCTTGCCATTATTGCCACGTTTTTTAAGACCACTCCAACTGTCAAGTTAAAACAGTGCTTTGAGAAACCAGTATTCGGTTTAATTCTGTTGCACTTCCTTTTTTTAACTTCAGAAGCATCTTGTGTGATCTTTGTGTCTTCTGGGGGACTTTAGTTAAGTATTGTCATTCCATATGTCAACCCCCAGATCAAAAAAATTTAATGAAACCTTTAGTTTTTAACAGACCTCATTCATCTGTTTTCTGTTTGTTTGAGTATGTTATTTCTCTCCTCAGACTCAGAAGGGATGTGGTCGTTCAGTCAGGATCTCACAGCCATTCTAGTGAAGCAGGAGCCCAGCCTGATGTCAGAGAACTGCCCTGATACAGCGCCCCCTCTGGCCAACTCCAGCACCTGTTCACACCCCCTCACTCTTGCCCCTCCGCCACAGAGGAACCACACCGGGGAAAAGGTAAGACAGAACGTTATTACAGCTCCCTGTTTCACACTGTAAAACACTGATTCTTCATGGTCGTCATACCATGCCTGTACCCAGCATTGAGGTCCCCAAGGTCCTGACCTCTGTATTTTTTTCTGAGGTGTATAATAATAGTCATTAAATAATTGCCTAATAATAACTGTACTTTGGTGCTGCAAAGATATTGTACACCGCCAAAATAACCAACTCTCTCTAATGAGCTGATCAGTTCTTGGCAATGTCAAAATCACTAAGATGGCCAATCAAATCAAAGAAGGCAGGCATTACCGTTACTTTTTACAGAATCACAAGCGTGATTTCCAGCACAACGCTTTAGTTTTAATGGTCAAAGAGTGATATGTTAATATAAGAAAGTACCTAAAGATTTAATGTTTGACAGCTGTGTTACGATTGAATTGTTAAAAGACAGACAGTAATATACGGGGATGCAAACAACTCAACCAGAGCCGTTTTCAGCCTGTTATGCATAAGAATAAATGTGTGCATACTGTTAATGATTTAGTTGAACTTGGTTACATTTTCTTGTTAGACTTTCAGTAAATTAATTCATTGTCCTCAGACCTACACTAGAACATAAAATGTGTGGCTTTGACAAGTGTATTTATAGGTTATTGTTAGGACAGTCAATAAAAAATATTTCCAAATTGATAAAAACTTTCGAATATATTCTGTTTTTTTAAGCTATTTTTCTTTATTCATCTCCTATTTTATTTCTTTCATTTTTTCTTTTTGATAAGAAACCCATAAGTGTCTGCATATTGACCCAATATTGATGTCCAGGCCTGGTCTGCTCAAAATTTAAAGCGATAATTCACCTAAAAAAGACAATTCTTTTATCATTCTGTTATCATTTACCTGTTAAAATAGTGTCATTTCAAACCTAAATGCCTACATTTTTCATGGCAATGGGTTTTAATGCCATTGTTATCCAATTTTTGCCCTACAGTCATCTTAAAATGCACATGTGTAAATCAGGGGAGTCAAAATCCAAGCAAGCTCAGTTTTTGTACCTCAATATTTATAAAACGCTGTGTACGGCCATGCATTATACAACTATCCTTAAAAAAGGACATTAGGTCGAAAGCTTGTGTTTTTAGTTAGGTTATTGTTACTTTTGAGTGGATATCAAACTGAGCTGATGATGGTGAACCTTGCACACACTGTGCACCAGAGGGACCATTGTGTTAGTGTAACAATGAAAACCACACGCACACACATTTGCATCATGTGCTCTTTTGCTCAGCTGGCAGTTTGCTCCACTTCTCTGCCCAGTGAACATGTTCGCAGTACGAGTGCGTGTGTGAGGAGTTGAACTCACTGAAGCATGGGAATCTGCTCCAGCAGCATCAGTGTTGAGTTGAGAGTAGATTAGTTCTTTGTGGCTGCTGAGGCCTCTTGGATCTGGCACCGGTCTCTCTATGAGCATCAGAGCCACGGAACTGCTCTCTTCTCCCTGACTTGACACTAACTCAGGCCAGACTTTCCGCCGGCTCCCATAAACTCTGCCCTCTCCGGGGAGCTGGTTTGCAGCAGTTGTGTGCTGCGTGAAGATACCTGTCAACAAAATAAGCAAACACACAGAATGAAGGCTTGAACAGTTTTTGCTCGCCATTAGCAACAAAGTGCTGTCAAGAATAACTTGGCTAGATTAAATAATATTCTGGATGGATGGGGTTATATAAGCACATGTCCTTTTTTTAAGAAGGGCAGCACATGGCGTAAAGCTGTTCTGACTTCCCATTGAGTTCAGCTGGACTGTCAGTGCATCTGTACTGGAGAGCGTCCTCATGGAGACAGTGAGACCAAGCAGCTCTCACAAGATAAACAAAAAACATATATAACATGGCATTAAGAAACAGCGCACCATAATAACTATAATTTATGAACTGCATATATTACATAATCCTCAGACACTGCATTTGGAACCTTTTCGAGGCCACCTTGGAATGTTTAAGTAATCCAAGTTCTTGGTCCAACTAAAACAGAATATGACCTGATTTTGCTGTATTTTAATTTTAATAAAGCTTGACTTGAAGAGCAGGAAGGTACATTTTATTAGCTATTTGAAATATGTTTGCATAGGCACTTATGAGTGAGTCATTGAATCATTGACTCCACTGATTTGTAAGACTGGAGAAACTGGAAGAATTGGAAGATAGCGCTTAAAGGATTAGTTCTCTTTTTAAAAAACTTTTGCTGATAATTTACTCACCCCCATGTCATCCAAGATGTCCACGTCTTTCTTTCTTCAGTCGAAAAGAAAGTAAGGTTTTTGATGAAAACATTCTAGGATTTTTCTCCATATAATGGACTTCATGGGGTACCAAACGGTCCAAGGACCAAATGACAGTTTCAGTGCAGCTTCAAATGGCTTTAAACGACACCAGACGATGCATAAGGGTCTTATCTAGCGAAAAGATCGGTCATTTCAAAAATAAATAAAAAGTTTAAGTTTTATAAGCACAAATGCTCGCCTTGCTCTGTTCTGTGATGCACGTTCGTGACTCTCCTGTTCGAACTCGTTCATCAAAATTAACAAATCTTTTTTCGAGTCATTTCATTTCGTCTTATAAGTTTCATAAGACTGTATATGAAAAACTATGTAAAAAAAAGTATATTTAATAGGCTACTTGATCAAAAGAGTTAACACAACTACAAGCCAAGTATACTTTGAATACTTTTGATCGAGATATACTTAAAAGTATAATTGAGTACAAGTACAGGCCAAATATACTTGGACTTTTCTCTTAGTATAAGTCAAGTTCTCATAAGTGTAATTTTAAGTATATTAAATATATAAAATATTTTAAGTATACCACAAAGCACATAAAGTATATTTATGAGAAGTATATAAAATGTAGACTGAAAGTATACTTTCTTATTTTTAGATTAAAAGAAGTATACTAATAGAACACTAGAATAAACTTATTTTTCGTAAGGGTGTGCAGTCTCTGAATACACATAAGGATACATTTATAATATAGAAACCCCGGATAGGACAGTAAAATGTCATGGCTTCCAGCATTACAAGTTATAATATGGACTGACAACTTTCTAGCCAATAGCTTTGGCCGATTTTTTTTGCCAATTTATTACATTTTAAACTAGATGTATTCAAATATTGTTGTACAAAGGCCTTTACCAGTTTAAACTGTTGAGAATACCACCCACTGACCCAGAAGGTAATGAGAGGGGGGCGTGAAGAGAAGCGAAGGGTACAGCAGCCCCTCTGATCTGAGGCTCATGTCACCTCTCTTTGTGCATGATGGTTGGTCGTTGGCCAGACTGTGTGTGGTTTGCAGGTGGGTAGCCTTTGCTCTGTGAGTGTAAACTGTTTGAGTCTGCCTTCAGCTGTGTTTACTGTCTCAGACATCCAGCATGGAGCACATTTAGTCCAGTACCTTAACAGTTCAGTACCATCAAATATCATCAAATACTACAGACCCCTGCAGCCTTATATCATCAAAGACTCTCAGATAAAGTTGAATGATGTCTTTGTACCACATATTGCTGTAGACAGGATAGACAGGATGTTTCTTTCAGAAATACATAAGTGTATAAGCATCTGTTGTGTGGTTTGATGTTGTAGTCAGGGTGAATTCCATTTTATTTGTTGAATGTGATGTATTTCTGGATGAAACAGGATACTTAAATTTATCAGCAGCAAAAGAAAGTAATTTTAGAGGAGATAAGATTTGTATTAAAGGCAAAACATACACAGATGAACTGTTTGTGACCAGGAATGTGCATTAAATAGTGCATTACATTTAGATTCCATGTTTACATTTAATGATTGTTTTTCTGTTTTCTTGTGCTGTTAGGGTTCCAAAGGCCGGAGCTCAAACTCAATTCCTGCCATCAAAGCAGAGCCCAGAGAGGTGAACCAGTTCCTCAGTGTGCCTTCAGGTGGGTGTGGAATCTCTCTTCATTCCTTCATTCCTGCTCTCAAACAGCATGGTCTTTATGATGAAGCTGTTTGAGCAAGGGAGGCTTGCTGATTTAGCTAGTTAAGAAGCCTAGTAAGGACACTAGCATACAAGCAACCTATGCTGGGGACTGTACTCAAAATAAAAGTCTAAAAAGAGTGCACAGTAGACCTTTACTTTTGGTACACAACAACAAGCTAATGTACTCAACATATAGCACTTAGTTGCCACATATGGTATGGCCAGTGCAGTTCTTCCACTAACCAAATTAGCCCTCTTTTATTCTGCTCCCTCACTCTAAGGTCAGTTCAGGGTTATAAATACTCTAATGGTGTGTTTCTTTTCCAGAGGAAATGAGGCTTAGTATTAGTGTTTCTTTATTTAACTTTTGCATGTGTTTGACAATCTCTCAGATCTCAGATGTAGCCCTTTCTGAATGGCCCATTGATGAAAACTGGGTCTGATGTAACCTCTGACGGTTGCATTTTAGACCCTGGTATTGTTTGAATACTGTGGTAGAATGTAGTTATTTATTTACATTTTTTTTTTTTTTAGGTTGGTGCATGTCTGTAGTTTTACTGAGAGTTTTATTGTGTGTGTGTTTGTGTGTGTGTGTGTGTGTGTGTGTGTGTGTGTGTGTGTGTGTGTTTTATGAGCATTTATGTTTCATGAGCATTTGCTTATGGTATAGTTTAATATATTGTCATGCACTGTACACTAGCATTCAAAGGTGTGTGTGTGTGTGTGTGTTTGTGTGTGTGTGTGTGTGTGTGTGTGTGTGTGTGTGTGTGTGTGTGTGTGTGTTGAGCATTTATGTTTCATGAGCATTTGCTTATGGTATAGTTTAATATATTGTCATGCACTGTACACTAGCATTCAAAGGTGTGTGTGTGTGTGTGTGTTTGTGTGTGTGTGTGTGTGTGTGTGTGTGTGTGTGTGTGTGTGTGTGTGTGTGTGTGTGTGTGTGTGTGTTGAGCATTTATGTTTCATGAGCATTTGCTTATGGTATAGTTTAATATATTGTCATGCACTGTACACTAGCATTCAAAGGTTTGTGGTCGATAAGATTTAAAAAAGATTCCCCTGTCCCCTGTTTAGATGAAAATCTACTAATGGTAAGCAACCTGTAACACCTGCAGGCATTGTGTGTGCGCTGTCTATCTGGCAGCATGGTGTTCTTTTATTCTGCTCCTCCAAAAATAACAGTATTAAAGCAGTGCTGTGTATGCTGGGACATTGCCAGACAAAAACTCATGATGACTCTAACATCCACCACACTTAGAAATATTGTGCATGCATGTGCTGTGTGCAAAATCCCGAAAGGATTAGACTTTATTGGCTTTTCTTGATGACAGGTGAATGGACTGAATTCCAGTTTCACACTTTGGCCTGTCGTTGCTCAAAGATTCACTGCCCATTTTAACTCTGACAGTTTTGACGGATTGGCACGTATGTTTAGCATGAGTCACAGGTGTTTCAGGTGCTTCAAGATTATCTCTGTGTCCCAAACAGATGAACATCTGCGTTTGCCACCCACTCCTCCCAGCAGCCATGGCAGCGATAGCGATGGATCCCAGAGCCCACATTCACTGCCACCATTAAGCCCTGGCCACCTGCAGAGCCCACATTCACTGCCTCCCTCCAGCCCTGCCCGGCTACAGGCCCGAACCTCCACAGCCATCTCCTCGTCCCCTCTCCTCACCGCCCCGCATGTGAGTCACACGCAACACACATGTGACACAGCACATTCATTATATACAATTCAAATTTTTATACACATACATTTTAAGCACATATATACAGAGTGAAAATGATGACTTGTGTTGTAATGCAGAAGCTGCAAGGAACATCAGGCCCTTTGATGCTGACAGAGGAAGAGAAGAGGACTTTGATCGCTGAGGGATATCCTATCCCCAACAAACTACCGCTCACCAAAACCGAGGAGAAAGCCCTCAAACGGGTGCGCAGGAAAATAAAAAATAAGGTATGACTTATGATCACATAGTATTAATAGTGAAACAATTTAGTCAGATCCTCCCATTATATGATATTTGTGAGGACTTTGATATATATATGCTAAAGTAGGTGCATTTTTTTCTTTTTCTTAGATCTCTGCACAGGAAAGCCGCAGGAAGAAGAAGGAATACGTTGAGTGTTTGGAGAAAAAGTAAAATTCTCCCTCTTATTGCTTTGTTCTCTACCTCTTCCATCCCCTCTCCCTTTCTGACTGCTCTCATTTTCTTCCCCTTTTGCATTGTTTGTCTAGCACTAGCATCCACTCTCTCTGTGCCTTCATCCTTCTTTCTCTTTGTTGACCTCCTCTCCTTTAATCCTCTCTTCTCTCTCACCCCAGCACACCCTCTCCCTGCAAAATACTCTATTTCTTGCTTGCTGTTTTATGGCGTTTGTTGTGTGAATGCGGCCAATGGCTACAGTCCATGCACTCATTGGGGTGTGTGAACGTTTGCATGAGTCATTTTCCCTTTTCTGCTGCTGTTAGGCTCTCAGGGTTTGGATAATGTGCTGGAGAGACTGGACTCACAGTGGACACATACACTGTTTTTTTTTCCACCGTGCTCCCATCAGTCATGCTGACAGGATTATGTATGGTCAAACATATGATTTATTTATGTGTCAATCTGTCATTGTGAACACTTTTTCTCCTCCTCAGAGTGGAGAACTACACTTCAGAGAACAATGAACTTTGGAAAAAAGTTGAGACGCTCGAGAATGCCAACAGGTGAGATACCATAAGATACCAGTGCTTGTGTTTAATCACAATGAATAATTTATAGGTGAGTTTTAATAAATTTAATTGTAACCGTATTTGCGGTAAGTGTACGCAGCAGCTTCTTTGCAGTCAGCAGGTGTTGTTAAGTCAGTCCAGATTCACGCAGGTCTTAACTTCCCCTTCCGATCGTATAGAGCAGCACCTTTTCATTCTCTCCTGGGTGGCCTAGTTAGAACATAGGCGCTGTCGACAGGGTGCACCATGGGGGATTGGGTGTTATCAAAGTCAGCTTTTTTGTGGATTAACTGTAAAACCTTATTAAAGACAACAGCTCTTAAAGGGGTAGTTCAGCCATCAGTCATCATTTACTCATCCTTATGTTGTTCCAATCCTGTATGACTTACTTTCTTCTTTGGAACATACATATGCTTTGCTTTGCTTTATTTATTTATATAGCACTGTTAACATACAACCCAGGTTGAACCAAAGTGCTTTACATACAGCTTCCAGTAGAGGATAAAAAAAATAAAAATAACAACATGCCTTAACCAGTCAGTACATCCCATATAAAATATCACATCTACTCATTATAGGCTAAGCACATCTTGCACATTTTTATTAAAGGGATAGTTCACACAAAAATTACAATTCTAAACATTAGCAAACCTAAAATGCTCAATTATATATATATATATATATATATATATATATATACATATATGTGTGTGTGTGTGTGTGTGTGTGTGTGTGTGTGTGTGTGTGTGTGTGTGTGTGTGTGTGTAAACATTAGCAAACCTACATGGTTTAGTTTTTTGTATAGAACATAAATGAAGATATTTTGAAGAATGAGTTTTTGTTCATACATTGAAAGTCAAAATGCTATATATATATATATATATATATATATATATATATATATATATATATATGTATGTATGTATATATATATATATATATATATATATATATATATATATATATATATATATATAATTGAGCATTTTAGGTTTGCTAATGTTTAGAATTGTAATTTTTGTGTGAACTATCTCTTTAATAAAAATGTGCAAGAAAGTATCATGATTTGTTATATCATTTCATATCATGATATTTTGAACTACATTTGAGTATCATATCAATACCATGGTAAATGAATACTGTAATCATTCAATACCATAGTATAGCATCATGTGCTGTAGGATTTTTTCGTTGTTTTCTCTTCATGTCAGGATTTTGTAGGCTGGTTTGTTCTTTCAGCCTGGGGTAGGTCAAATATATTTTTAATATATTTATTAAGAAATTAATACTTTTATTCAGCAAGGATAAGATACAAAATATTTCTATTTTCAAAAAAATGCTGTTCTCTTGAACTTTCTATTCATCGAAGAATTCTGTTTTCAACATTGATAATAATAATAAATGTTTCTTAAACACCGAATCAGCATATTAGATGAAGACTAAAGATCAGCTTTGCCATCACAGATTTGTTTTTAAATATATAATTTTTTTTAATGTAAATTAAAATATTTCATAATCTTTCTCTTTTTACTGTATTTTTGATCAAATAAATCCAGCCTTCATGAGCATAAGAGACTTCAAAATTTAAAATATATATTTTTTTAAATCTTACCGACCCCAATCTTTTGAAAGGAGTATAGTAAGTGTATAGTAATGCTTTTTAACGAGGATTGGCTCAGGCCCCTTATTAACAACACACTTAAAGTAGCACGCAGCACGGTGCCTGCCTGCCCCTCATTACAGGATAAAGAGACTGTGTGTGTTGGCTCTCTGCCGATTCTTATTAGGATAGAGCCTTCTGAGTTATCTAAGAGAATTCAAAGAGACAGCAGGGGGGAGTTTGTGTTTGTGTGTTAGTGGGTGGGTTGTACATTAATCTGATGAAAACCACTGTTTATATGATCAACTTGAGATGATTATTGCTTGGTTAGTAGGGTGGTCTGAGCCCCTCACAACTGAAAACATACTGTGTTAAACTAGACTAGTCTACAGCACTCGTGACAGATTGTGTTTCTGTGAAAACTAATATTAGTTGTTTTGTTTTGGGGTGATGTAGCCAAGTGAAAAAGCACTTAAATGTCCATGTACTGTTTTGGATGAAAGAGTCTGCTAAATGATGAAACATTGAAGTAGCCTTTTATTTTTGTTTTTAAACAATGCAATGGCTCTCTCTGGTGTTGGAGGAGCTCTCTATCATGTGATGTTGCTTCTTAGTTACTCCACTAGAGGGAGCTCAATGTGCTTTTGTATCATCACAGATTGCTTCTTATATACAGTATAATGTGAAATATTATGTATGTGTGTGTGTGTGTGTGTATATATATATATATATATATATATATATATATATATATATATATACAGTAAATACTACATACATACATACATATATAACATGCATACATAGTGTATGTATATTTATAGAGTAAAGCTTTATTTAAACAGTAAAAACAAGATAAAAGAAATAATTAATTGAAAATAAGATACCAAACATAAGAGATTAAACTAAAAAGAAATAAAGACAATTAGGAATAGAAGAGATTTAGTTTCTGAATATATACTATACTGCCTGCTATAGAATATTAAGTTATGTGGGATACAATATGCAATAAACGATTCAAACAGTAGTAAACTACATTGTTTTACATGTAGAATTATGCATTTGGCAGACACTTTTATCCAAGACAACTTACATTGCATTGAAAGTGTAGATTTTATCAGACGCATACATTCCTTGGTAATCAAACCCATGATCTTGGCGTTGTTAGTGCTAGAGCTACATATATATCATGGCTACATCTCACATTACCACACTACATTGCTTGTTTAACTCAGGTTAGTTATCATTTTAAATAGTTAATATACATTTTTATGTTATTTTGTATAAATTTGTTATCATATAACCAGTCAAAATTAGATTATTAAAAAGTGATTCTGATTTGAATTCTGGTTCAAACATAACACTGAAAATAGAAGGCCGAACACATGATCTCACAGAGTGTGCTCTACTTGTGTCCTGAACGTTTCTGTAAATGTACTAGGTCATCCAGGTATTCTGTGCTGATGGAAAATGTGCCTATGGTGTGCACTGTGCATACTGCAAAAATAGTATGGGTAGTATGCCATTATATCATACAGATTCTGTGGCTATAAGTATAGTAGCTATGCAAGTTTTGGGTCACATCAGAGAGTGTGTAAGAGAGCAAAAGAGGAAGGGTATGTTTTATTGGCCTCTGAAGAAGGAAGTAATTGAAGGAAATCAATTAACAGCCACTGCACGCATACAGAAGCGATGATGAGGAGTTGGAGTGTGCGTTTGTGTGGGAGAGACTGTGTGAGTGGTGAGGAGTTCAGTTTATGTAGCACTGTGGCAAGTAAGAGCTGTATTATCCTCACATGCTCTCTGAGCTTAAGAATAAGAAGATCCTGCTGTTACAAAACGGCACAGAGAAGAACACACATAGCCTGAAGACAAATATGCTACCTACACCCTGAACTGAAGACTTTACTAATCATTTTTCTTTTGTGATGTTGGTTCTGTCATCCGTAGGTCTCTACTTCAACAGCTACAAAGACTGCAGGCTCTAGTGAGCGGGAAAGTGCCTCGATCCTGCAAGATCGCCTCCACGCAGACCGGAACCTGCCTCATGGTATATATGCACACATATACTGTACAAACACATGCATTTATTCCAACTAACTCGTATTCACACACACATTTTCTTTGTGTTTCTCTCTAACAAACCAGAGTCGGAATGGCCTGGTTTCACAGACAAGGCTTAGATTAAGCCTTACAATATCCCAAAAGTTCCCAAAGATTTTTAATTTCAGAGAAATTCCAATTTTAAATAATGGCTCGTCCCTGTTCATTGTCGTCTGTCAATGACGTAATATCCACGTTATCCCTGGTTTCCGCTTGTACTGCCATAGTAACCATGGCGACAGACGTGGACAACTGCGTTACGTCTAGCGGCATGCTCACGCTGTTGTTGGTTCTTTCAAACATTATGGACCATGGCAAGCATACTTTGGGACAAAAGGAAAACTAAAACAAGGATCAATATCAGCGTGGCGTTTTCGAGATGCCGAAAGCTCCACGTCTGTTACAAACTTCGACTTGACAGGAACAGCGCTCTTGCATGTACTTTATTAGACAGGTGCGCAAATGGACATAAAACTAATCAATGTTATATAGCTCAACATGATGAAATGTTAGAATATGATCAGTATGTTATTCTAATGTTGATCTAGCTTACTGCTAGTCTCATACAGCCAACAAACTAACACATAGAATAACATTATAACTCAAATGCAGTTTAGTGTGATAGTGTAGACCAAGTGAAACAGCGCTGCGTTACCTCACAAGTTTCATTCGTCTAATAAACTGACCTGTGTGAGTCAGCACTTGCGGGTAGTTCGGTAAAATGAAATGTCCTCATTCCTTTATATCTGCGGGACTCGCGTGTGGCGTTGATATCTGTCTCTCATTAGCAATCGCGACCTGCTTCATACCACAGTCATGTTAAAAACATTAATGTATTCACTCATCCATAAACATTATTAGATCCATCGGCTTGACGACAAGTGCCATAATTTCGCTTAAGCGTCATCAAACTACGCCTTTGTTATTGTAAGAGGTTAGCGATCCCTAGCGGTGAAAAAAATTACATATTGTAGCTTTAAGTAGCTTTTATAAATGTGCCTGCCTTAGAAAAAACATAACTGGTGTGCATCTTGAGACAAAACAATGGCACTGACATATTTTAAGATATGCCAGTGAAAGTTGCTTTCAGTTAAAACTGCTCAAACCTGGGACTAGGCTTGGGACTAAGCCTTGTCTGTGAAACCAGGGGCTTGTCTGTTTAGTTTAGTCCTTTGATCCTATGCATGTAAAGGCAGGTCAGCGCTGCTCTGACAGCTGTAGTGCAAGTAGATTACAGTGGGGCGGTGTGCTCACCGTGTGTGTGGTTCCTCCTCCTGGCCAGGTGGTGGCGCTGTGTTTTGTGTTGGTGCTGGGCTCATTGGCTCCCTGCCTGCCTGAGCTCTCCCTCTACTCTTCCTCCTTATCCTCATCATCCTCACACACGGTGAAGTCCGCACCGCTGCCCTCAGGTGACCTCTACACCACCAGCCAGGGTATGTTTGATCCCTGCCCCTAATGTAAAGTTGAAATCATCAACTTTCATTGTGTACTTTGCATGATATTATTACATTTCTCTGTGTATGTGCAAAGAAGCATTTATTTGTAGGTCATCCAGCTTTCAGACACATTTAATTATCCAGGCAGATAATAGCTGTGTGTCTTTGACAGCACTTATTTCGTTCCCCCTACAAGAGACTGAAAGAGTGTGAGTCCGTCTCTCTTATAAAGGTTATTAGTGCAGCTCCTGGGCCGACTGTGCCCATTCTCACCCTCAAATTACCGTCAGACATCCCAGAGAGTTTTAGATTGAAAATCCTTACTTCCCTTTGAGCAGATTTTACAATCCTCTTTCAACTTTACAACACACGGCGAGCCTCATCTCTTTCGGCTCTATCAAAGCTGTGCTTGAAAGGGGCTTCAGATGCCTCATCCATTTTCACAAGGGCCCATCAGTCTCTGCCCATGGATGATGGTGACGGGTTGCTGTAGTAACCAAAAATCATAGAAGCCTTAATGTGTATTGGTTTGCCTAGAAAAGTAGCACTCTCAAAATTTTGAGTCCAGGACACGCTTCTCTTCTCTCTACATATCTCATGAGAATCAAAAGTAAGCCAAATCATGCAAGACGTGACATAAGTAACTCTGTTCTCTGTGTGTGTGTGTAGTCCGCTCCCGTAGCCTGCTCTTCTATGACGAGGGTGGCCCAGTGGAGGACGGCCACAGGGGCTTGCTGAGTGTGGAGAGGATGGAGGGGGTGCCGCGACACGTACAGGACCTGAAGGACAGCCACGAGCAGGATCATTCTGCTCTCGTGAGCAGGTACTTGAACCAGGCCCAACCGGAGCCTGCAAGCTACAGCAACACATCCGCGGCCCCACTCCGTCCCCCGGAACCACACTACCACTCGAGGTGAGACACACACTGACCATACTTTTAATATATTCAGGTTTATAAAATTTGAATACAGTCAGGTCATACAATTATTTAATGTAGTTTTTTTTTTGTGTGTTATGCCCGTTAACTGATAAATATAAAAAAATTAAAATAACTACTACACTATTTAGGCTACATAAATTAAAAATGAAACACAAAAGTTTAAAATCAGTGCTACAAGAGAAGGCATCACATTGTAATGTAAAGTATGAAAATGGATATTCATTTTGATATTTGCTAAAGATTACATTCAGTAGTGTTGTTTCAATAATTATTATTGTTTTGAAATATAAACTTTGAGTGTTAGATGACTATCGTTTAAAAGTTTGGGTCAGTAAGATTTATATTATTTGAAAGAAATTAATACATTTCTTTAGCAAGGACATATTAAATTGATCAAAATTGACTAATAACTTGGTTACAAAATATGGTTACAAAAATTTCTATTTCAAATTCTATGCTTTTCTATTTATTTAATGTTCTATTCACCAAAGAATTCTAAACAAAAAAAAGTGTATTACAGTTTACATAAAAATATGAAGCAGCACAACATTGATAATAATAAGAAATGTTTCTTGAGCAGCAAATCATATTAGAATGATTTCTGAAGGATCATGTGACACTGAAGACTGGAGTAATGAAAGACTAAAGAGTTTAAAGATCTTACCGACCCCAAACATCCCTATGAATAATTAGTAATTGTCTCTTTCTTTCTCAGAAAGCAGGATCCTGAGGGAGGAGCTGAATATTTCTAACTTCTCTGAGTGGAGCTGCCTCCGTCACCCAGGCATCCACTAAAGTCTGATGATCCTGCACTACTCGGCCCTCGACCCTTACCGTTACAGATCCTGAGTCTCCTGACCCCCCTAAAAAAACCAACAAGCCTCATGACCACCATCCAACCCGGCTGACATGCATTCCAATGACATTCAGCGCCAGAACTGTGAGAAGAGAAAGGTGTTCATCCATACACTGAAAGTCCCCTTTACCAGCAAGCACTGAGTTTAAGGACTAAGAGAGAGAAGAGAGGATGTGGGCGGTTGTACATGCTGCTCTGTTTTAGATGGATGTGAACCTGCAGCTCTAAATTCACAAAACACTTTACACAAAGGGTGTGGGAGGGAAAGTTCATGAGTGTTTGTTTTGATTTTCCTAAAATGCCATGAGACTGTCCATTTACTACATATCCTTCCATACACCGCAAAGAACTTCTTTTTTCTTTTTATGAATTTTTTTTTAATCTCTGAATGTTTTCCAGCAGGTGTAATCACAGGTGCCTGACATACTTTGCGGTTTCGCAAAGCTTGCTTTGACAGGATTTTCTTCCTCTGCCATCTTGGCTTGCTTTTTTCTGCATAAGTTTAAGCTGGATTGCACTTGTTTTGCACTAGGAAAACTAATTGATTTAAGTGCCTTCACATTCTTTTTCATGTAGTCATATTTAAGATCCTCCTAACAACATATTTTCCCCTTAAACCTCTTTTACTTTGCTTACTTTTATTGATGCGTTTTATTCTATTTTTGTTTTCTACTTTTAAAAGGCAGAGGCTTTTGTACTGAATTTAAAATTTTATCCATAATATATTCTAGTATTGGCAGCATCCAAAAAAGAGCATATTTATTTTATGCACAAAAAAATTATGAAAGTTATTGTGTTTTTTAAATGAAAGATGATGTAAAGTTTACATGATCTTGTTGTCATAACTGTTAAACAGTTTTTTCTGTTATCTTTATTTCTGTGTAAAGAAAGTTTTGTATATATAGAGAAAAATGAACAGGGCCGATCAAATCCTGTGCGTGTTTAACCATGTTCAATCTCTGAAGAATTCTGTACAATCCACATGAATCCATTAAAACATTGGCCTTAATGGATACAGGGTGAAAACAAACAGTTATTGGAAAGAGAAGTGAACCTCTTTGAAAACTAATAATATTTAAAACAGGTTTTTCTGATAATGAAATACTTCTTTTTAATGTTAGTCTAGACTGTGTGTATTCTGTACATGAGTGAACTGTTTGACCACTGTAAAATTCACCACAAATATCTGGGAGTTGATAGTGCAGTTGTGTAAATATGCTTTACATAAGTCTTTTTTGTTTGTTATAGATGTCAGTGGTTATATATTTTTTTTTTTTTTTTTTCAGTTCTTTTGTTAACTTTTTCTTGTCCTCTGTTGCTTCAGCCACAATATTACTTTTATTGTACAGCTAGTGATAACCACTGATAAACATGATATTTAATTGTTCAAGTTGCCTCTGATTAAATTATAGTAATGAAAGTGGCTGTCTCAAAAGAATCTGTCACAGTCAAATAATTATTCTGTGGTATGTGTGCCATAACACAATGAAAAACTGGGTTCGCTGCTTATGACATGGAAGAACAGTAGATAACATCTCATCAGCGTAAAACTGAATTCACCGTAGTTTAAAAGAGCTTTTAATTTCTTACAAGTTTGGTGACAGCAGTTTTCATCATCTCTGTTTCAGTCTTCTCACCCATCGATAGATTCCTCTAGTCAAATAATACTATTGAACTTGAAAAACATTAAATGTCGATTTGAATGTTTCTAAGTCAATAAATGTAAACTTTATGACTTCATTGCACATACTGTCCACAGACAATTAGTCTCAAACCTGGAACTCCAGAATATTTTCGCATTCTGAAATTGAATCTGATGCCCAGTATGACGATGGAGATTATGCTTTTAAATGTAATTGTTGCTGGTATCATCTGTATCTCTGCCCCTTTTGCCCTTTGTACATATGACTGATGATAAATGTTGGTTGTAAATATGGAGGACGTATTTTTATATTTCCTATGCATTTTGGTAATCACCATGCGGTTTGGGTTGATTAGTCTGTGTATGGATCTGTCTCTGTATGTATCTATGCTCTGAACCTCTTGCTTTTTCTGTCGTATCTAAAAGTAGAGTTAGAATGAAGCAAAATACAAAATTTGCAGATGCAACCCATTGTCTCCTGTGTTATTTTCTGTATTATACCCTCTTGAGCAATGAGCAATTTCCTCATTGGGAAAGCATACATTGATACAAGCTGTCAGAAGGTTGGAATCTCAGGTTTCCCTGGATGCATTGACCACTCTTCTGTGATTTGGGATCAAATTCAGTGTGCGAAGAGAGAGAAGAGCGACCTGCATGTGGTGTGGCTAGATCTTGCTAACGCATACAGCTCAGTCCCACACAAGCTGATAGAATTTGCCATGGAATTATTATGTACCAACTGGTGTGCAGAACATCATCACCGGATACTTCAGAAACCTGCACATGAGCTTCACTCTGGAGGGCTACACAGCAGGATGGCAACAGCTGGAATGTGGGATTGCCATGGGGTGTGCCATCTCCCCCATCCTATTTGTTTTAGCCTTCAAGGTAATCCTTAGAGGGGCCAGGCAGGTAGTCAGGGGCATCAAGCTACCATCAGGCAAAAGGCTTCCACCATTGAGGAGCTACATGGATGACGTTAAAAGCATCCTTCAGACGGCTCCATGCACGACCAGGCTCCTCATGTACTTTGACGAGCTTCTCAAATGGGCAAGAATGAAGAGCAAGGCTGAAAAATCAAGAAGTCTCTCAATAAGAAAAGGCGTGCCGCATGCCAGGACCATCTTTGTCGCTGGAGGGTAGTCCATTCCACGCCTGGATGAGAAACCATTGAGAAGCCTAGGGAGGCAGTACACCGTAGAATTACCCGACAGGCAGATGGGGGAAGCTAACCAGGCAACAACTTGCAGAGGGCATGGCAAGAATTGAGCATAGCCACCTGCCTGGGAAGCATAAAGTGTGGTGCCATCAGCACACGCTATACCAACACGTGCTGTGGCCGCTAAAGGTCTGTGAAATTCCCATATTGGAGGTTGGCAGGATGGACAGCCTCGCAAATAACTATATTCGAGTGGTTGGGCTTGCCCCGCTGCTTTTCGGATGCAGGTCTCTTCGGCCGGAACATGGTGGAGCTCCCCATCAAATCCATCAGCCTAGGGTACAAGCAAGAGAAGGCACGTCTTGTACTGGAGCTAAAGGACTCAGCAGACCCACTTATAAGGAGTGCAAAAGTCTTCATCCGCACAGGCCACAAATGGAAGGCGCAAGCTGAAGTTATCTCCAGTCTGCAACATCGAGAGGTGATGGGGTTAGTTTAAACCAGTCGGGCTGGCTTAGGCTGGGGAGTACCTCAGCAGCTCTGGTCTAAAGCCACCAAGAGGCAGCAGAAGACCATGGTGGTGGATGAAGTTACCAGGTTGGAGCAGGAGCACTTTCACGTGAAGGCAATATCACAGGGCAGTCAAGGAACCTAGACGCGATGGGACGTAACTGTGAATAGGCGCATCACCTGGGCAGACATCTGGAGGACACCACGATCCAGGCTTAGCTTCCTGTTACAGTAGGGACACCTATGACACCCTCCCATGCCCCCGGAACCTCACCCTGTGGTTTGGTAATGAGGTAGGCTGTCCCCTGTGTGGTAACAGCAAAGTAAGCCTCCAGTATATCTTATCAGGGTGCAAAGTGGCGCTAGCCCAGGGACGCTTCAGGTGGCGCTATGATCAAGTCCTGGCCAAGCTGGCGGAGGTCCTGGAGAGCCTTACACGTCAGGATTTGTTAAGTCTGGTAGCATGCTCCAACTTCCTGCTCAGAAAAGGAACACCATGCTCTCACCTGCAAAGAGTGGCAGATGTTGGTAGACCTCAGGAAGCAGTTGGTTTTTCCAAGAGAGATTATGACAACTGCCCTCCGGCCAGACATTATCATGTGGTCCACGGTGGAGAAAAGGGTCCTCCTTATTGAAGTTACTATCCCCTGGGAAGAGGGCATGACAGCAGCCGATGAAAGGAAGCATCTCAAGTATTCTGAGTTGGCAGCGGAGTGCCAAGAGGCGGGCTGAAGAGCCAGGGTCTACCCAGTGGAGGTTGGGTGGGCTTTGTGGGCAAACAGCAGTCCAACTGCTCCATGGCGCAGGAGTGGCGGGGTCAAACCTGCGGAAAGCTATAAAGGAGTTGGCAGAGGAGAAACCGAGCTACTGGCTATGGCTCCGGAGGAAACGCAACGGTTGCGGGTCAACACCCCTGTAAAGGCAGTGAACGGCGGCCTCCAGCTGACGACCCTGCAGTTGACCAAATGTCACAGACGGAGGTGCAGGCTTGGCAAAGCAGGAACAAAATCCTACCTGTATAATGATCTTTATGCATAATTTAAAACATTATTATTATTAATTGAATTAAAAGGTGAGCATACACTGCAAATTTTCGTCCGATTTTAAGCAGAATTCTGACTTGTGCGACTCTTTTTCGGGTCGGGACGATTTTCAGCTTTGTCGTGTGTCGTTTGGCGTGCAGTGTTCAGGGGTAAATGAGAGCCGATTAACCTCTTCCAACAGGCAATTGGATGGTCAGATGAATTTCTGACATGTCAGAAATTTTGGTCGCCTCTCGTGAGGTTATCACACTGTTGAAGCAGAGCTACGAACCGATTGCCCTAAACTCAGCGTTTTTCCCTCACTGTGCATGCGCAAAAACAAAAGTTTAACCATTTCATCTTTAATGCAGCAAGAAAGAAAATGAAAAGAGGGAGATCTTTAAGTTCTGTTGCTATCAAACTAGCTACAAATTACTGTTGCTTCCCTCCAGTTCGTGTGGCAAAATGGATGAACAAACCACACCCACGTCTTCCAAGCCACCTGCTATAGGCCTAGCTACCGTGCCTCTTTTATTAATTTGTAAAACAATGCTCATGTTAAACAAGCTGTTTTTGAAATAAAGTTGTTTTTAATTTTCATTGATGACTGATTAGTGCAACTGTTAATAATTTTAGTTATAGGCCTATAATTCATTGTATTCGACCTAAATGTTTTTAGACAATTTTCAATGAGGAGGAGTATGCTTCTATCTAATCTTCGCAGCATGTCAGTTATGCGGTGATGTGCTATGAAATTATTGCGTGGCAAATTAATTATAATAGCCTAGCCTTAAAAGTAGGCCTTCCTTAATTTTTTTTTTAATAATAATAATAATAATAATACTTAGGCCTATAATAATTGAATACATACATTGGAAATGTTAAATACTCTTGATATTGATAGCTGATGCTTTTTTTGACAATATCTCTGGATAGGCCTAAACGATATCGATATCATGCTATTGGCGCAACCCGGCACAGGGGTTTATCGCGCATTTTTCACACGTATAGTGTGAGCAGTCAAGTCGCAGCTCGACGTTCGGACCGTATAGTGTGAGCACATAAAACGCGAGCTTTGGCTTTACATCGCATGCGATCTACTCGTTCAGTGTGTAGGTAACCTTGCTGAAATCGCACAGTGTATGCCCGCCTTTAAGCGTTCACTCACTGTATTTTCATATTATATAGCCAGGTGTCAGCACTCTGTCCCTCACCACACAAATAGCACAATATGTTTCATTTTTTTTTTTAATGACCAGACTTATTATTATGCTATTACATGAAAGTTGAAACAATCATGCTGTTTGATAAATGTTATTTTATTTTTCAATATAGATTGATATATAGTTTTGATATATCTGAAAAGCAATCTCACAAAATTTCTGGAATGGCATATATAAACAAAGAATATCAGTGAATTAGCCTACACACACAATATCACATACTAACATGCTGTTGTTCAGCTAAACAGTTTGGGTGGATGACGTGATAAACAAGACTGAACACATTTCAGTTCAAACTGGTAAATCAAGTTGAAAATGCATTCAGTAATGAACATTAGTGGAAAGAAGAGCCATTTGAAATTATTGTAAAAAGAGGTCTACGGCTTGTAACAAGTTTAGGTCTAAAAGACATTACAGTATTTTTCCAAAATATTTAACAATACACATTCAACTGTGTTGAAGTTGTACAAGTAAACTTTTTACAAGGTAGACTGTAATTAAAGTCATTAAACACTGTCAGAATTATAGGATTGTGTGCTGCAATATATATATAGTTCTAATATTTCTATATTTTTAATGTAGTTCCTGCAGATTAGTTATGTGGAGAGAATTTGCTCTGTCGTTTCTGGACATTTTGCTCTGTGGTTTTCATATTGATTCCACTTGATGATTTCAGGCCTCATAGTAATCGGACCCCTCTAAACTCTCCTACTCTCCTCCAGCACTGCATATTCATTCTGACATAATATCATTAACAAAACTATGACAAAACCATTAGTCACTCATTTTTTATGCGCAGTTAAATTGGGCTCCATCTTGACAAAGAGATTTGCTGATATAAGTCTTTTCTACGATCTTATAACCCCTGCATGCTGGTTGCTGGTCCCCAGCAGTGGGAGTGGGAGTGCTGGTGGACCTGCAACACTAGCTCAGTTTAGCTTGAGAACAGCATGACTATGCTAGTCAACCACACAGACAGCACTATACCAGCTATAACCAGCATAGACCAGCCTGGACCAATAAGAAATTCATGCTGGTTTATTCTAGATTTTTCAGCAGGGACTGCAGCCAGATTGTGCTATAAAGGTATTTTAAGAACACTTAAACAGTTCGTATAGAGGTTGTGCTTCAGACCCACAGAGAAATAAAGCCTAGGGAGAGAAATAAAACCTAGGGAGAGAGCGCGAGAGAGGACAAATAAATGGGGAGAGGAGGAGGAGGAAAATAACATAGGCTGTCTTCCTCCCACATAAATATCCATAGTTTTCAGTATGCAGCCTGTGTCTATGTGCATGCTTTTTGTCGGCACTTGTTATTGATACTACTCTATTTTTATTTCTTTAAAAGCTGTAATAATTTTAAACTCAGAATCTGACAATAAATACTCAGTTGAGCTGAAATTCATGGTATGAATCTTCTGGGACTGGGACAGTGTCAGCAACAGTATATGAATAATATGAACTTTATGCTGTTAATTGAAGTAACTGCAGGTGTAAACTCATTTTCAAGAAGACAGCATCTGTGACCAAAACCCCACTGGACTGCACTGTAAGTAAAGCACCAAGGCCAGCCAACAATGGATCATAGAGAATTCTAACAATTACAAAATATCATTATTTGGACCCTGTTATGGCAGGAAAACAAATAAATGATTCCATTCTATTTTCTCCATGTTTGCACAAATTGCTTACTCAATGACGCCAGATTTCGGAGGGAACACAAAATTGCAGAAGTGAGTTGAGGAGGTTGCAATGGCTGTCAGTTCATCTGCTTTGAACCTGACATGAGCCGCAGCTGGCAGCCAGTGAAGTGAGACAAAAAGAGTTGTGCTTAAACATTTACATACCCAGAAGTGTCAATGCATTTTGTAAATGTGTAAGTGTCAATGCAGCAGCTGGGGCAATGGGATTTGATAGATGATAATATGTGTGAATATGTAATTTGAAATTTTATTTAGGGTGACCACATTCTGATTACCGTGTCTCCTTTAACGGGTTCAGATTAATGCGATGTATTTCCACACAAGCTGTTATGTCATTGGTGGAATTAGCTTCCTGGCATTGCAGCCAGTGATCTGTGAAGTGTGGTGGCTGATGATGGCTGTAAATCTGACCTTACATTACTCAATAACATTACAACAACTAACATTTGGATATAAATGCCAGTGAACTACTTCAGATTTTGCTTTAATGTAATGAATTGAGTTTTATTTCAAATGACATTCACATGCACGCATACTAATCAAATAGAAAACAATGCTCTATTTACAAAAGCACACTTCCTTCTTCACACAAACTGGCTCAAACATTGACAATTGACCCTTTATCAGGCCTCCCCAATGTCAATGTCAACTTTGTTTCTCACTGAATATTGTTGCAATGATCAATGGAATTTGATAGTAAAGGGAATTTGATCTCTACTGAGATTTGTTTTTAAAGTGCTGTGATTCTGTGCCAGTCTTAGCTTGTTGTGTAGGATTAGTGTGTGTGTGTGTGTGTGTATGTATGTGTGTCACGGCTAGAGAGAGAGTTCTTTGTTATGATTGGTTGATCCTGCAGCTGTGGTTAGGTTGGGCAGAGCTTATGGGCATTCTCTCATATGATTGGCTGATCCTGAATCAATAGTGTATGTGGGCGGGGCTTCGTTACACAGTCAGCTGTGTGTTTCGATGTGGTCGTCGTCTGCGCCGCCGAAAGCAGATTCAACCGTAAAGGAAGGTGATGGTCAAATCTATCACAAACTTCCCCGAATATAATTCAGCTGCTATTTCACTCGTGCGACTTAAGGGAAAGCACATATATCCTCTTAACTTGGGCTCGCCTCTTAGTGTGACATTTTACATCGGTATTAAGTTAGTTTCATAAATGGCAGAAGCATCGAAAGCGACCGTTGACGGTTCGTCTCGTGCGGCACACAGCTCCGCAGACTCACTGACCACGGTCGTGATACCGCCGACCTTGGAAGACCTGGTGGAGGAGGAGGACGTGTTCCTTTCTGAAACCGGACACAGCGGCACAACTTTAGAGTGTTCGGGGAATGGGACTGAACGACTGGTAGTAGGGAGAGAAGGAGGACTGAGTCCTCAAAACCAGTCGGAGAGCAGCGAGTTCTTACACCTCACCATCCGGAAACAGGTGTCATACAGGTAAATCCCTCTCACAGTAAACATGTAGAGCAATATAACTGCAATAAAAATCTGACCATTTTTGCTTGATTTCAAACCCAGCTCCCACTTGTCTTTACTGTAGCTTTTGGTAATTGTTCTGTTAGTATCGTTACAGTCATAGGCTAAGTTAGTTGTGTCAGTTGCAACTTGTTGAATGTTGTCTTTTTTTCGAAGAACCGTCTTGATTCCCTTTGACTGAATGATCTGGATTACTGTTACTGCCATCACAAACTGAAACGCCACACTCTTGTAACCTACTATAGGCTACTAACAACTAATACAATTAAACCCTACACACACACACATATATATGGAAATGTATGTATATATAATATATATACATACATTTCCTCTTTAAACTTGACATGGTACACCAAATTTTTAGTCTATGACAGGTTTTCAAACTGGTACCCCCACATGGTCCACAAGGGAGTCTAGAGAAAAGCAATGTAAAACGGGTTAAAAATAAATAAGATTAAAATAAGTAAATAAATTAGGTTAAAATAAATACAAATAAATAAATAAAAATGTGATTAAAATATAATACAATAGTTAGTTATTAATCTATTAAATTATATTATAATAAATAAATAATCTGAAATAAATAAATACAAATTAATTTAAATAAATAAATGCATAAATAAATACGTTGATATAAATAAAAATGAGACTTAAATAAAATAAATAAATAATACATTTAACAGTAGGCTACATTAATATTAATTCATAGGCCTATAATTTTTTCAGTGTGTAATATGGTTGTTTATAAAAGATAGGTGCCTTTTAAATTTTAAGATTGGTCTCCCGCACACAAGGATGATCATATTGGGGGTTTATGGCATCTAAAAGATTAAAAACCTTGCTTTATTTGAAACTGATGACTAATTGTAGTTCATCAGGCCTAACTGCATGGCTCTCTGTCATCAGGGTCAGTTTATCATGAATGTAAATTAAATTGCTGTCAGATTAACAATGTCATCCTTTTCATTAGGGCAACTATCATAGGTCTGGTCTTACAATGTATCCTTGGTAACATTAGCCATGTGTTTTTGTACAGAATGCCACATCTGACAATGTGTGTGATGGCTCGGAGTATATGGCACCACATGCTTCGTTACTTAGAAAGCATTTGTGTGTGCACTAAGTGCTCTTAATTATTTTACTGTGGTTACAGTGTGTGTTATGCTTTACTGGCCTATTTGTCATGTAGGTAAAGGCCATGCCATGTTGAGCAATAAAAGTGTGTGTGTTTATGTGATTTTTCCTAGCACACACTTTGCTCTTTTCCTGATTGCTGTATCATGTTGGTCTACCTTATTGTGTTACACTGGATTTCTTATTCCCTTGAATAGAGACTGAAAATATTTTGTACCAGTATGTAGAACTAACTTCATTTAAATGTAAAGAAACTTTTTAAATTTGAGTTAAATAATGGTAAGAAAGTGTTATAAATCTTTATTCTTTTGTTGCGAAACATGCTTTTGTGTTGTATATTGGTTACAACATCTTCAGATAAGGTTTATGACCTCTTACTTCTGTGTTCTGTCATTAGTAGTAATCCCACAAATGATTTTTCCCTTTCTGTTCTGTTGGACAAAGTAATGTTGTTGTGTTACTGAAACTCTTGACATTTAATGGCCTGAAAAAGAGGAAGTAAATTAAAGGTTTATATAATTTGTAAGAGCTTCCTCAGTTTTTCGCTGGCTTTCTGACTGAATTTTTGGGAAATAATACAGTATAGATTTGCTCTCCTCTCTTGCTTTAATCTAAAATAAAACCAGCACCAGCTGTGCTGATTATGTAATAATGTTCAGGGTTTTTATACACAGTGTAAAGTAAAAGGACTTTGATTGTGGGTATGATGGTGGATGGGTTCTTTGTGCTCTTAGTGTGTTATATAAGAGGTTAACTTGGGAAACAGTGTGGAATCACAGGTGGTTTTGCATTGAAGAAAGAAATAAACAAGAGAGGCCTGTCTGACCCTGATGCACGGAGGGCAGATGCTGATAGATGCGTATAAGGTCACAAACAACATACTACACCAGCACCGGCAGGACAGAAAGAGAAGGACAGTCAATTCATGGCTTAGAGTTCGAAATCAGGAGGATCACCACCGAAACAGTCAATAACAGGCGGAAATGCAATGGCAACCAGTCTGTCCCTCTAGCTGTCCACCTCAGTGCTGTTGTTGTGACCTCAGTAATGTGTTTAGGGTAGTCAGCCTTGTATCATCATCATTTTAGCTCTGATTAGAGTGGGAGTTAATTTGCAGCTAATTTGGACAGCTGCCAATGGGAATATTAACAGAGCAAAAACAATGCAATACATGACCATCTAGTAAACCTGAGAATGTTGCTCTTGCTGTGTTTTGGTGTAAATATCTACCAGGATGTTATATTGTGAAACTAAAACGACTTCTTTCAGCTCTGTGTTGTGGTATTTGCATTGAAAAGATCTTTAAATAAATGACAGTATGTGCATTCATGCAGTCAAGAGGTTTTGTGTCTCTGTGCAGGCAGCACAGATTAAGATTACTGACAGTTGCAAAGCAGGTCACTCTCTCACCTCTCACTTTAATTCAGACTGAATTCCTCTGAAATGTATGTCCCTATAGACTGCAAAAAGTAATTAATCTTAGTTTTTTCTGAATAGTCAATTAATCCTTTGGGTAATTTACCAATAAATAACCACCGTAATTATCTATGTATGAACCTTTACCTTTTATGACAAAAGATAAGGATTATGCAGTTTAGGCCAGGGAAGGTGTTTACTATGGCTTCACAGTCACTTTTTGGGATTGACAGCAGCAGTTGCTTACAATGTTTTGTTTATTCAGGAGATTAAAGGTGCCATATGTAAAAATTGAGGTAAAAATATCCAAAAAATGAGCTACACGTATCAAAAGAATGAGAAGAAATAAGTGCAATGATGTCATTAAAAAAATGACAAGTTATAGTGCTGCCGAGATATAAACCTGAATTAGCATGCTAAATTACTAGCCCCGGCCGGCCGGTGTCTAATACCAGTTTCGGCCATGGGAGGCGGTATGCGGGCAACATACATAACCACCAGCCAAACTGCAACACACGAATAACTCGCACGGCTTGTATCTCTTTAATCTCTAAAAATCTCCAAATGCTCCACGTGAAACTGCGGTCTTACTATAGTGTCAATTGATTTGATTAATATGCGCGAGGGAGAGAGAGCAGGACCGCGCTCGTGTTGTTTGTAGACGTGAGAGTGCGCGCGCGCGGCCGAGCTCTCTCTCTCTCTCTCGCTCTCTCTCTCTCTCTCTCTGTCAAACGCAGCGGCAGCAGTCATTATATTCTACATCCCTCACCGATCAAAATAGGCTTTGGCGGGACAAAGCGGACTATTTGACGGTTTTAGAAGATTAACAACAAAACAAACAAGATAACAAACAAAGTTAAATGCTTTGTAAGCGGTTGCAGAGAATACGTTTGAGCCGCGTGTCTCACAGCCTCGCACCCAGTGAAAACTGAATGCTGTATGAACGCAGCTGTATTAAGCATAAAATGTAGGACTGACAACTGTATTGTGTAACTGTGTAGTGCTGCGTAAAATGGAAAAAACTGTGTGTGAAGCAAGTGGTGGTTTGTTGTTGTCGCGTCAGGTTCTGTGCTTCTATTGGTTTTGATTTTTCGGTTGCCGTAAAAGAAGTCACACTGCAGGACTGTACCTCAAAACTTCTGAGACTGCAGGGCTCCAGTCTAAGGATTTTTTCTACTTGCCGAGTTGGGCCAGTCACACCCCTACAAATTAGAAGTCTAAAACGAGAAGTATAAAAGAAAAATGTCAGAGGATGTCGATATAAAAAAAGAAGTCGGGTTAGAGGTCACCCTTCCGCCGGAACTCGACTCTCTTGCGCCACGAAATTAACGTGACTACATTTCTCGTCGGGGTGAAAAGCTGTCTCTCGATATGGCATGACAGAACTTGAGGGTGAAATTAGCATAGTATGCCACCGCTACATTTACATTACATTACGGTGCCCTCCGCGTCACCGCCTCCACTGTCGTTTTGATTTCTTTATAGAAACAAAAAACATTTAATTCAATTGGATAACGGTCGCTTCAATTGCAAACTATTGTAAACGTCTGCTCTACTCATTCAGCACGCGCTGCAGAGTGCACAGTCGCACACAGTGTAGCAGGAATCACAGTTCACTGATCATGTGACGATGGCAGATGATTCGTTGCACAATCTGATGAATGTCTTATCTTCTAGAATGCACGCTCAGCACCGCCTTGCACTCTTTAAACAGAGTAAGTGCGATCGCGAATTTGAAAGTGAACGTAAAACGCGAGCTCCCTGATGCGCGCAAATTAGGCTACATACAATAGCCTGTCTCCCAATGTCAAACGGGCGATTCCATGCAAATGTCAACCTTGCCATGAAAAAATAAAGTTATTATCAAAATATCTAAATCCTTTCTAAGTTGTCCATTTGGGTCTGTATTTTATTGTATTGATGTGCTGTCATAAATTTTAAGGAAATTTCTGTGTTTATTCGCCTCAGAGAAGGTGTGCACAGATACTAAAATTGCTTTTTCAAACAAACATATTTCATGCTTTAAAAAGAGGGATCAAAGACTAATTTTTTTTATACTTTATGTTGACAGTAAGCATTTTGCAGAAAGATGGGAGCATGACTGAGATATAAATACACCCACTTTGTTATAACTGCATTGCCCTTTAAATTTATAAAGGCTACATTTAGGAAGTCACGACGCTTCAGTGCTGTGTCACGTCCGTAACGATTTAAAGAATAAGTTTATATTGTATAATAACTATTATTACAATTAATTTGAAAATGTATGTACAAAGCCAAAATATGTCCATTCTAGTTGATTGACAATTCATCTCACTTATTTGCTCTAAACAACCTAATTATGCGTTACGGACGTGACTGTTACGGACGCTTCATATTAAATCATGCATGATTTGACCAGCGCATATTTGTTGAATGAATTAATTTATTTATTTATTTCGAGCAATATAATGACACATAACAAAGGAAATCAAGAAGCATTCTGATTAAATCAATACGAAAAGATAAATTTATCAACTTTACAACATAAATCGATCTATTGCTTGAAACGGAGTGGGAAGAAGTCAAACTTACTGCTAAAAAAAAACGGCACATATCTCTATTACTGTGCATCAGAACATTTTAGAAAACAATTGATACTAGTACCATAATGTTAGCATCATTACAGTCTCTGAGAGAGAGAGAGAGAGAGAGATAAAGAGAGAGATCGAGCGAGCGAGAGAAATATGAGACGCGCCTCACTTTCTTTCCCACGCGCGCCGTATGCTATAGCTGCTGATGTATCATAGAAATTCCGTATCTTTCAGGATCTATAGTAAACACCATATTATCAAGCAATATCATGCCCATATTGAGTTTTGAACATGCCCACGCTGGTTCAATTTTAGCAGCATGAGAAAGATATGCGTGAACGGAGGCTAATCTATAACACGGCGATTTCAGTTTAAATTTGATGAATTGTGCAACCTTACCTTACTGATGTCTCACATGTTGGTTGTTTTAAATACCCAACAGAGACACACAAATAGGTCTCTGTTCAAGTTTTTAAAGCATTTTCTCTGAGTTTCCAGCGTCAGCCAAGTGTCGATTTCGGAACGGTCACGTCCATAACGAAAATATGTCACGTCCGTAACAACGTTTTTTCCTCATAAATGCAAAAACCTAAAATAAAATAAATCACTTATGTTCTATAGAGAGCCAACACTCATCCCTTCGGTTGGTATTATTTTTTTTGGTTTGTGCATTTTAATTCGCAGAATTTCTACAAAGTATGTTGTCGTCACGTCCGTAAGGCATGTGTATTTCCCTCATATTAAATATAAAACGCATGTGTAGACTGATATTTTTCTAACGTCTGGACTATTGATCGACCGATATTGATTTTTTATAACCGATACCGATACAGATTATTTGCATGTTTATGTGCCCGATAACCGATATGCAGAACCGATATTTATTTACTGTTATACTTCTGTTTTTGACACAATTATTACAACACAAATGAACTGAACAAACCATTTTATTTATAACAATCACTCCCTCCTTGCATACAAAAAAAACCCTTTATATTTATACACATAAATAAATAGAGGGGTCTGTGGAGTAAGTCCTTTGATTTTTCCTCCTTTCAGTCATCTTAAAAAAATAAACAAAAGTGTTGAAAGTTAACACTCTTTCATGTTAAATTAAATCTTCAAATCACAATAAAAACATTTATATTATTACATTATATAATTTATATCTAAATTATACATATAATTTATAAGCATCAGCAGCAACAATGTTAACAATAGGCAAGTAAATGTTAAAAGTCTAATGTTTTCATATGGAGAAAATAATTGACAGGGGACAGAGTCATATCACCTTTGCAGAAATGTAATTAATTTTAAACGGTTTTAGAAGGTTTATGTGCCGTTTAATAGGTTTAAACTAAGAGTGAGGAATAATTCACTGGGTAATATTAATTCACTGAATAATATTAGCTGGAATATAACATTGTCAGGAAAGTAACAAACAAAACAGCATATACATCATTGCATTTTCCAACTAGTATGTTATTAATTATTAATAATGTTTTTGTCGGTCTAGATCATGAAATGCTTTCTAACAAAGTGCTGTTTATCTATGCATTTACACAGAATGATACTCATCCGCGCGTGCAGATAATAAATAATTAATTTCCACAAAGCGGTATCATTTTAAAGCGAAATAATTGCAGTATATGTAGTAAATGATAATATAATCTAGGATGTTTAAACAAGATCATCTTGTCAAAAGTTTCATTCAGTGGCCGTGCTTGAGCATTCCTGATCATCAACCCAGTGAGTGGTCAGCAATATGAGCGAACTTTTTTTTCGAGACTAATGGTGAGTAAATACAACAGATAGAGAATTAAATTCAGCGCTTTTATTTTCGACATGCACTCATTCATGTCTGTTTTATTTAATTCATGTAAAGTTACGCCTTTATTGGGGCAGGACATGACGGATTACGCAACATGACTCCATGAGTTCGTCTCAATTTTTTAGAACCAAGCTGCATAAATAAACTATATCAGGCATTTATGTCTCAAAACTCATTTCTGCATGTCTGTTATGTTAAATAAAGTTAAATAATTAAAGCAAAGCAAGTAGAACATATAATTTACCTGTGCACAGAGTTGTTGTTGACTGATCTCCTCAGACGCGGGCTGCAATGGCGGAATTCTCAAAACGGCCACAAGATGGCGCCGTTTATCGGCGAATCCGATATTACAAAACCGACACCCGATTACGGGAAAATGCTTAAAAATCGGTAAAAATATCGGTAAACCGATACATCGGTCAATCACTAGTCTGGACTCCTTTATTAAAGGAGTATGGACATATAAACAGACATTTAAATATATTGGTATTAAATGCATTTTCTGAGAATTTATATTTTACGTTTTGACTGCAAATGTCACGTCCATAATGCTGGAATTGCTCAAACCTATCTCTGGACTGTGTAGTTGTGGCACTGGTCTCTGTTTGCACTTTGAATATTGAGAGAGTACTTTGGTTATAGTTGCACTTATTGTTTGCCCTTAATAAGACTAAGAAAAATTTACACTTTTTATTTCTATGTTCATTCAATCAGAAATTCTGGAAGCTCATAATTCATGTACAAAAATGTCTGAAGAGACGCATGTGAAATCATACTGGAGAAAAGCCGGTCAGTTGAGTTTGTGGCAAAACCTTTTACAGTGTTTGGATATTGTTGTCTTTCAATGCATATGATAATAATTCATACTCAGAAAGTAGAACTGAAATGACATTCATTGCAAGGTGATTAGTTAAAACATTTCAAATGCACACTATGCAGACTATTTTTTCAGTCATGAATTTTGTCATTGAGGATTTCTTAAAAATTCTGTGCAAAAATCTCATCTCGTCTCTTTCTCGTGAACCCAATCACTTGTCTCGTCTCGTAAGCTAAGTGTCTAGTCACACCCCTACTAATTTGTGATCGGCGTTTTGTTTTGCTCTATCCTCTGCGTTTCCACATACGTTCTATGTCATTTATACTTTATTTATACTACACATATCTTTTAACAGTCACAAAGTAAGTTCTTCATCAAATATAGCACTCAGTAGTTTAAAGGGGACATATCATGCTAAATCCACTTTTTTAGCCCGTAAATGCAGTTTTTTGTATATTTGGAGTATTTATAAGTACAGACAATTAAAAAATTAGTCTCTTCAGGTGCTTCGTTGATATCTTTAAATTCTGTTTTGGTCATATTTTTCAACCTGTTCCGATTTTTCTGTTATCTATGACGTTTTTTTAACTATTACGTCACAGTATTTGCAGCGGAACTGCCAAATAAGGACATCGACTTCCGGCCCAACACTTCGAGCAATCCGCCATTATTATTTCTCTCTGCGATTTTGTAGTCCAAGCTTAACCCTCTGAGGTCTAAGGTGTTTTCTGGGTCCTGGAGGTGTTCTGACATGCTCTGACATTTGAGCTTTTTTCAGTTATTTATAAACATGATAATGGCAAAGGTGTAAATTCACTCTATATAGCACAAACGGGGCTACCGTAATATGTGAGCAACATGTATGTACATGTTTGTATTTTTAAGATAATAATGTTTATGCGTTGTTTGTGAAAAAACAAAACAAATGTCACTGAAATAAGGTCATAAAACCCATAGTGATTATTTCTTCACAAGACTTTTGAAAATTGTATCACGTAGCCTAGAATATTTGCTCCAAAACTATGTGAAAATCATCCTGCATACTCATTTAGATAAGACAATATATTGATTTAAAATTTGTATGACGTGTTTTGTGTGAGAAAGCTTTATGCGAAGGGGCGTGGATCTCTCATTAATATGAATGCATTTTACACCTGAGAAAGACAAAGACCCTCCCCTAATGGCCCTATTAGGGACTATCAGGCCCTATCATCATGAGAAGCCTTGCACAAAGAATGAGGAGAAATTAAAAAAAGAATGGCTTTTAGATTGTCTGGATTTATTTACAACACAACATAATCCAAAGATACACAACAAAGGACAAAAAGCACATTAGTAAACACACTGATGTAAAGACAAAGACTTAAACAGTCACACACCTTTGTGCCATTCCTGAAACATAGTAGCCTACATACCTGTCATTAGGGGTCGACCGATTATCGGCCTGGCCGATTATCAGCGCCGATATTCAGCATTTTTATGGTTATCGGTATCGGCCATTTTCAAAACCGATTTGCCGATAAAATCATTTTATTTTGAAATGCGCTATATTTGGCTCTAACGCAGCCACCTCTTTCGGAACTCACCACTCTGTAGACTAGACTTATGTTCCGCACATCTGATTTATTAGGAGTCACGAGTCCGGCCAATCAGCGCGAAAGCTGAGGCACTGAAAGTGTTGCTCTCTCACACCGAGAGTACTCGCACGCTGACTGGGAGCTGCTTCACTGATCAGTAACACGCATCAGTTGTCTCTCAAAGTTAAGGCAGCAGCAGACTTTGCTGAAGAAGCAATAGATTACTACACTGAAGTTGGTAAATAGTGGTGGGGGAAAAAATCGATTCTGTTCGGTATCGCGATATTTTGCGCACGCAATTATATCGATACAGTAGCGCAAAGTATTGCGATATTTAATTATAAAATTATCTGTTTTACTTTCCGGTTTTCTCTGAGTTTAATCTGATCATTTACATTTGCGTATTACATCCACAAGGTGGCGCTTGTTGCGGTGCTTTGTTGTCTACATTCAACAGCAAATTCAAATGAAAATGGCTTCACTATTGGTTGTACACGACGCTCCGTCTTCTTTCAAATCGAAAGTGTGGTTAAATTTCGGTTTTATGATTATTCTCAGGTTTATGTTACTCTATGTCTGCTTTATGTTACTCAATTGTATTTAAATAATTTTAAGTTATGTGCTGGGAGCTCAGTGAGCTTTGTTTGTTTCATAATTCATATTAAATATTACCTGCTCGGTCCTGTCTGTCAGCGCGTTGTCAGTGTCCTCTATTTTTCACTGCTTGAGTACATGGGTTGAAATCCCCCCCTAAACCCTCATTCACTAAGTTAGGCCTATTCCCTAAGTTAGTCCACTAATACTGTTCACTTGAAGGAGTGAATGAAAACAAGTGAGCGAATTCGGACAGGCGTTGAGCGTAACGTTACATAAGCTGTAGCCTACATTTGTTAATGCAGTGCAATGTGGGCCAGAGACGAGATCTGACACGCGTCCCATTTTCTCACAAATCTCTATGTTTATTTAAGACTTTATTTAAATAATTTAAGATTGCTCTTATGAGGACACTCGACAAAACGGACATTTTGGCATAATTTGTGTGTGTTATGGTTTGTTCAAGCCCGGAAGAGAACTCGATACTGACGCGCGTCTTTTCTGTGGGTCGTGTGTGTGTGTGTAATACAGGCAGGATTTAACGGATACTGCGTAATTGCGTTAAACATGTTTAACGCTGTAAACTTTTTTTTGTTTTTGTTGCGGTGCCGCGGTGGGCAAGTGATGAAACCAGTGTTGCGACTGAACACCGTGTAACACCGGTAACACCTACTATTGTAGCAAGCCTAGAGCTCACCATTCATGTGAGAGGTCTCCTATTCAGAGAATAATTATGTCCTGTCCTGTAATAAGGTCCCATGTCCTGAATGTTCAAGAACAAGTTTTCAAGTTTTTGCTCTACCCTCCTAAGTTTTTGCACTAGCACTTTTGCACTGTGTAGAAGATAATGTTTACAGAATTAAATGTGACATTTAAAGTGAGTTGAGCGGTCTTATTTTCCTAATTTTTTGTAATGCCTTTGAATAATATGGGGGACATGAATCGCAATATCGCAGAATTGAATTGCAATACTTGCTGTATCGCAATATATTGAGAATCGCAATAATATTGAATCGTGGCCCAAATATCGCAATACTATCGAATCGTCACATTTTTGACAATTCCCACCCCTATTGGTAAATACCTCAATATAATAGAGCCCTGTGATTTCCGCGATGCAGAAAACACAGACGGAATCGCGGAATCCAGTCATAAAAACGGAATTTACTGTATAAAGCGGAATATCACGGAATTTGTCAACTTTTTGATGAATTAATAAGAAGCAGGTTAGTACAAATCAAACCGCAAAAAGACTATTTAAATATGAATCCTGGCTGAATCATCTCCAGAGCCGCTTAGTTACTTCATGAGCTTTTTGGTGCTTCAATCAACTGAGAAAAGTTATCGTCATATCATAAACACACAGAAACTCAAAGATCTCAACGGCAACCCGTCAAATAAAAGTTCGGTTTTTCATAGGGCCCTAAAAATGTAATTTTTGTTAAACTGAATAAGTTTGATGATTTTAATTAATTAGAAATGCTTTTTGATTACTAAAATTTTATTTAAACATTAAAATAGAGTCTTTAAGTTTTACAAAATGTTTACAGAATGCTGCTGGGTGCTCCCTGCACTTTTTACAAGTTATTATTATTATTATTATTAATAACAGTTCTCAGATTCAAATATATGTTTAAAATCATTTAAAGAAAGTATTTGTCAAAACCCTTTGTTATTCTTAATTTTGACATTAATTTACAGTTTTACACCAGACATAGGCTATTATATATATATATATATATATATATATATATATATATATATATATATATATATATATATCGGTTCAAAATATCGGTTATCAGTCTATTTGATCTGTAATAATCGGTATCGGCATCGGCCCTGAAAATCACATATCGGTCGACCCCTACCTGTCATGTCCAAGGTGTTTGACTTTTCATTTTACCATGTTCATGTACAGAGACTCATGTGAATGTTGAAGTCAGCAGGACTCATCCAGTGGCATCTGGTCCCTTTCTAAAAAATAAATAAATAAACACCTGTAAACATGCTGATATCAAGACAAACTATAGGGCTGCACGATTCTGGGAATCCATTTTAGATTTTTCACACACACACACACACATATATATATACACACACACAATATGTGTGTTCAAAAGTTTGGGGTCGGTATGATTTTTTATGTTTTTAAAAGAAGTCACGTATGCTCACAAAGGCTGCATTTATTTGAGTAAAAATACAAAACAAACCCAGTAATATTGTGAAATAATATTTCAATGTTAATCAGCTGTTTTCTATGTAAATATATAGTAAAGTGTAATTTATTCCTGTGATCATTACTCCAGTCTTCAGTGTCACATGATCCTTCAGAAATCAGTATAATATGATGATTTGATGCTCAAGAAACATTTTTCATTATCATCAATGTTGAAAACAGTTATTTACATTTTTATTTCAGGATTCTTTGATGAATAGAAAGTTCAAAAGAACAGCATTTATCTGAAAAATAATCTAATCATAAGTGACTTCTTTTAAAAACATTAAAAATCTTACCGACCCCAAACTTTTGAACGGCAGTGTATATATGTCAGGGCTCGAATTTCGGTGCGGGTATTGCGCATCACTTTAATCATTCCTGCAGGTCTTGCGTTTATAATGCGGGAAATTCCCGCAAACATTCATTCAATCTAGCATGTAGGCCTATGAGTAAAATTTAACCTAACAGATTATAAGATCAAATCAGTCATTTTAAAACATTCTGCAAGACGCAATTTCACAAACAGCGCGAGTGATTCTCCCAATGCCGCTTCTTCTCTGTCTCTCAAAATAGGTTACACAAGGCAAGCCAATCGCGCTGCAGCTGCAGGCGGTGATTCTAGACTCTCGCGTTTCAGGAGTCGGGACATTTGATGGAAATGTCACTTGCACAATCGGGCCATTGCATCGTCACTATTGTTTATAATTTGTGCGTCTTTTTAAGTCTTACCTATTTAAACATTCAAGCGATTTTAAACCGCATAACAAACAGCTCGTGAGTAACAAAACTGAGTTCTTTTTCGCGAATTATAGCGCTTTAACGGTCAAAAGCACACAACATTGTCTAAATTCCAGTCTTGGGGAGTATCCTCTCAAACACAATATGTCTTAAAAAAATTATACAAAAAGAAAATGCATGTGACACTATAATGAAAACAGTATGTGCCATTCACGTTACGTCTTTTGCGCGTTCATCCTTTGGTGAAACGTCTTCGTCTTAATGGAGAACATGGCTCATGATTGCTTAGCAAAGAAAGTGGCGCGGACTGCGCTTTACACGCAACATGTGAACGGACCCTTAATGGATCCGTGCAGTGCACTAGCTCTTAAAGTGAGAGTAGCCTAAAATGTGTCTGTCATTATTGTATATAAAACAACAAAAGATAGCATTAATTGTAAGGAATCAGGATTAATAGCCTATGTATTCAGATTATACAGGACTAAAAGACTATTCCGTGTTATTTTTTCCGTTTCTAGCATTTCTGAATACTAGTGTTAGACCTAAACTTTTCTCTTTATTTCATGAATTGATTTGCTACTTTTTTCAATTTAATTCAAAGATTGAAATCAAGCTTCCTTTTGTTGTGTAAACTAAAAAAAAATGACCCCATTGTAAAAACACAAATACAATGAGTGAGCAAACATTTAGCTAAACGTATTTTTTTAAAAGTGTCTAAAAAAACTCACCCCTCAAATTAAAAAATCCCCCCCATAAGAATGACCTAAAGGGGGATTTCCCCCCTATTTTCCAAAACGAAATTCAGGCCCTGTATGTATATGTATTTTGTAAATATATATAGGAACACATAGTTTGTTGTGCCTTGTATATGGGCATGTGTAGGGCTGCATAAAATAATAACAATAGCGTAGATAGCAGGCAGCCTATAAATGGTTAAAAATGAACACTTTTCAGTAACACTACACTAGACAAACATATATTGTTTATCATATGTTACTTCAAATATTTTTATTCGTTATGAAATGAGATGAGTTTGTCGTGAAGCCTAATGTGTGGCGTGTTTTGGTTTTCAAACTCACAGCGTGACTCAGACCCAAACTCAGCGCGTGCAGCGATCGAGCCGCTCCAAACTATGAAACATTGTTGTGACATTATACATCTACGTTTGAGCAGATATCCACAAACACAGTATTTATCAGTAAACACAGGTCTAAACATTAAAATATTCACCATATTAGAATAAACACTCATACTAGGCCTACTTGTATCTCATTTCATAACATTTTAGGCTGCACCAGTTTGAGTTTAGTAGCTACAATGTAAAGTTTATGCAACAATAAAACACTTACTAATATGTCTCTTACCTTAAAAATTGTTCTCATAATAAAAATGTGTCCTCCTTAGGTAAATCCAAGGTAAATCCACAGCACAAACAGTCTTCCAAACTGATTAAAACTAGAGAAATACTGGAGTCGCTGATTCTTTGTTTCGAGCTGATGAGGGCGTTAACAGCTCTGCGTTCCTTCACGTGGATCATTTGAATGAGAACAGCTGCGGGCGTGGGGGTGTGGTCAAATTAAAGTTAATGAGCTCGGGCTGGAGAAACTGTACATGTCGTTGCTTTCATACGGATTTCTTAAACCGAGAATATTTGTTTTTGATATGATTTACTTCATTTAAAAAAGGAGACTTCGAACTTTGTAAAGACATTACTTTCATGTGTGGGTGGCAAGTATTGGCTGAGTTACAGATCAGTTTCTGTCGCGTTTCAGAATGAACTTTACATTGAGAGAGAACACAGAACGTGCATCATGTTTTTTTTCTTTATTTTACGAAAAACACAACTTTTTGTTTTTATTATTAGTGTACACAAAAAAAGAAGACATTTAACAGTTTTTAAAAATGTATAACACTTGTCTGTATGACAAAAATCAATGGAGTTATTTTAGTTTCTTTTGCACTGATAAGAAAAAAAGCGAGACTATCGCGCCGGCGCGATAGCCGACCTCAGAGGGTTAAGGATGCAGAAGTTACGAGAGAGTAATTCAAAATGTTCGGTTGTTGGATGTAGTAACCCACATGCTTCATTAAACCGTCTCCCAGCATCAGAACCTCTTCGAAGTGCCTGGTTGAGTTTTATTTTTCATGGAAATGTACCCATATCTGTGGGTAAAGTCATTTTTGTGTGCGCGAAGCACTTCAAGGATAACTAAGTTACTTCAGCAACCTCCGCCAGTATAAAGAAGGATTTGCGGATAGACTTCGTCTGATTGAGGGGTCAATTCCTTCTATCTTTGGAGACGCCGAACATAGCACTTTGGTAAGTGGTAAATAATGTTAATAAAAATAAAGTACTTTACTTTCTTTAAAACACACGGTGGTCATGGTTTAGCAGTACCTTTGTCTGTCTTTTTTTTTTAAGTACACGTCTGTAGCAGTATTACTGTTGTTGAGTTTCATCATGACAATGGTCATTTAGCTGCTGTGTTTTCTGATGCTTTTCTAAACGTAGCATATTATCAACACAGATTTTTAGTGGTAAGATTAGGCCGTATTTGTCTTGTTAGTGTGCTTGTTTTAACAAGAGAAATAATTGACTTTCACTTTATTTAGAGGGCTAAACCAACAAGGCACAGACCAACATTTGCTGACAAAGGCTGTCAAACAAAACCCCAGATGTGCTCAGTTGGGACACAGCTTTCTATGAAAACTCTACCTCATGTCAAAAGTACAGGTTAGCAGGTTCGTCGTCTTCATTTTCATCTCGCTCCGGGTCCGACTCTGGCTCGAACATGTAAGTGTTGATGGACAAGTCTTCCGTTGTTGACATTTTGTTAATAACATGTGAATAAAAAGTTTCTTTGCCGCTAGATAATCGTATCTCTGCTATCAAACTACAAAAATGGCCGAACGGGGTGCAGTTGAACCGAGTGTCACCTCTGCGAGCTGGAGAGGGGGCGGGGTATGAAGTGTCTCATTTGCATTTAAAGAGGCCGCACCAAAACGAGTTGCTCTCAGACGCACATTAGAAAAGGGGTATAAAAGGGGCATGTGGAGCTATAATAATGAGGAATTCAGACCCAAGCATTGCAGTTCTGCTTTATATAGACCACAAATATATGATTTATATGTAAAAAGGAACGATTTAAAAGCATGATATGTCCCCTTTAAGTAGAGGTGCAAACTGTTGCTAAACACCAATGCAAAATTTCTTGTATATCCTAAACATTTGTTAACAACATGTATTCATTACTTCAATGAGCTCATTGTTTCTGCCTTAAATAAATACATTGTTAGCCAACACAGTCCCCTCTGATAACAGATCGCTCTAAATTGTAATGTAGACGCATGCATTTTCTGTAAAGCTGCTTTGAAACGATAGGCTATGTATTGTGAAAAGTGCTATACAAATAAATGTGAATTGAATCGGATTTAATTGAAAAGTTATACACAGAAAGGTACACATCTTATGTGTAATATATTCTGCTGTTCCTTATCATTTTTACCTGACCTGTGAGAAATGTGTGTAGTGAAAGTCCAGACTAGAACATAGCCTACTTTACAGTAGATTTAAATTAGCTCACGTTTGCTCAGGAAAAAGTACATCTGCATTTTAAAAAAATAATAACTTTCAACTTTTTTAATACATGTATATAAGGAAAGCGGACAAATAAACATGTTTGATATATTAAATGATTTGTCTATCATCAATTCTTTTTAATTATTTAATTAATAGGACACCTACAGGTCATTTTGACCCTTTAATGCATGCGCATAGATAATTTGGTTCATGTATTCTGTAAGGTTAAATCCATGCACTGACTGATTCCTAGGCCTGCACTATAATAATAATTAATAATAATAATAATTTTTGGTTTGACTGTATGTCACTCACAACATCAAACATGATCTATGCCATAAAAACTAAAGGGCAGATTCACTAAGAAAAGAATAGTTTTTTGGAGTTTTTTTGCATGCGCTAACGTGCTGGTTTAGTACCCAGTTTACTGAAGGAATTGTGTACAATAAATGAGACCACAAAGATGAGTATTACATTTGCACTGATGCCAGGGTTATGCCATCTAACATGAAGCAGAATATTACCTTACAGGCTACAGATCATTAAGTGCATTACTACTAACACGATGATTGAGCATAATTTACTGCTCCTTTAAGAGCAGTGTGCTGATATTTCGCTGCTCTATCTGACAATTGGATGAACAGAGAAAATTATTTAGAGAACCACAGTGTGCTACAAATGTCAATATCTATTAAAACATATCTAGTAATACATCACATTTAGGGGGGGGGGGGGCACTCAAGCTGAGCCTAGCTCAGAGACCAGTGGAAAGAGGAAATACTCCAACAGTTCTCACCATTAAACCACTACCATCTAGGGCTTGACTGATTATCGGCGCCGATATTAAGCATTTTTATGGTTATCGGTATCGGCCATTTTCAAAACCGATTTGTCGATAAAATAATTTAATTTTGAAATGCTCTATATTTGGCTCTGATGCAGCCACCTCTGTCGGAACTCATCACTCTGTAGACTAGATCAATGTCCCTGCCCATCTGATTTGTTGGGAGTCACGAGTTCGGCCAATCAACGCGGAAAGCTGAAGGCACTGAAAGTTTTGCACTCTCACACTGAAAGCACTTGCTGACTGGAGCTGCTTCACTGATCACGCATCAGTTGTCTCTCAAAGTTAATGCAGCAGCAGACTTTGGTGAGTAGCAATAAATCACTACACTGAAGTTGCAAAACACCTCAGTATAATAGGGCCCTGTGATTTCCGCGATGCAGAAAACATGGACGGAATCGTGGAATCCAGTCATAAAAATGTAATTTGCTGTTTAAAGCGGAATGTCACGGAATTTGTCAAATTTTTGATGAATTAATAAAAAGGTCAGTACAAATCGAATCGAATTTCAAACGCAAAAAGATTATTTAAATATGAATCCTGCATGTCTTTAAATGAATGGCACAGACGCATGATTTCATTTACCACACACACACGAGCACGCGTGACGCTTGCACTGTTTTCAGCCTCAGCCGCATCATTATATGAAGACATGATTGCATAAACATAATTTCCAGAGCCGCTTAGTCACTTCATGAGCTTTTTAATGATTCAACTGAGAAAAGGTATGGTCATAAACACACAGAAACTCAAAGATCTCCACGGCAACCCGTCAAAATAAAAGTTCGGTTTTTCATAGGGCGCTAAAAATTTAATTTTTGTTCAACTTTAAATAAATTGCATAAGTTTGATGATTTCAATTAATTAGAAATGCTTTTTGATTACTAAAATTTAATTTGACCATTAAAATAGAGTTTTTAAGTTTTACCAGTGGTGGGCCGTCAGGGCCAGCAAGGCCTTCTCTGCTGGCCTAAACACTATCAGAATCACTGACTTGCACTTTAATATATTTTTTTCCATGAATGAGTATTAAATTATTCCCAGTAGTCCATTCTCTTAATTTCATAGCTTTTCTCTTGTTGCGCTGCTTCCAGTAGTGCAGACCTGCCAACCTGTACGCATTTTGCGTAGGGGATACGCGTTTTGACATCAAAGTACGCTGGTACGATTTGTCACTCTAAACTACGCAAAAACCTGGTGACGCGCCTCTGTGCACGCGCAGTCCTCAAATCAAGCAAGAGCAAAAGAAGAAGAGTTCGACCAATCATAGCGCTGAGTTCATTCCCCAAATAGCAAGGGAGGAAGATTGACAGATGCGTAAGACCTATCATTAAAAAGAGAATGAAAATCGACAGCAATAAAGTAATCCCGCTCGATCCCTGTTCCGCCGTCTGACTGAGTCCGTCAGCGAGGACAGTACAGTAGTCACAGTACTTCTGACTCCTGAAGGTAAACGGGCTGGGGTGGATGTGGAAAGTTGAAATATTGTATTGAGTTAACTAAATCTGGATTCGATGATCACATGAGTGATCGCAATCGCATGTATTATCTTAAAATACTCCGTAATTCATCATGGTCACTCAGATAAGAGGAAAACATCATTCATCCATGCAAATTATAAAATGCTTAAGTAATGCTTAACAGTAAGTCTGAATAAAATTTAAATCGCTATGGCTTAGTGATTATGACAGTTCTGTGATTTGTGGATTACTGATAAAACGCGAGTCTGGAGAAACAGGCGTTTATTTATTCATTCTCAGTGTTGAGAAACGTAGCCTGCATGTGTTACGTTATTGCGTTAAAAATAACTAAACTAATGTTACATATTTATTTTGTATGAAAACTAGCGCGTTAGTTACTTATGGATTAAAAAGTACGTTGTATCAGTGCTGCGCGAGCTCTCTCACAAACACTGACGCGCGCACGCAGAGAGAGAGAAGATGATTGTAAAATGAAAATTGACGGGCTAAGTTTAAATTTTGTTCTTGGTTGTGTTTTTTTTTCTGACAAAATGTCAGAAACCATTTTGTTTGATGCATCCGTGTTTTTTAAATTCGTTAAATGACGGACGTTTTACTGTCAGCACAGCCCTCAGTATATGTCGGATTCGTCTAACTTATTGTCTACTTGATATTCTCTTTAGAATAAGTGGTTCGTTTTGCTATTATTGGACTCCTGTCTATTCATTGTCAACTATTTTCTATAAATATGTTTGTATTGGCTAACGTTTATTCAGCTAATGCGTGTCCTGTTTAAAATGTACAAATGCAAAGACACCACGTCTCAAATAAAAGCCTTTTTTTCCTGTGAGATTTAGTATCATATTTGGATATTGGAATAATAAATTATGTAGCCTATCTTACATGTACAACGTTCCGATGTTAGTGATTTTTTTATTTACTGTTTTCTAGGGGTTTCTTAATTTTAGACTATTGACCCCCCCCCATAGTACTCAAAAAATAATGTCAAGGTTGGCAGGTCTGGTAGTGTATGTTTATGTTAGAGCTTTTATCCAATTATATTTCTGCCATCATGTGTTGCCATGGCCAAATAAATCTGCCTTGAGGCCTTCAGAATCGATAGTGCGGCGCCTGTAGCTTAAAATGAATGGCAATGAAACTGTTGCTTTAACCAATCAGATAATCAGTCAGATTTAATCAGCCAATCAGATTTCGCTTTGACTGCAACGGGGCCAGCAGGCGTACAATAACGTTGGCATTTTCTCATGCTTTGATTGGAGGGTCAGAGCGCAGTACGCGTATTACTGTATTCAAAGCTAGCTAACCGCACCTGTAGCGAACTGCATAAACTAAAATATATTTGTGTAGATTTAATAGTTTTTCAACCCACAAATTAATGTTTCTTTCCCTCCTCGACCCCCCCCCCCCACCAGGTTCAAACCTACTGGAAAAAATCCGTTATTCAGCCTTATCCAGCTTAACGCAGAGTCACGGAAGTTGGAACACTGTTCTTCGATCTGTCTGGGTAATAACAGAACTGACTGACTGTAATGTATGCCAGGTCTGATTTTGAAGGCAAAAGTCCCGCTGATTTCATTGATTTCGTTCAAAACTCTGTGTGAGAGCATGGGTCAGCTGTACACATCGTCATGTGTTGCGGTGACTGTCCCTGTGTCCACTGCTTCTGTCGAGCGGACACTCTCAGCCCTAAAGAGAAGTAAAACTTATGCCAGAAATGCGACAGGACAGACTCAACTTTCAGCATTAGCCTCGATGGCGATAGAAAAGGTTGTTGGGACTGAAACGCACAGATAACCTGTACAACAGAGTAATTTAAGTCTTTTTGAGGAAAGAAATTAGGATGGATTTTGTATATATATATAAAAAAAATCTGTAGTTTTGGTGAGTATAATGCTTTTTTTGCCCCCGTTTTTCCCCTGGTGAATCTGATTTTGTTAATTTTTCTAGGAAATGTATGATCGAAACTTCATTATTATTGTTTTTCAAACATTAATACTATTGTAACGTCTGACAACGGACTGAATAACCCTTGAACGACAAGACAAGGGAGGCTCTGTTTCTGAACTTATAATCGGAACGCAAGAACAACTGAACACTAACCCTCACTCGCTCGTTTCTCTCTACCGGCCTTTTCCGAACTCTCCACATTAACCCAATAACTGCCTGTGCAACATAAAAACAGCAATTTCACAACAATTATAGAGAGTCTGTGCGCTGCTACACTATTAAAAGTTATTAATTCAGGTTGGACACCACTGAAGGCCTAGGTGTGAAATGCACGGCCCGCCACTGAGTTTTACAAAATGTTTACAGAATGCTGCTGGGTGCTCTCTGCACTTTTTAAGTTATTATTATTATTAATAATAATGTTATTATTAACAGTTCTCAGATTTAAAGATATCTTTAAAATCATTTCAAAAAGTATTTGTCAAAACCCTTTGTTATTCTTAATTTTGACATTAACTTACATTTTTACACCAGACAGGCTATATATCAGTTCAAAAAATCGGTTATCGGTCTACTTGATCTGCAATAATCGGTATCAGCCCTGAAAATCACATATCGGTCGACCCCTACTAGCATCCCCAACAGCTGCTTTACCTTCAGCCTCTCAGTGTGCTTCAAGTTGTGATAGATGCTAGTATTCCTAAAAAGAGAACTAATGATAATAGGAAAATGAGGGGAAGTTGGCAAACCTTGTATACACCCTCCAGGGTGTATAAGAAAGAACAACACTGTATTTTTTGGGTTTTTTATTTATTTATTTGAATGCAGGATTGTATCTTCTGAACGCTGCAGTTATTTTTAACATTGGCAGGGCTCAGCTTTATGAGCAGCGCAAGGACTACCAGTTGGAGTGCATATAGTGACCCACTACGTAATACACTACGTCGCTAGCTGATGTCTGCTAGCGACCAACAGCACAACGACTTTATTTAGCCTATTTATTTAATTTTTGCTTTCTATGGATGGAATCCTTATCAGAAGAGGGCAGTATGTTTACTTAATTTCTGTCAAATAGATGTTCTAGAACACAAAGTATTTAATCTTGTGTGGAAGGTTATCTGTATTTTATGAGATCTGATCTGGTCAAACAGTGGAAGTTTTATGTGTAATCCCCTGTGTAGATTTACACAGATGACTAATCCTACACTGGATTACCATTACAACAACACACATATAGACTCACTCACAGAGTGTCACATGATTACATCACTCACAGATAGGCGGGTAAATAAAAAAACATTACAGTGAAATATGAAAATGTTTGCTTCCTTCGAACAGATACATGGCATTTTAAGATGCTGCAAGCAAAACTGTACACTAATTATATTAGTTTTTATTTTACAGTGATGCTTTTCATATTGTTCTTTATTTGGAAGCTATTATTGTGTATTATTGAATATTATTAATACAAGGAGAACTACAAATGTAAAAATTCTCTTTACCCTGTTACCAGGCATAAAACAGTTGTTTTGCATAACAGTAACACTCAGTTCATGCTAACTATGTAACTATGATAATCATGTGGATAAAACTGGATAATTGTTTTCAGTCTGTTACATTTGGCACAGCATGCTCGCATTGTTGGGCTGAAGTATTTCAGGGGGTTTATATTTGTTATTATTTGCTTTGTCAAATTTAATGTATCAATATAACAGCCTACATCCTGTTGTCCTTAGGCTCAGTCCTTGAATTGCTTCATGTTGATTATTAAAACTGTAGAATAAGTATTATAATACTGTTTTGTGTCCATCACAGCTCTTACCTGTGGGGAAATTACTGTAACACACAGCCTCTTGTGGAATATGTATTCAGGACATGCCGAGAAACAGGGTTCATGAGATAGGAAAAGTCCCATTACCTAAAATAGTAGTGATGCACCGAAAAGAAAATTTAGGATGCACTTGGCCGAAAACCGAAACTGAAACCGAAAATGGCTTCTTTTAAAAACTTATACTAATATATATACATACAGTACAAAACCTAAAATATTTTTAACAATAAATATAAATAATACCAAATAATATCATTCTTCAAGTTTTATGTTCCATCAGATAAAATTGTTTTTTAACAGTTGTGCAAAAAGATCCACAATCATCTGAATAACTGCACACAAAATCACAGAATGGCAGTGGGCCTCTATTCTGCTGCTGCATGTAAACAATTTTACTTACATTTTAAATTGCTGTGCAAAACAATGCAAAACAACAGTGCACAAACAGCACTAGAACTTAATCCAAACTCAAACTGTAAACAACATGTAAGCCTATGTAGCCTTAGGAAACACAGTTGTGCAGTGCTACGCAAATTTTAATGTAACTGCTATACACACAGAAAATTGGACTGGGGGTCTTACATGCACTTCATGTGGCACACTAGCACACACACGCAGGGTCTCTCGCTTTCTCCCTGTCTGGCGTGCGCGCGCTACACGGTTTGGAGCACGAGCTCTTGCTCGCTCGCTCTTCCGGGAGGTTTGAACTAATTTGCGGGCATCAGGGAGCTGCTATCAATATGCGGGAGACATCTCTATCTTTTTTCCTGCCACTCATTACCTTTATATTACTCCATCAACCCCCTTTATGACCTGATGTTTCAGGTATCTCATTACTGCAGCAGTGGCCTATTCTGAAGAAGAACAGATTTTCTTCCCATTTTGATCCTCTTACTGCCAGCAGTACAGAGAAACCGGGGTCATTATCTGGCTTTAATGAGCCCCAGTCTAGTGTGTTCTGGTTTCTGGGAAACCAAAAATCCCCACTGTGTATAAAGTTCTGAGAAGATCTTTAACTGACAGATTCATGATTTCAAAGGTCACGTACACACTGCAGCTTAATACGGTTGTCACTCCTTGTCTGTTTTGTACAGTGATTGACAACAGCATTTTACAACTGGATTAACTCCAAAAAATCCAAAGTGAATTATATTAAATGTTTATATAACAAACAAGTTAATAGTTACATCTAGTCCTTGCAATGCATACAGCCTTCAAATGACTTACACTTGTCTTTTAGATATTAGGATATATATAAAAAAAAACACATTTAGCAGCTCAATAACTAAGACGTGTGTATAAAAAGTTTAGTCAGACAGTGCAACTCGATTGGGCTGGTTATATTTAGACTGGGTGGTTTCTGCAACAGCGTTTTAGACACACTTTTTTACAGGGTAGGTGCAGTATGAATGGGCATGAGGTTTCTGATAATAGTATTATTACGTGTTGAATAATGTGGTAAATTTAGATCTCTTGATGCAGAATGTAGCCCTGGATAATGCAGACGACTGCTTTGGAAAAAATCAATGCACTACATAGCAAACAGCGTCCATGCAGGGCCATCAGCGCCCCACCCCCCTACTTCATCAAAGACAAATCTGATACAGACATGAGTGACTCTTCCTTAACCATATCACCGTCTCCTTCATCTTAATCAGGCCTGGTAGACTACAAAGCACATTATTCATAATTCTAATGTAGGTCTGGTGGTTTTAATGTCATTAGGCTGCTTCAGTGGGCCATGTGTGGTTTCATTAAGGACCAGCTGGTGTTGTGTCATCTGTATAGAGACAGATCTGCTCAGTTTCCGTGTACATCTTGAAAACAAGGTCTGAGCCATCTGACAGACTTGCTGGACTGTGTCCCATGCCACTAAGATTTGATTCGCTACAATAAATAATATAATATAGTGTTCAGCTCATCTATCATGCAACCCAAGCATTCAGGTACAACTAATGTTAAAGCATCTAAATTAAAGAAGTTCTGTAACAAATGTAGCTATTGCAATTTGCTCATTGTTACTGTTAGTTAATGCATTGACTAAAATTAATGAATGGGACTTATACTACGGGGCAAAAGAGCCAAAACCCACAACAACAAAGCAGAGTAAACAATAGGATAAAAACAAGTGTCCCATATGTTGTGCGTGTATTTGACCGTTCAAGGCGGTAAAAATAACTCTGTTATATACGCACTCGCTCTATGAGCAGCGGCTTCATGTGTGTGCGTTTCTCAGACAGCGCTCAGAAATAGGGATGCACTGAAATAAAAATTCTGGGCCAAAACCTAAAATTCTGAATACACTTGCCTGAAAAAGCGAAACCAAAAATGTATATACTGTAATTATATGAATATTAGAGTTTTTTATGAAATTCAATAATTTTTTTGATACCGAATTTAAAAAAATACAAGCCAATAAAATAATATAACAACACTTTTATTGAAAGTGACACTAAAATTGGATGGAAAATAACAATATATTATTCTTTATTCAGTTCTATGCCACAGAATCAGATTAACAGATAAATATTTTTGATCAATTCTCCAAATAATGTATAGTCTTACAAAGCTATTATCAGAGCACATGAGCAGTGTTGCCCAGCACGGCTTATACCACACCATGTTACAGCACATTAGGGCTATTACAAACAGAAACAAGTTTACTACTACACAGACATTTTATATTGCTGCATTGTTTGAGCGGACTTTGCTTTTCCGATGAGCATGAGCGGTACATGGGTGGACCAGGTGGTGGGTACATGGGTGGTGATTGGCAGGGCAATAAAATTTTTATTGGCAATAAAAGTGCGGCATATATTTGCGGCCTTTTTCTCTTTCAACCAAAAACTGAATATGCCATTTTCAGTCGATAATTTTCGGCAAATGAAGTTTCAGTGCATCCCCACTCAGAAACCATCTTTCAGACAGCTTGTACTTATATCGAAATGAGCTCTCTTTCTCTGCTTATTGCGCTTCAACGATTAAAAAAAGTCTTGTCTTTAAACAGCAATGCTTAAAAACGCAGGCTAATCATAAGCTATCATGACGGGTCAGCATGGCAACGTCGATCGAGACGGTAGTCCAAAATCTCTACTGGTCGACAAATGTCTACCGGTATATCGGTAGACATAATACTTAATACACACTTAGAGGATGCTCACCCAGGTTTTTTACTTTATAGCAAACAAACAAATCACAGATATTATATAGGGATGCACAAAATGTTCGGCAACCGAAATTATTCGGCCGAAAATAGCAAAAAAAGCACTTTCGGTGTTTGGCCGAATAAGTAAAAAGACCGAATAAATTTGACCGAACAATGACGTTTTTGATGACACGATCAAATAGTAACCAGCGTAGAGTGAGAGGCGCGCGCTTTATAAATGCAGCAAACATGCCCCCTTTGAGCAGATAACAAAAGAGAAGCTCATCTGATGCATCTGTGGCAGACGTTATACCTTTACTTGCAGCACTAAAGCGTCTTTTAACCCACTGGGGTTTTTTCTGGAGCACGTCTCTTAACTTAAGCAAAACTCAGCGAATACTAGTCACACAGGCAAAGGCAATATATCTTTATAATCGTTTAAGTGTCTACTTTTAATGATCTTATTCAAAACGAAAACAAATATTCTCTTTTTATGTAATCTGTATGAAAAGAGAGAGATGTCAGTCGTTCTCATGGCAACTCCTTATTCGCCACGGAGAGCGCGCGCTATTGAAACCCAAATGAGGCGGCAATCCATGCAAACCTGTCAACGCCCACGATAAAGTTTATGTAAAACGAAAAAGTAAGCTTATGTCTAGGACAGTTAGTCATTTGTTGTGGGTCCATCCACATTTTTTTTTTGCACTTTTCAATGCACTTTTTTAGTTACATTCTTTCAGCAGTCAGTTATAGGCCTAGGCTATTCAAGAAGGGGGGCTTCAAAGATGGCCAAATAAAAATATTATTTTTTTTATTTTAGTAATTTATTTATTTTAAGTTATATTGTGCTTTGTTTAAATAATATCTGCTGGAATGTAAAAAAAAATATATTTTTGCAATTTGATTTTTTTCTCTAAATAGACAAAGACAAAATAGTAAAAAGCATATTTTTACTATTTAATTAAATGCAATGGTGAAAAAATTGGCAAAATAAATGGAAAAAATGCGAAACACCGCGTTCGGGCTTCGGCCAAGAATTTTCATTTCGGTGCATCCCTAATATTATACAAAAAAGGTTTTATTCTGGCTTCATGAAACATACCTCAAACAAATCCACTTACATTTTTTTTATTAATGGCCTTTCTTTTTCCAGAGCAAGTAGAGGAAAAAAGTATGGAATCACTCAGTGTTGAGAAAAAAATTATGGAATCATCAAAAAAACTACAACAACAACAATGGACTCCACTAATGAAAAACAATATTCTCCATCAAGCTGGTTTTAACTTTTTTAAAACTATAGCTGTCTAAAAATAGCTGTTGACTTTTCAGCTTTGCAGGATGGAGCCTTATCATGGACCAGTATTTTTAATTTCCACCATGTTCCAAGTTTCAATTGGATTTAGATCCAGACTGTTTACTGGCCATGTGGCTCAGTTCTGTGCCTTTCCTGAAGAAAATGCTTTTTGTTCTGTGGCAAGATGCATCTTCATCCTGAAAATGATTTCATCACCATCAAAGCTATTTTCAATCCATGGAATGAGAAAAGTGTCCAAAATTTCAATGTACACCTGTGAATTTACTGCTGTAGTCCTTAACCTCACATGCAACCTCATATCATAAATGAGGTAGGAGGGAAATTTTTGTTTTCTTCAGGCAGTCATCTTATACGTTTCATTTAAATGGCACCTGACAAAAGTTCCAGCATCATCTCCTTGCTAATGCAGATTTAATATTCTTCACTGAATGTAATCATCCACACTACTGTACATGATTGCTTCTCTTTAGCCCACTGCAACTTTGTTTTCTTCTGTTTAAGTGTTAGTACTAGTTTTCGTTTGGCTTTTCTATATGTAAATCCCATTTCATTTAGCTGGTTTCTTACAGTTCTGTCACAAACATTGGCTCCTGTTTCTGTCCATTATTTCTTCATTTGTTTTGTTGAACATTTTCTATTTTATAGGCATATTGCTTTAAGATGTTCTGTCCTGATGCTTTGACATCTATTCAATTATTCAATTATCTATCAATTATTTCCTCAACATTGAATGATTCCATACTTTTTTCCTCTGCATGTTCTGGAAAAAGACAGGCCATTAATAAAATAAATAAATAAATAAGTGGATTTGTTTGAGGTATGTTTCATTAAGCCAGAATGTTAAGCTATTGGACAAAACCTTTTTTGTGTCATATCTGTGATTTTAGATTTTTTGCTATAAAGTAAAAAATCTGAGTAAACATCCTCTATGTGTGATGTAGAGAGTAATTGCAGACAAATTTGCATGGTGCATGCAGCTTGCTCTTGTATTAGCCTCATTTTTGTAAACGCTCTTCAGACGGAAACACTCATACGTCTTAAAAGGCTGGATGAAGTTGGTTGTTTTGGTGTGTTTTGGTGTTATCTCTTGGCAAGCTTTGTTTCGACAGCATTGCTACAAGAGCTTCACACTGCAAATCCCAGGAAATGTTCCTGCCTCTTTTATACTCTACCATCTCTTAAATCTCTCTCGCACACTTCTGTTTCTCTGGGCTTTACAGAATCTGTCTGCTGTAACACTAGAGTGTGAGATGGGCAAAAATAATATTCTCACCATATGCATGTTCTGCTGAAAAGAACTGGAAACAGATTCAAAAAGAGGACATTTAAATTAGGGGTGGTCATGACACTGGTATGATGCTTGGGATGGGGGAAACAGGTTTTAATTAGGGATGCACGATATATCGACCACATATCGATATCGGCCGATAAATGGTCTTTTTTGATGTTATCGTTATCGGTCCGATAAGAAAATTTGGCTGATATATCAAAGCCGATAGATAATAGATTATTTACTTCAGTTGAGAGACGCGCGCTGTTCGCCATGATGGTTCTGAATGATTGGATTCACTTCGAAAAGGAAGATACAGTTCAGTGCAACATGTGCAGCACAAATCTGTCACATATGCTTCATAACATTATAATAAAACACGCCTGCAAAAGAATGTTGTGAATTCTTGTTCGCCCACATGTTATAGTGCGTTGAGGCGGAAAGAGCGCGTCTATGGAGTTAAGCCTTCATGACAAGCACAGTCAAGTTCTCTTGAGCATTCGCAGCATTCTGTGCCATTGTAAGTTATAATATGTTTAATTTGTGTATATATATCTGATTAATCTAATATAGGATGCGTTTGGTTGAGTTAATGAACGATGCAGTAGCGCTTCATTGTACCGGTGATCATCTTTATCTTTAGCGTGCGCAGCTCAAACAGCAATGCACATTTATAACTATAATTGGGACTGTCATAGTAGATGCCATTATAATGATAACACTATTGTAATAAAACGTTGTGAATTCTCTGTTTAGTTGCCGTTTCAGCGCGTTGTTGTGGGAATAGCGCGTCCAGAACAGGGATAGCTATTACACATTATGACCAGCACAAGTTCGATTGTGCATTCACGTCATTTTGCGCATATAAGTCGTAATATAAAGTTGATGTAATATAAATATCTGATTAATCTCACATATGATGCGTTTCGTGGATTTAACCAACATGCTAGAAAAGTTCTTCAGTTTCCTGGTGCTCGTTCTCTTCAGCTCCAGCGCGCGCAGATTAAACAACAATGCAAAACATTAAAAGCTATGATTGGGACTGTCATACAATTATAATTGTATTCACTATTGTAATACATTTGTAAATTCTTTGGGTTTGCATTCTTCAGCAACCGTCGAGTTGATTAACCTTCTAGCAAAGCGATTCAGTTTTAACGTTCGTTCTCTTCAGCTTCAGCGCGCGCGCTCACACAGCAATGTCATTTGAAACAGTAACTAAGCTATTAAAGATGTTTACTATCAATGTAATATTAAAATGTTTACTTTTTCAAAAACATTGGGTTATAATTAATAACTAACATTATTTTGTTCTCGTATAATTAATAACTAACATTATTTTGTTCTCGTATTATTTTCATCAACGATATGGTTTGATTAAAATATATTTTTCTTATTGTCCGTGCGGAGGCGATTCCATTTTATTGATCAATGCCACATGCATTTTGTTTCTTTATGTGCAGCCCAATGTTATTATTTTTTGATAACACTTTACAATAAGGTCTAATTTGTTAATGCATTAACTAACAGAGAGCAATAGCCTGTGTTATTGTTAGTTAATAAAATATGTGTGTTCATGTTAGTTCACAGTGCATTGACTAATGTTAACAGATACAACTTTCTTAAAAATGTTTTATAAAATTGTTGGTTCATGCTAACTAATGCTAACAAAATTAAACCTTATTGTAAAGTGTTACCATTTTTTAATAAAGAAAGTTGTCCATATGAGTGTAAAATTAATTTTAAAAGTTAAGGAATCTTACACTGGTTCAAACTAGGCTATACTGTATTGTATATGTTTGATTTATGTTTAAAGTGTTTGAGACAAGGCTTTTAATGGTGAGCATTTTGTTATACAGGCTATCAAAGTATATAATTTTTTTTATTTAGATTTATCGGCTTTCAAATGTAAAGAATTATCGGTTATCGGTATCGGACAAAATGTTCATATCGGTGCATCCCTAGTTTTAATGGGGGAAAAAAAAACTAAAGAAAAGAGATAAGAATTTTTTTCAATGTCATATGGATTATTTCTTGCAGAGAACAAAAATCAAGAGCCTCAATAAAGCTGTCCGATGGAAACTCATTTGTGACCCAATAATAAAACAAATAAACACAGATTTCCACAGATAATGTCAGTGGAGATTATTTTAGTTGTCAGATTAGTGATCATGGCACTCAGTCTGCATTTGATCGTCTCTGGCAGTCATCTGTGTGGGTTTGAGGGTTGCTTCTGAGGATAATGCTGCAGCCACAGACAGTAAGGAAGTGGGCGTTTGTTAATTGAGTCTCTCTTATTCTGTTTATTCCTCCCCCGTCTTTCCTTTATTCCCTCCTCCTTCCTCTGTATAACCCCCTGTCTATCTTCATCTTTCTCAACCTCCATCCATCTCTCATTATTGTCACACTGTTTCTCTCAGAGTGAATCTGTCTACAGACAAGCATCAGATAATTTATGCTATTTCAGTTTATCACATTTTTCTTTGCTAAACCCTCATATTGGCATATGGTATGATATTTTATTGAAAATAGAAATATGCCACGTCAGTCTCTTTCAGATAATATACTATGTTTGACAAAAAAATGTTTTGACTGATTTTAAATGTGATTTGTGATGTCAAAAGCATATTTGTTTTTATTGTTATTTTTATGTCAGAAATATTCTGATAATTAATTTCAATGTAACGCAATCAGATAATACTACTGTCACGTTCTGAGTGGCTGTAATGAAGCGTGCGGCGATAGAGAAATACTAGAGCAATCTTTATACTCAGGAGTATACAGTAACACAACCTCAAACATGAACGATAGGCTAACCGACAAAGAACTAAAGTGACCAGAGTAAATATGCAGGGGATAGTCAGGAATTAAATAAGATACAGCTGATGATAATCACAGAAACACGGATATAATCAGTAACCAAGGAAAACAAAATTAAATAGAGGAGGGAAACAGGTAACCAAATTAGATTGTTTATTATTTAATGTTAAAATGTTATCTAATAACTTACATATGCGTGAACGTGTTAGTAATAATAACAAAAATATATATATTTCTAAGGGCTTATCCCAATAATGTAAAAAACTAATTGGGGTGGTGTAATTTAAAAAAATACAAATAATTAAACTAAAGATTATTAATCTGCTGCAAATGTTGTGTCTATGTGGTGATCTATATATTTTCTGGTAAATATTATCAGTTTATGATAGACAAGTTCCATTTTATGAAACGGTTATGAGGCAAAACCTCTCCATGTCCATTATACAGTATTACGAGACATTATAACATTTTTTTTAAAAATATTTTGATGTGTATGTGAGTGTGTATGACTTTCTGTGTGTGTTTGCTCTGTGTTAGAGTGAGCTATAGAGGGTCCCAGCTGTACTGAAGGGTTTGTGTAATGGCTGTAGATTGGAGTGTATTGTGAGTGAGTCAGTGCACCATGTAGGTGCTGATTTAATAGGAGTTCTCCTCCCACAGTCTGAGCCATCACAAAAACACCTCCTTTCCTCTGCTTTGAGCACCAACAGATTTCTTCCCTAACTTTTGACATTAGATGGTTTTAAAGTGAGGGAGACAATGTTGAACACACCAGGTTCAGCACCATTTTGTGGCTAAGTCAGTACTCGAGTTAAGTTGTGCCGTTTTATAAGTCCTGTTCATTAGTTTGTGTCTGCAAGTGTTCTTAAGGGATCAGGTAGATGTTCTTGAGAGAGAAAGCAGCTGTTTTGATGTTGTCAGAAAACCTAATCCTAAACCATTCCCTACTGCATGTGTGAAAGAAAGAGAGCTGGAATAAATGCGTTCAGAGACACATACGGAAAGGACATCACTCAGTGACTGACTCAGGAGAGACTGTGACTGAGCGCAAATTAATTATTCAAGCCTTTTCTGTACAACACAGATTACAAACACCTCTGTGTGTGTGAGAGAGAGAGCGATATTTGAGTAGATGTGAAGTGTGTGCGCGCTCAGTGTTTGCACTGGAACAGAGTGAGGAGTGGGCACAGCGTGGCTCACTGCATGTGTCTTTAGACACACTCTGTATTACCAGGACAAATTGTTTGTAGTTCTCTCTATATTTTTCTCCTAAACACATTTTCCCTGTACACATTCAGTTTGTCATGTTTTATTTGAAACACTCTCTTTCCTCCAATTAAATCTTGTGGTCACAGCATCACGTCGTCATGAAAATGCTGCAAGCAAGCTAATGAAAGCCAATCACCCGGCCTTTACGGTTACCTAGTTTATCGATGCTTTAGCTGATAAGCAGTCACTACAGTGAGTGACAGACACCATGGTACCTTTGGCCTTGATCTCTCTGAAACTGGAGTTCATGGGCTGGAACACGATGTCCAAAACACTTAGCAATGAGAGATGCTGCAGACGCCGCCACCTCACAAACACACTGAAATGGCAGCAGGCTTTCTGATAAGCCAAATCATACAGAATCTGCATCTGCAGAATGAAGTTGTGCACATAAAATAGTTTGGCAGATTTGACTTCCAAGAAGAGTGTAGTACTGTGAGCTCCATGTGACAAATTTGACCATATTTAAATCATTCCATCTGGGTTGGCCATAATTGACGGTTTTTAAGTGTGCCGGTGGGCCGAGCTGCTCTTTATGGGATGGTTCAAAATGAGCGAACAGAATGTCACTGAACCCCAGAGGGCTTTCTCTAGGTTTCCGTGTATATGCATAATCTCCATTATGTATAATCTCCAGATCTGAGTTCACTTCATAAGCATTTTGCCATTTTACTAGATAAAAACTATACCGTGATATCACAGACCCTCAAAAGTCTTCACTACAACCTGCCAAAATAAAAGTTTGGTGGAAATTGACCTTGAAGAAATTGACAGAAAATGACAAAAAAAAGCCTCCTACATTCTACAATATATTTCATTTACACCGCTAGAGGGCACATAAGGTATTAATGTTGTAAAGTCAACACAGATGAGTTGTGTGCAAAGAAGGTAAAACAAACTTTTTTGACCGCGATGATTCGAATGACTTTTTTGTAAAGTGCATGAAATAGCTGCTGCTTTTTCTTTTTCTTTTTCTTAGTTGTTGTTCTTCAAAAAACTTTTTTTGTAGTAACCCAGGTTTGGAACCACAGGATCAAGAGATGCAAAGCTAGGATAAAAGAGATTACGGAGCCATCAGTAAAGAAGAGTACATTCTCCCCCTAGTGTGGAGAGAGGAGACTTACAGGAACTTTCTATACCTTTCTATCCTGTCCTTTTATATCTTAGAGTAGTCATTTTAGAGTTTAATGAGTTTCAGCAATCTGGTCAAGGTAACACAATCTGTAGACCCAATGATCTGCAGAGAGACAATGAGAGGAAAAATAGAAATTCAGCGATGACTGATTATGAAAACATAATTCACATGTGTAATTGATTTCATATTGAGCCCAGTCCAGTAACTACAAACAAATATTTTTAATTTTGTGATTTGTTACGGTAATATTTCGGATTCGGGATGCTCCGATCAGGATTTTTGCAGCCGATACCGATAGCCGATTTCTTGTCATGGTGATCAGCCGATACTGATCCCGATACTGATGCTTAATATACTTAATATAAGACAAAGGTAAATACAAACAAAATGGAGCAGTCTGATGCAGCCCACAAGGTTTAATTAAACATTGTCCAATAGTAAACTTTGGAGGACAACATAAACATTTAATCACCTAAAATAGATAAATCCACTGTTGCCATAGAAATCCGCAATGTTTGTTTGCACTACCATTCAGCATTACATAAGCTTGTCTTAGCCGGACACATCAGGCTCCCACTTTTTAAATATATATATATATATGTATATATATATATATATATATATATATATATATATATATATATATATTTATTTATTTAAACAGAAAATCATTTGTTTAACAAACTTTTAGCTGTCACCCTTTATGATAGAGCTATTGTGCATTTTTTTCACGGTTCTTCTAACGGTGTATGGGTTGACTAAATTTTTCTACGTTTTTTTGTAGCAGTAAAAAAAAAACAACAACATTAGCTAGAAACAGTATTAAAGTAGTAGTAGAGAAGAGAGCCGTGGAACTGCTCAGTTAGCTTCAGAGTCAGTAACGTTACTGGTAAATGCATTTACCTAACACACTGTAGCCCAATGTCAAAACATTTTTATGTAATTATATTATTAGTATAATAATATACTAATAATATATATTACCCACGGCAATGGATCTATTATTAGGGGTGGCCTACCCACCCCTAATAATAGATCCATTGCCACTGAGTAGCTGACGGATGTATTCCGTCAAAATGGCTGACACGCGGCTAGGGGTCACGTGACTGGGAGATCCCTATAGGCGCGTTCACTACTGCGAAGATGGCGTCAACATCGCCAACTTTATCTTTGCAGCCAGAAAACACTAGTTTATTAATAAACAATTAATGTATCATGCTGCATAAACATTACTTTTCCCGGTTCTTTGTGGCAAGCTTTATGCATGCGCTTGATATGTGGAATATAGACAATATTACGATAACGCTCATCATGGTTTAGTATTTTCTCCCATATATATTTAAGTAATTAAATTAATATAAATATGCGATTAGACTAATGGCTTAAATTAACTACTACTAGTCAACTAGAAAAAAACTTTAGTCGTCCACGGGCAGCCCAACATATTTCACATATTTCCTCCTAACCAGCGCGTCACTGCGGGCGTTCTGAGTGAGCGGCGCTGTGTGGACTGAGCGAGCGAAGCATACTCTTCAGAAGGCGATGTCTCTGGAGGACAACGCTCCTCCTCCACATGAGATTCCTTTGAAACATACATGGCAAATAGCTCATTTTTTTCGTTGTTACTCGACACATCATAGTAATTCCACACCGGCGATGACATGACTGCCAAATCATTTAAGTCCCCACGCATGTACCTTCTCACGTTTTGACGTCATCAAACATTGATCGGTTTGTGAGATCGGCCAAGTTTAGTGAGTACCGATCGAGTCATAAAATGTGATTATCGGCCGATATCGATCTCCGACCGATCGATCGGAGCATCCCTATTTTGGATGGTATACTTTAGAGCCATCAGTGAATTTTTTTTTTTTTAGATGATGATGACAAAACCATAAATATTTAAGTATATTAAAGTTTTTGTCAAAATGAACAAAATTCACATCTCTAATATAAATGGAGAATCTATATCTTAAGCTATTTATCTGTGGGTGTGAATTTAAATGTGGTTAGAACTGAGAGGAGGGTGACAAATGAATAGGCCTAACAGTACTGTCTGTTCTTCATCTTTTGTTTATTATTGGAGCTTGTGTTCTCATGCGCAGAAAGAAATATAAAAGTTCAAGATCATCAGCCACTTTCCTCTGTAGGAAACCGAGCCGCCTGCCTCTGTGTGTGTGTGTGTGTGTGTGTGTGTGTGTGTGTGTTTGGGGCTCTCCTTTAACACTACTAAAAATAGTTTCCTACAGGACCCTGTTCTCAGTGTGAGTGTGTGCCTGCAGTAGCTCATATTCTATTTGAGGCTGATTCTTTTACCAGAACCAAGTTTTACCTCTGACCCATCTCTCAATCTCTGTCTTACACACATGCAACACTACCACAAACATACACTCTCACAAGGAAGTGTCACAACAGGAAGTAGGGGGTGTTGGGGAAGAAAGATTTAGCTCAGTGAGGCACAGGCTGTGAGGGTCAGTTGTTGTCTACACTAGCTGTGTGTATGAGAGTAAGTTGATTCAATCTGGCAATCTGGCAGGCCGAAAGAGAGAGAGAAATGTGGGCTCACAGGGGGAAATGGGTCTTGCCCCCCACCCCTCCGTCTCAACCTCACAACAGGTAAGACTGAACTACACCTGCAACTTTTGATGGCCCATGCTACTTGTGCCAGCTCATTTAGATGTAAGAATGAAGCTCTGCACCATAAAGACATTGCAGCATAAAGATCTGAATCCAACTGCAAGATCTGGCAGTAAGAACACTTTAACTACATCCGAATATGCCTGCTTTTTATGTGAAAAACAGTATTCATAGTATTTGAAAACGGGTGAAAAGAATCAGTGACCTCCCTATAGAGTGCACACTTTACTATCCTGAGGCCACAGTATGCGTACATCCAAATACTACCCATATTCATACTGTATAGTTCTTTTTTTTTTAACAGATGTAGTATATTCTAGACAGTATGTGATTTCGGAGACAGCTTCTGTAGCTTCTTGTATGCAGTAGCGTGTGTGTATGAACTTCTGTAAATGTGGTAGCAGGCAGACAGTAACTGTATTTAACTGTGCAGCTTAAAGTAATACTGTCTGTGCATCTGGTTTATTAAAGGGGTGGAAAAATGCCCTTTTCACAAGATGTAAAATAAGTCTTTGATGTCCACAGAGTGTGTATGTGAAGTTTTAGCTCAAAATGTTAAAATTGTAATGCTGAGCAAAAACGCACCATTTTTGTGTGTCCCTTTAAATGCAAATGAGCTGCTGCTCCCGGCACAGAGGAACAACTTGTGTCCTTAGTAGTAGTGGGAAGTTCGGATAATTTTATTGACTTGGATCTTTGAATCTCTTTCATCAAAATTAATTAATCTTTTTTCGAGTCATTTCGTTCATTTCAGCATGATGTATTTCAAATGTTTCATGTTAGTCAAATTCCCCAAACATATCAAATGTTGATCGCATTTAGAATAAGAAAAAAATTGCTATGCAAGGAAAAGGCCAAATTATGAGAAACCGAAACAATGAATTAATTTATCTTGGTCTTCAGGCTAAGCAGTCTGTTAGTTTACCTCACCTCTCGAAGCTGTTCGTTCATCCCTTGACATCCTCATAAACTGAGCTTTGCAGTCTGTAGTACCGGATACAGAATTGATTAGTTCACGTTTCAAGTCTATCGACTTCGGATTCGAGTCATTTGTTCATCAAGTGACAGCCACACAAGCTGAGCTATGCAGTCAATACCGGATACAGAATTGATTAGTTCTTCTTTTGAGTCTTCGGGTTTAAATCTTTCGTTCATCACGTGACACAAGATCGAAAGACTCAGGTGAACTAATCATTTCTCGTCCGGTACTGACAGCATAGTCTCTATGGGACTGACAGGAAGAACGAAAGACTCGTACCCAAACCGAAGACTCGAGAGAACTAATCATTTCTGTTTCCAGTACAGAACCTATTGGATGTTGCGTATGCGCGGTCAACACAAAATGAACGATTCACTCACTGAGACAACTCTGTAGTCCCGAGTCATCTGAGGTCTAAGGTGTTTTCTGGGTCCTGGAGGTGTTCTGACATGCTCTGACATTTGTGCTTTTTTCAGTTATTTATAAACATGTTAATGGCAAAGGTGTAAATTCACTCTATATAGCACAAACGGGGCTACCGTAATATGTGAGCAACATGTATGTACATGTTTGTATTTTTAAGATAATAATGTTTATGCATGGTTTGTGAAAAAACAAAACAAATGTCACTGAAATAAGGTCATAAAACCCATAGTGATTATTTCTTCACAAGACTTGTATCACGTAGCCTAGAATATTTGCTCCAAAACTATGTGAAAATCATCCTGCATACTCATTTAGATAAGACAATATATTGATTTAAAATTTGTATGACGTGTTTTGTGTGAGAAAGCTTTATGCGAAGGGGCGTGGATCTCTCATTAATATGAATGCATTTCACACCTGAGAAAGACAAAGACCCTCCCCTAATGGCCCTATTAGGGGCTATCAGGCCCTATCATCATGAGAAGCCTTGCACAAAGAATGAGGAGAAATTAAAAAAAGAATGGCTTTTAGATTGTCTGGATTTATTTACAACACAACATAATCCAAAGATACACAACAAAGGACAAAAAGCACATTAGTAAACACACTGATGTAAAGACAAAGACTTAAACAGTCACACACCTTTGTGCCATTCCTGAAACATAGTAGCCTACATACCTGTCATGTCCAAGGTGTTTGACTTTTCATTTTACCATGTTCATGTACAGAGACTCATGTGAATGTTGAAGTCAGCAGGACTCATCAAGTGGCATCTGGTCCCTTTCTAAAAAATAAATAAATAAACACCTGTAAACATGCTGATATCAAGACAAACTATAGGGCTGCACGATTCTGGGAATACATTTTAGATTTTTCACTCACACACACACACACATATACATATATATAAATATACACACAATATATATATATATATATATATACATACATACATACATACATACACACACACACACACACACACACACACACACACACACACACACACACACACACACACACACACACACACACACACACACAGCCGTTCAAAAGTTTGGGGTCGGTATGATTTTTAATGTTTTTAAAAGAAGTCACGTATGCTCACAAAGGCTGCATTTATTTGAGTAAAAATACAAAACAAACCCAGTAATATTGTGAAATAATATTTCAATGTTAATCAGCTGTTTTCTATGTAAATATATAGTAAAGTGTAATTTATTCCTGTGATCATTACTCCAGTCTTCAGTGTCACATGATCCTTCAGAAATCAGTATAATATGATGATTTGATGCTCAAGAAACATTTTTCATTAACATCAATGTTGAAAACAGTTATTTACATTTTTATTTCAGGATTCTTTGATGAATAGAAAGTTCAAAAGAACAGCATTTATCTGTAAAATAATCTAATCATAAGTGACTTCTTTTAAAAACATTAAAAATCTTACCGACCCCAAACTTTTGAACGGTAGTGTATATATGTATATGTATTTTGTAAATATATATAGGAACACATAGTTTGTTGTGCCTTGTATATAGGCATGTGTAGGGCTGCATAAAATAATAACAATAGCGTAGATAGCAGGCAGCCTATAAATGGTTAAAAATGAACACTTTTCAGTAACACTACACTAGACAAACATATATTGTTTATCATATGTTACTTCAAATATTTCTATTCGTTATGAAATGAGATGAGTTTGTCGTGAAGCGTAATGTGTGGCGTGTTTTGCTTTTCAAACACACAGCGTGACTCCGCTCCAAACTATGAAACATTGTTGTGACATTATACATCTACGTTTGAGCAGATATCCACAAACACAGTATTTAACAGTAAACACAGGTCTAAACATTAAAATATTCACCATATTAGAATAAACACTCATACTAGGCCTACTTGTATCTCATTTCATAACATTTTAGGCTGCACCAGTTTGAGTTTAGTAGCTACAATGTAATGTTTATGCAACAATAAAACACTTACTAATATGTCTCTTACCTTAAAAATTGTTCTCATAATAAAAATGTGTCCTTCTTAGGTAAATCCACAGCACAAACAGTCTTCCAAACTGATGAAAACTAGAGAAATACTGGAGTCGCTGATTCTTTGTTTCGAGCTGATGAGGGCGTTAACAGCTCTGCGTTCCTTCACGTGGATCATTTGAATGAGAACAGCTGCGGGCGTGGGGGTGTGGTCAAATTAAAGTTGCTTTCATACGGATTTTTTAAACCGAGAATATTTGTTTTTGATATGATTTACTTCATTTAAAAAAGGAGACTTCGAACTTTGTAAAGACATTACTTTCATGTGTGTGTGGCAAGTATTGGCTGAGTTAAAGATCATTTTCTGTCGCGTTTCAGAATGAACTTCACATTGAGAGAGAACACAGAACGTGCATCATGTTTTTTTTCTTTATTTTACGAAAAACACAACTTTTTGTTTTTATTATTAGTGTACACAAAAAAAGAAGACATTTAACAGTTTTTAAAAATGTATAACACTTGTCTGTATGACAAAAATCGACGGAGTTATTTGAGTTTCTTTTGCACTGAGAAGAAAAAAAGCGCCGGCGCGATAGCCGACCTCAGAGGGTTAAAGATTCGTTCAAAATGAATGAATCAAAATTTAAAAAACCTTTAGCCTTTTATGTTCAAACCGGAGTCGGACAAATATGGAGAGACTCAAGAAGAAGTGACAACATGTAGACAACATTTTTGAATGGTTAGTTGATACATTTATGTAGCTTATGTGTAGTTATCTTCTAATCATTGATTAGCATATTCTGTCATGATAATCTATAAATTGCGTTCCCGGGGGTGGGGTTTATGTAAATTTTAGGGTTTGTGATGTCACTAACCTGGGAGGAAGCTTGTGTAGTCCCTACCAGCTGTTTTTTGTAGTCCTTAAAAAATAAACTTTTTTTAAGTAAGGGATAATGTACATCCAGCCAGGGGTTCTCACAAAATAACGCAAAGCTTATTACACAGCTACTTACCACATAAGTAAATAATTAGACACGAAATATTGATCTGAGTTGAAATATTTTATTAGGCATTTAACGCAAAGCTTCCGTGGACAGAGCAGTTTCAGCGGCTAGTTCAAACTAAACGGACATTTAAGAGATTCAGTATACAGTCATTCATATCACTTATTACACAGCATTTCGCCACATAAATAATTACAGTATGGGGATAAGATGTATTGATTTCAGATTAAACTGTAAAATCGTACCTGTTTGTATCTCATAATTCAACAGTGTACAAAACAATAGTCTCAAAATGGCAGCAGCTGCGTTTGTATGAAACAAGAGAGAGCGAGTCCACGATACTGGATAGCATAAATAACTGTACACAAAATATTGATTCGACTGAGTTTTCATATTTTGTTAGTTCACCAAACGCAAAACTTCCACGAAGAAAAAACGTTCCTAGCAGGCGTATAGCACTGCTGACTTCAGGAACCCGGATGAGCCTGCGTTATCGGTTTTGAGTGGTTGTTATCTGGGAATAACTTACCGCTAGGTGGCGCTACTGACCAAACAGAATCAAGTATTCCACAGAGTTGTGTAATAAAATAAAATATCTCCCTTTGCTTTGAACTTTGAGCTTCGTAACTTTGCAGATGTTGTTTATGCTCAAACAGCAACATTTCACACTAGCTAAAGTTAGAAAAGTGAAATCATAATCAACCACCCCTGTAAATATGAGCCATTTTAGTGACTATATGCTGCTTTTTTTCAGAAAGCGGTGTTCTGAAACGTTACATAAATGCAGGTTAAGAATATTTACATTTCACATTTATGCTTTTACCCAAAGCAACTGACATTGCATTGAATTGCATTGCATTTTATCAATCACGCACATGAGTTGAGCACCTGACATTGCCATTGCTAGCGTCATAAAATGCATGTAAATGTTAATGCCGCTTTTGCATTTCATTCAGCATTCTCGCAATAACCAGCATTCTGGTGTGCATGTAAACATATCTGGCTTCTGTTTAAGGCTTATAGCTGGTTGTTCTGTTTCCTTGAAAGTTTTAGTCCAGATGCGGTTATCACCAAACCTGCATATGGAAACCTGCTGTGACCACCATCTCTTATCTTAGAATCTCATCAAACAAGTGTGTGTGAGAGAGAGAGAGAGAGAGAGAGAGAGAGAGAGAGAGAGAGAGAGAGAGAGAGAGAGAGAGAGAGAGAGAGAGAGAGAGAGAGAGAGAGAGAGAGAGAGAGAGAGAGAGAGAGAGAGAGAGAGAGAATGCGATGTGGGGTTGTCAAATATTTATGCATGTAAGGAGATTACACAGTTTAATAATAGTTCCATTAGTTGTATTTATTGTGGGAACACAGTATCTGGTCCTAGTTCAGATGATGCTCAAAATAACCACAGTCACTTTCACTGTATTATGACTTGTGTAAGTGTGACTTGAGTAAATACATATACTGTATAAAGCAGTGGTTTTAAAGTATTGTAAGAGAAATGCCTGCACGCATGTAGTTGCTCAATATAACCACAAGGTGGAAACCAAAATCATAATTCCTGTAGAAATTGTTTTAGACTCAAGACTGTAAAAAGGATAAGTTGATGCTTATCAACTTCAAGATACTTTACGTGAGTGTGTCCTGCTGTGGTGAGTATGGACTGATTTGAGGTTGAAAAATGTCTCTCTGCTGTTTCTGGTGTGAATTCTGGTTACAGTGGATCCTACTTGTTACTCCTACACAGTTTTCTACCTACTGATCTTTTCAGATGTCCTATTTTCACCTCCTTTCTCCTTTCCTCCCTCTATATCTCCTCCTTTAGCTCTCTCTCTCTCTCTCTCTCTCTCTCTCTCTCTCACAAGCACACACACATATTGCTAACAGAAGAATAGCAGGAAACGATATCTGGTTTGTGGTCCAACCGTAATTGTGTACTACTCCCATTTTAGTGACATCATTTCCTTCCTTCACAGGAAGTCTGTAGTGAGTGTGAACAGGAGGTATAGTGGAGATTAATCATTCTGCTGTCTTATTTTGTTGACATGTTTATAGTACACACACTCACACACTATGACCTAATGAGAATACTTCCCTTCTAGTTCTGTCCTCAACAGTCTTATTTTAGTATCATAGAGATTCTATGTTTTCATTTGAACTTAAAGATATAATATGTAAGATTTTTGTAATAAAATTTCCAAAAATCACTTGCACAGTGTGACATTTTTCCTGCAGTTGTGTACTTACAATATCCCAAAAGTTCCCAAAGATTTTTAATTTCTGAGAAATTCCAATTTTAAATTATGGCTCGTCCCTGTTCATTGTCGTCTGTCAATGACGTAATATCCACGTTATCCCTGGTTTCCGGTAGTACTGCCGTAGTAACCATGGCGACAGACGTGGACAACTGCGTTACGTCTAGCGGCACGCTCACGCTGTTGTTGTTTTGTTCAAACATTATGGACCATGGCAAGCATACTTTGGGACAAAAGGAAAACTAAAACAAGGATCAATATCAGCGTGGCGTTTTCGAGATGCCGAAAGCTCCACGTCCGTGACAAACTTTGACTTGACAGGAACAGCGCTCTTGCATGTACTTTATTAGACAGGTGAGCAAATGTACAGTACATAAAACTAATCAATGTTATATAGCTCAACATGATGAAATGTTAGAATATGATCAGTATGTTATTCTAATGTTGATCTAGCTTACTGCTAGTCTCATACAGCCAACAAACTAACATAGAATAACATTATAACTCAAATGCAGTTTATTGTGATAGTGTAGACCAAGTGAAACAGCGCTGCGTTACCTCACAAGTTTCATTCGTCTAATAAACTGACCTGTGTGAGTCAGCACTTGCGGGTAGTTCGGTAAAATGAAATGTCCTCATTCCTTTATATCTGCGGGACTCGCGTGTGGCGTTGATATCTGTCTCTCATTAGCAATCGCGACCTGCTTCATACCACAGTCATGTTAAAAACATTAATGTATTCACTCATCCATAAACATTATTAGATCCATCGGCTTGACGACAAGTGCCATAATTTCGCTTAAGCGTCATCAAACTACGCCTTTGTTATTGTAAGAGATTAGCGATCCCTAGCGGTGAAAAAAATTACATATTGTAGCTTTAAATGTAAGTTTTAGTAATTTTGTTGTTTTTTTATTTTTTATTTAATATGTCCATATAGTTTTCTGTCAAGTTAAACTGGCTGGTGATGCTTATAAAATTATGAAATAATTATCATATCAATAGAATCATAATTAGTATTTATGATGTATTTATTAATCGAAATAGTATTTTGTTTGATAATGTTTATTTTTTTTAAGTGATTTTTTTTTTTTTAAATGAGCCATACACAGGTTTTGTTAATTACAGAGGTCACGACATAGAGTTTTCTACGGGGTTCGGGGGCATGCCTCTTTTGTTAACATTAGTTAATAAAAGTGCAACTGTTCATTGCTAGTTGCATGTTAGCTCCATTATATAATATTAACAGATACAACTTTTGATTTTAATAAAGCATTAGTAAATAGTAAATGTTGATATTAACATCAACTAAGATTAACAAATGATTTAGAAGTAGGCCTATTCATGTTAACTAAAGAATTAACTAATGAAAACTTATTGTAAATGTTACAGAAAAATAATATAGAATCAGGACATTTTCAATCAGTAGGCTATTTTAATTTAAGTATTTGGTGCTGTGATGAACATCAAAGCGAATACTAAAATATGAATGGCTGTTTGAAATATTTAAATGGTGTTCAGAAACAAAGTGGCACAGCTGCTGTGTTTACGGGGTTACCAGGTAACGGCTGCATTTCTGCTGTTCCATTAGCTCCATCTACTGTCAGACAGTGAATGTTATGTGCATTTTCATTCAGCGTTTCTTCTTCACTTGTTTCATTGTCGTGCACTCTCATCCGTGTTGGGCTTGTTTCAGAGTGCGCATGCACATTCATTATTAATCTTATGCCTGATGAACAGATTCATTAATGTTTCTTATCTCGTCACGATGACAGTTATGAATTGCAATAAATCACGTAAATTATAGCCTACATTTTCACTTAAAAATTAAACAAATAAACAAAAGTTAAATAATCCTGTTGGTCATTTAGCATTTCTGTAAAACAGCTGGCAAATATTAAATGTTGACTTTATCTCGCACTTCATGACCGTTTACTGAAGTGTTGCGCTGGAATTCGTGAACCGCATTCAGCAGCTTCTGCAAACATAAAGCCCCGCCTACTTTAATTTGATTGGCCATGTCAAACATCTTGCCTTTGACAAGCGCTGTTAGACCGAAGGACATGACAGTTCAGATGAGAAGGTCGGTTATCTTGGCGCTGTGCAATATCCATGCAGCACCAAAGTAGAGTTAATATTAGACAATTATTTCACAACCTTTATTATATACACCTCGGAAAAATACAGAGGTCCGGACCTCAATGGTGGGTACAGCCCTGTTTTTATGGTTTTAGTTTTAGTTAACTATAATAACCATTGTCCACAATATGACAGTGGAGGAAATATGTAACTGTAAAAGATGTAAAAGAAAACCCTTCAACCAATGTTAAGAGGCATACTCACATGCCTCTAACACACACATACAAGGATTTGACAGAAATCAATAACCCAAAAACCTGAGGCGATCTTTCTTTCCATCTTTTTCTCAGTCAAACTGCATTTATCCACTATAAGATCCTCCTCCTACCTGTTCTCCTGTTACAAGTGTGCTTGCACAGCCACAAACTCATTGTTCTCTCTCTCTGTGTGTGTGTGTGGTTTTACATAGTTTCATACATTTCTGTGACCTCAGTTACACCTTTTATCATTAGCCAGTTCTATACAGAGATTATTTTCAAATAACCCCTCAAACTCAAGGCAGCAGTTTGTCTGTAAGGGATATTTGTGAACAAAACTAGATGGACTACTGATCTGATCTGCAAACTGTGAGCTGCTTTCTCCATTGTCAGAGATCACATTTTGTTCTAAAGCCTCTATCAGAGAGAGAAAGACATAGGTTGTGAGATAGATGTAAGGTTGAAAACAATCAGGCATCCGGAGGGGCAGCTACATTTGGGGTCCTAGCAATGAGTCTTTTCTGAGTTTGACACTTCCTGGTGTGGTGCAATGTTTGTGAGTGCAACCGGCAGCTAGAGCGTATGTGTATGTGCCTGCATAGATGCGTGTGTGAGTACAAGAGACAGCCACTGTGGGAGGAGAGAAAGACATGAAGAGAGGACTGAAGGAATACTCTTTGCTTTATGGCTCTGCTTAGACCGGGACTGTAAGAACTTCCTGAGACAGAGAGACTGAGAGGGAGGAAGGAAAGAGAGGAGGAGGCGGGGGGTGGAATGTTGGGGTTTGCTTATAGGATTAAGTGTCTTGAAGGCGGATGGGAAGCGGATCACACGTGGAAGTCTGCAAGGATCTGGAGCACTGAGCGCTGTTTGCGTTGTCCTCCCTCTCTTTCTGAGAGGCAGAGAGCAGGATGGTGCGACCCTTCTCTTCAAGTTTTTCTCGTCATGAGGACTCTCTGACTGCATGACTTTGGGATTGGTTACGATTGTTTGATTGACGGCCAAGGCTCCTGATGGAGCAGGAGCTAGGAGCAGGTTTGCAGGACAGGGAAGAGGTCACAACCTCTCTGGCCTCCACGTCCGCTTCTTCATCCAATTCTGACCTCCCGTCCAACCCCTTGCCTGAGGGTGAAAGAGTCGCGGTGGGGCGCCGGCACAGCAGCAGGACTTTTTCAGGGTTACGGCTGTTTGGAAGGAGGTGAGTCGAACTTGCACCTGATGAGTGCAATCTGAGCTCACTGTAGTGCACTTGTGTATGTCTATATGTAGATGTAAAGAAAGATTGTGTATTTATGAGAACTTGCAGTGAGAGTGTGTGTGTGTGTGTGTGTGTGTGTGTGTGTGTGTGTGTGTGTGTGTGTACGGGTGCTCAAGTTTCCATTCAATGTTTCCATCTCAAACATGAGCCCTGTATTGTGTATTTGCAGTAACAACGTGTCTGTAACGCAGTGCATGTTACCTAACCAGAATGTGGCTGTGTTTGCTTACTGTTTGTGTTGTGTTGTGTTCAGGTTGGGATTAGTTCTGGTGTTCTGTAGCAACAGCTAGTCTATGAAATAAAAAAAAATCAATCAGCAATGTATTCGATTATCAATTAATCGCATCTGTGCACTGTTCATGAAAAACATACCTCAGTCACGTTATTTTACAGTAGTGTATAAGCATTTCTATGAACAAAACAAATCTGGAAAGGAGTGGAGGACACAGAGTAAGCTACTGTTGGAAAAGTGCACAACCCAAGTTGTTCTAAATATGAGAAATCATCATATTTAGAGCCTAAAAAAAAATCTGACTAAATTATACGTTTTTAAAAATATTTATTGTTAGACATGTAAAGTTTAAATTTCTACTTGTAACACAATATGCAAATATTTTTTATGAGAGCAGTAACAGGGACCATTGGAGTATATGATCAGATGATTGAATTTGTGTTCCTCCCATGTACCAGTTAACATTTTGTATGTGCTTTTGTTTTTCTGAATTATCATTTATAATTTAGTGATTTTAACTTCTACTGCTATGGTAAGCAATCAGTCTGAAATTTTATTTGCACATAGCTTATAGGGATATATTTACCATATTTGTTTTCATTTTCTATTTCTACAGCATTGCAGCTTACAGCTCAGGTATTGATTTATGTTTTGTATAATACTAAAATATTTTAATTTGAGCTATATATCATTGTGCATTACTTTAATATGCAAGCAACAATGGATAATTTACCTCAGATGTTGAAAATCTTGAGTCTGCCCCCCTCACTCTTACTTGTATGGACAGACAAATTGCATTGTGTCTGGTTAGGACACTGTATTAGGCTGGCCACCCATCCAAAGTGTTTCCCTGCCTTCAGCCCAAAACGCTGGCCTTCAGCACCCTGCCCTGTGGATATGGATATGCAAACTCATCCCATCCTACCCTTATACCCATGACATGTACATAATGATGTAGAACATAAAGAGATCACAGAGTGATTAGTTATGTCATCGAGTGTGGCAGAATGGGAGGACTTGCTCTGCTAAAATGATGCACGCTAATGTCAGCTCTATAAGGAAGTCTATGAAAGAAGTCTTTGCAGCATGACAACATTTTTATCACCTCTATTACCTCTCGTCTTCTCAGCTCTGCATGTGTTCCCACTGATGAGACCGCTCCTGCTGTGTGCTTTAGTGTGTTGAGCTTAATGATTGATGCATGAAGATGATCAGAGATGTGAGAAGAGGATGTCAATCAGACTGAATTATTAACTTTCACTGGTAGAGCTTGATTTCTCTGGGATCACTTTATTCTCAGACAGATCACAGTAATAATAATGACTAGAGCGAGCAGCGATGTTGTGTGTGGTTGAAATAAGCGCGTCTCAACTGTGTGGTGTGTGAGAGATTTACACTGAAGAAATATCAAATCAGCTTTAAAGAATAGTCATAATTTACGTGGTCTACTTTTTACTTCCTCCACACACACACACACACACACACACACACACACACACACACACACACACACACACACACACACACACACACACACACACACACACACACACACACACTCTTTCTTTCTCTCTCTCTCTCTCTCTCTCTCTCTCTCTCTCTCTCTCTCTCTCTCTCTCTCTCTCTGTATTTGTTTACTCTGTCATTTTGTATGTTTACATTTCCAAGCCTTTGTAAGCAATCTCAGACAGGGTTAGTTTTGAAACTCCTCCCACTGTTTGTTTGTTTTTGTTTACTTTTTTGTTGAATACTCAATTAAGTTTACATTGAGAGTCTCTGTGACATCAGAGATGACGTTAAGCACAATGAGAGCAATTGTTTAAATACTTTAACCTTGGTGTACTTTAGGGCATGATGGGATATTTCTGATCATGTCCTGGAACTCTCTGTGTCACCATGGCAACCCTATGTCAGGCTGGAAGAACTCAGCGGAGATGCATTCATCATGTGAGACTCCAGATATCTGGGTCATCTCCACATATAACTCTGTGTGACAAATAAGCCATGGGAACGTTTGACAATACTGACTCATGTACTGTATGTGTCAATGTCTGATGTCCTCTGAGTCTTATCATACTTTTATTAGTGTGTGTGTATTACATTTTTTAAAGAGGCAATTCACTTCCAATTAGCTTGCTACTGCCCCCAAATTCGGGCTTAGCTAGCTACTGTATATAATGAACGAAAACCTGAATTCCATTTCTCATAACATTATATAATTATAGTATTTATTCCAACAGAACACTGTTGAAAATAGCCATGCACACACTGTAGTTAAATTAAATTTTCAATTAACCTTTTTCTGCTTAATCCTGTTCTGTACACACACAGTTCAGTCATTTATGGGAGTGACAACTGCATTCTACAACTGAATTAACAACCACTTTTACAAAAACCTCCGTGCAGTATGTACGAAACCAAACTGAACAACTAGTTGTTAATAATTTATATAAATTCGCATTAGAGATGGCTTTTGTATGCACAAGAAAAAGTCTCGACTTATTTGTGTCGCCAGATCTTGCTAGAAAAAAACAGCAAACAAGAACAAGCCCATAATAAACCTAAATAAATCCAAATGCCTTATATTGCTATTAATGGGGCCAAGCACAAAAAGGCATGAGTCATACAAGGATGGCTGGGAGCATCAGACCAACACCAACAATGAGTAATAAAATATATATTTTGATTATTTTTGGTCAAATCGGCTGAAAAATGATAAATGCAATCACTAGTAATATGATTTAATTGCTTATCACTTTTGCGCTGTTACAAAATTGGTCAGTTGGAGGTGACAAAGAAACATACAATATGCCAAAGCATTGCAGAGTTACAGCCTCAAAATCAGTTTGAAAAAGCTCATTTGTTCGTAAAGTATATCATTTTACTTAAATTCAAAATGGCCGATACAGGACAATTGGGTATCGTTCAACTCTCTATACTCCACTGAATCAAAAGAGACCATTTTTATGATTTTTGGGCAAACCACCCATTTATTTAGAGACTCGTGATGAAGCTTCCTCTATCTGTGATCCAAATTTCATAATTTTTTTTCGCAAGCAGTTCTATGGACTGCCATAAACTCAATAGCGGATAATAAGAATACAGATACAATAGTTGTCTATGCACCTTCAGTGCTTGGCCCCTAAATATCACAACCCGTACAGGTCTGCCCAATTTAATAACTCCCTAAACTTGATTGCTTTATGAGCCAAACACAAACAACAAGCCCAAAGATGCTTATAATAAGTGGACATGACAACACTGAAAAAGAGTGCTCTGCAAAGCAGCCTTTAAAACATAAACAAAACATGACACCTCTGTTGACCAAATTGTCTAACATAATGAGTCTTTGGTGCATGGCTGTATTATTATTTTGGTTAAAAACAGTGGATTCCAAACACGCTAGATGCCAGAACATTACTATTGTTACAACGTTGTCAATCATCACAGTTTCGGGAGCGAGTCATGTTCCATACACACACAGAACAATAATTTAGGGCTCTCACTCCTGTATTTAAAGGTGGCTGTCACTCCTAAAATTTTGCGGTGTGTACATGACCAATGTCTTAAAATTAGCAACTGGTCAGTGTTTAGACTGATTTAAGTCTTGCTAACTTTGACCTGCTTTGAGGTTTCTACTAGTAATTCACTGAGGATGTCGTTATCAAACTGAAGAGTTCAAGACAAATTCATGTACATTTATAACTTAACGGATGCCATATGTTACCTGCTGTATGCAGCTGCGATTCATTTGGCCTATAGCGGTGGTGTCAAACAGGCAGGATTAAATTTGTGCCAAAACAAACCAGATCCACCACCTCCAGAACTAGAGCACCTATTTTTGTTCATCTCCCACACGCCACTGATTTATGCTATGACTTTTATGCATGTTTAATAAAAAATTAGGCGCTTCATTATTTAAGTTGTCGATAACCTGTATAATTAGAAGTTTTTATTATTTATAATTTATAATTTAATTCGATTTTTTTTTAATTCACAGAACAGACACTTTTTTAGAAAACACTATGTTAGTGCAATCTCCACCACAAGCAAGTGTCAAAACATAGTTTACTAGATATAATCAAGAAAGAACCATAATCAACAATGCAATGCACTCTACTTTGTTTGCAGTGTAGGCAGCTTAATTGTGATGGGAGCAATGATGTTTTGTCATGACAAAACATTATTTTAATTTACTTGATTTTTTTCTTTACATGCAGTGCAAAATACCAAAGAGATAGATGAATAAATTAGGAGAGTGAATACAGCATGCTTTTTATCTCTATTCCTGTGCACATCTTCAGGATAACCTTTTCCTTTCTGTGTGCTTGTGGGAGTGAGAGATAGGAAAGGAGTTGGGGAGGCTGGACAAGATGGACAGAAAGTGCACTTAAAGTCATTTGTGGCATTATAGCTACAGATTCCTGTTTGATGGCACATTCAATTGCTCATTTGAAGCAGAGGAACTCTTAAAGCTGGACTGTGAACAGAGTTTAGATTGCACTGCAAAAACTAAGCAGAAAAGAGAAATGATAGATGAGTGTAGTGGTCGGTGCGGAACAGAAGATGATCTGCCCTTTGTTCTCTCTGTATGCTCTTCTCTCTCTCTTTCTCTCTCTCTGTGCTCGCCTCGGTGGCCCGTTCAGACATCAGCAGAATCCACAGAACTGAGTATCCATCTGTCAGCACCTCACGACCTGCCTCTCTCTGCAAACTGAGAAAGAGAGAATGGAGGAACGGTTTTGTCAGTTAAAGGGTTGTAAAACACCTTTTCACAAGATGTAAAATAAGTCTTTGATGTCCCCAGATTGTGTATGTGAAGTTTTAGCTCAAAATACCCCACAGATATTTTTATATAGCATGTTAAAGATGTCATGTTCCTTTAAATGCAAATGAGCTGCTGCTCCCGGCACAGAGGGCGGAGCTTCAACAGCTTGTGTCATTTAAAAAAAAACTTTTAGCCTTTTATGTTCAAACCAGAGTCAGATGATGTCAATAGAAGGGAGTCAGAAGAGTCAATGATGGAGAGACTCAAGAAGTGACAGCATGTAGAATGCAACAGGACATTTCTGAATGATTAGTTGTTGAATTTATGTAGCTGATGTGTAGTTATCTTCTAGTCATTGATTAGCATATTCTGTCTTGATAATCTATAAATCGTGTTCAGGGGGCGGGTTGATGTCATTAACCCGGGAGGAATGTCGTGTAGTCCCTACCAGCCGTTTGTTGTAGTCTTTAAAAAGCAATTTCTTTAAATGCAAATATCTCCCTTTGCTTTGAACTTTGAGCATTGTAACTTTGCAGATATTGTTTATGCTCAAACATCAACATTACACACTAACTTAGTTAGAAAAGTGAAATCATAATCACCCACCCCTTTAATTTAGAGTCTGCGTGGGTTTGTCTTTTAATAGCCACGTCTTGCAAATGTGTGTCTGTGTGGTGTGTGTAAATATGTATGTGTGAGCTAGCTCAACAGATTTGTGTGCCGGATATGTAGCATGGTAGTTAGATGTCTTACATATGTGGATGCACACACACTATGGGTTGCAGTGGTGTGTCTTTTCCTCAGCAGAGAGAGAGAGAGAGAGAGAGAGAGATGAAGTGAAACTAATAAAGGAAGGCAATTGTAAAGAGCAGACACTCTTTGTTAAAGGGATAGTTCACCTAAAAAATTTTAATTCTGTCATCATTTACTCACCCTCATGTTGTTCCAAAACTGTATGAATTTCTTTCTTCTGTTGAACACAAAAGAAGATATTTTAAAAAATGTTGGTAACCAGACAGTTGACTGTAGCCATTGGCTTCCATGGTATTTTTTTCCCCCTATACTATGGAAGTCAATTGGTGCCGTCAACTCTCTGGTTACAAACATTTTTCAAAATTTCTTCTTTTGTGTTCAAAAAAAAAAAAAAAACAAGTTTGGAACAACTTATGGGTGAGTAAATAATGACATAATTTTCGTTTTGGGTGAACTTTCCCTTAATCTGTCAGTGTCAAACAGGAATGCAGCATGACATCAAAGCCATGCTGCTCCTCAGTAACAACTCGAATGGTGCAGTGCACTAGTGGAATGAGGTGCACCTCAGAACCCTTAAAAAAAGAAAGAAATACACTATACTGTTCAAAAGTTTGTGGTTGGTAAGATTTTTTAATTTTTTTTTTTGAAAGGAGTCTCTTCTGCTAATAAAGCCTGCATTTATTTACATGTAAAAAATTCCGTAATATTGTGAAATATTATTACCATTAATAATAACTGCTTTCTGTTTTGCTATATTTTAAGATGTAGTTTATTCCTGTGATGGCAAAGCTGAATTTTCAGCATCATTTATTCAGTGTCACATGATCCTTCAGAAATCATCTTTCTTCTTATTATTGTTGTTATTATTATTATTATTTATTCTTGTTTGCTGAAGCGTTTTTTTTTAAATAGACATATTATGTTACACCCCAGACTTTTAAACTATAGTGTAAATTAATAAAAAATCACCAATATACTATATTTGCTATTAAATAAATTATCAATTTAAAAATAAAATGTAAATATATAACAATAAATTGCAACTATTATCAGTAGAAACATTTTAGCAGACGGTTCGCATTATATTTGATGCTTTGACTAACCGTATTGACTTTTAGCTGGTAAAGAAACTCTTTTTTTTTTTATAGGCAGGCTGCTTCTCTTTTTCTATGATGCTGACAGCAGCCGAAGCGAGAGGGGGCATAGAAGCATAGTGCTGGTGTCTGCATCTCACTGAATGCATGTGTGGGCGTCCCAGAGAATGTTATAGGCCACTGCCGATACCGCTTATACCAGGATCTTGTTGTACCGGTAACATGGAGATCTGTTCACAAATCCTGATCCAAGTAAATCCAAGTAATTCTGATCTCCATCAAAGTGGCACTAAGTGAAGTCTTCAGTCAACAGTTATTGTTTGTAATTATTTATTTATGGGATTTACACATAATGCTTGTGTTGCAGTTCTTAAAAAGTATTTTGTACTTGCCAAAAAACGATTTTTAGTTGCATTTAGGATAGAACCGGAGGAGACGGGAAGACAGTAGCCTATAGAGGAGACAGGAAGCAATGGGAGAGGTGAATCTTGGCCCTCTGCTTGAACATGACTGTGATGTAATGATTATTTTATAAATTACTGGAGCTCTTGGATCATGGATTGACTAAAACAAAACCTGCTCTGCCTGATTTAGATTAGGTATGAAGTGCTTTATGTTTTTTTTTATTGCTCAGTGTTAAACTGATGAACTAAAGCGTCTACTAAACACACACAAAATAAAAACAGTACAGACAGAAAGGAAGTCCTGATCTACAGTATGAGCTGACTGAGGTAGTAAATCATTGTTCACCATTTGTTTTATAGCAGTGCGGTGTGTTTTCATGTGTGTAAAGGTGGGTGGATGCCTGTTGGTGAAAGGGATGGAGGTTAGGGCTCAGATTGAGTTTGTCTGTTCACTGTTACTCCTTTCATTTCATTTTCTTGCTACCGCTCTCTTTCGACCCGTTTATTTGATTGAAGTGATTGTAAATCGTGACAAAGAACGTTAACCTCTTTAGTGCAGTATGTTCAATGATTCAAGCAGAAGCCTAACTGAACTGTTTAACATAAAATGAACCTATCATGCCAAGTATCTAGTTTTAAACAACCTTTTTGTAGTAAACTTTAACTGATTTAAATTTTAATTCGAATAAAAGGAAACTCAAGCTTCAAAAAGATACAAAAGCTCTATAAAAGTATCAGAATGACTTATGCACTACTGTATATTATTATACCAAGGCATAATGGCTTTGTCTGACAGAAATTTACTGTTGCTCAATTCTCATCTGAAAATACTTCCATTTTACATTTTCTAATTTATTGTTGTTGGTGTTTTTCATCATAAAAATGATATTGGATACATTTAAGAATGTTATTTTTTTTTTAAATTTGTTTCCTTTCAGTAGAAGCAATGAAATACTTTTCAGTTTACAGTTGACAGTTTACTCTTATTCAGTGCAGACTGTCCCATGCATATAACATACGTGAAATACATCCTATTCAGATCTAAAGGGTGTAGATGAGTTTAGATCCATATGCGCAGTCATGCGCTAATGTCTTTTTGTGTGTTGTGTGTTTGAGCACACCTGTGTTGGTTTAAGCAGAAGTTAAGAAGAGGCGTGTCTGTGTCATTAATGATGAAATGTTCTGCCTGTCTGTCATGTGTAAAAATAAATACCTCCTCTTAGTAATGTGGGATACTCTAGTCTAGAGTAAAGATCAGTGTAATGGAATTAAATTTCATGTTTGGAAATGCTAGAATTACAGCTGGTCTAATCATTAAAAGAAATGACTAGTGTTTGGACAGTTTGATTTCAAGCTAATCAATATTCCTCCCTCTTTCTCTCCCTCTCACTGGTTCTTTAAATGGCTAAATCATCTCTCATAGGTAAGTATCCATGTCTCTTTGAAAAGGATCTGTTCTGCTGACACAGTCTGTGTAAAAGAGGGATCTTGTATCGTGTGTGTGTGTGCGTGTGTTTGCTTGCATCGGGAGTAAAGTGCTTGCTCTCATTTATATTTATTCCACTTTTTCACCCTAGCACAGGGTTTTCACAATATCAAAATTTCAGTAGTTGACAGCAGTGAAATTGCACAATTCTCCACACTATTATACCACAGCTAAAATTCATTTGCTATTGAAAACATCCTTTATTTAAAGTTACATATGAATATGAACTAATTCATCATTGTAATAAATCAATGCTAACAATGGAAAATTCTGAGAACAAGAATGTGAACAAACTTGAATGATGCTCGGAACAGTTGACAGACCAGTGATCCATCGTCACGAAAGTTTGAGCCTTGCGAATTTAAATATTCAAGCTCAAATCAATTTCGACACCATGAAATCTGCTTCTCTGACTGAATTGAGTTCTCTTTCACGTCTTCTTGCACTTGAACGGACATATTCAAAGAAAATTGTCAAAATGCCCATCTTGGCAAGTATCTTTGTAAACAATCAGTTAGCCTATGTCTTAACTGAACGTAAACGGTTGAGATGTAAAACGGCTGTTTAACCGTGTATTAGATCTGTGCATTAGCCCTTGAAGTGACAGCAGCCTAATAGTCCTGCTCCTGCTCTCTTTGTCTTTTGTTGTTTGATTAACATTAAAAACAGAAAAAATCACAGACTGAATAACTTTTGTGACTTTAATAAGGATATGTTTCATGGCTGGTAAAAAATATTTATGGCCATTAAATTTTCTTAAGTCAACGGCCATTGGCAGGTGTGGCAAAAGGTTTTAGGCCCTGGATACATCACAGTGAAGTGTGAGTGCTTTCCACATACACATGGAAGCATGTCGGCTTGGTACCAAACTACTGGTGTTTTTGAGATCATTGCTCTTCCACTGGGAATATGCAGCCATCTGCCACTGCAACAGCCTCTAATCTTGTTCCCCCATTAACACACACACACACACACACACACACAAACACACACACACACACACACACACAAACACTGATACTCGCAATAAGGTCACCAGCCACTATATTCACCTTTCACAATTTCTCTTTCTCTCTATGTCTGTCCATCCCTGTCTTATTCAAGGGTACCTGGTCAAAGATAAAGGGACACCAAAATAACAAAAAACACCAAAAATAATCTGATTTTCCAGGGTTTAGGCTCTTGAAGTCATTGAAAGCCCTGTTATTTTGTGTTTGCGTTTATCTTTTTGTGTGTGGAGTGTCCCTTTTTACATACCTCATTATTTTTTTTGGTACCCCTGTTGAAACCATGATGATACTGTGACTTTTCTTGCTGCTCTTTGAGAGGTGGACTGGAGCTGGGTGTACAATGATTATGAGAAAAAAAGAGAAAGATCTGTTGGAAATAAGGAGATGGAGAAAAAAGGGTAGATTTTTTTTTATTATTTTTTTAGTACTATCTATTGGCCATGTTTAAAATCTCATTACTATCTCAAAGATGAAGCAGGGATGCTGGTTATGGCCTGTTAAGTGTTATTTGTTAGATGGATTTTGTCTAGTGATGTAACCTGACAGAATCAGGGTGATCAATATCTACCACGTCCTCCACAGCGAGGGATCTTTCTCATAATCAGACGAGGATGAATTTCAACTGCGCGTTTGCTAAAAGCCCTGATGACAACTGTCACAGTTAGAATTAGCTGATCCGTTGTGATTACTTATCTTACAACAGTCATGAAAGGTGTTGCTTTTTAACAGCACGTTAGCTTCCATGCCATGGAGACTCTGTTGGTCTGCTTCTGTCTCCTTCACATCACACTAACCTGTGACTGAAGAGCTAAATAAGAGGTCTGTTTGCAGGAAGTTTGTTGCTTTTTGTTTGTTTGCTGGCTACATTAGCATTCTCTCCTAAAGTTGTTGCAAGAAGCACTATGCTGCTCCAGAGGGTGTGTATATGTGCGTGTTTGCTTATTTATGTCATGTTGACGCAGCAAAGGAGAAGGAAATGTTGGTAAGAGTAATGTTCTTTCCCAAAGAGCAGAAATTAGAAGATTGGTAAATCAGAAAAAAAAACAGGATAGGAACAATTCATTTAATATAGTTTATTATAATAAAAAAAAAAGGATTTAGAAACAATAGAGGTCTATGGTATGTTCACATTTGGATAATTAGGTAGAAAAATACTGAATAGGGCTGGGTATTATTACAGATTTCCAGATTTGATTCAAATTCACGAACTTTCAGTTCAATATTATTCTTATTTTCAGGGCATTGTCCTGTTGCACTACACATTACATTACATTGTGATTTGCTGCCATCTACTGGAGGATACATGCTGGCAGAATGGAAGATTCTACCGTTCAAAATGTTTGGAGTCTAAGATTTTTAAATGTTTTTGAAAGAAGTCTCAACAAGGCTGCTTTTATTTAATCAGAAATACAGTAAAAACAATGTATTATTACAATATAACGTAATCGTTTTCTCTTTAGTTTAACACGATCCTACAGAAATCATTCTAATATGCTGATTTGGTGCTACTAATATTGTTGTGTGAATTTTTTTCAGGATACTTTGAATAGAAAGTTCAAAAGAACAGTATTTGTTTGATATAGTTTTTTTTAACAGTATAATGATGACTTTAGTTTCACTTTTGATAAGTTTAATGCATTCTTGCTAAAGAAAACCCCGACTTTTGAATGGAAATCTTTAAAAGTTGCTTTTGATAAAACTCTGCTCTATTGATGATCATTTTGAGAGGAGTTTGATATCTGAGCGCACAGGAACAGAATGATGCACATAAAATCAAAACTTCAAGACTGACAGGCAGTTGACACACTATTATGCCTGTAATGCCAGCTTCTGACCAGCAGATGCCTCCCTTTCTCAATATGCTCATACATGGGTGTGTGCAGGATGAGAAGGGCTATTAGATGGCATATGAAGATTGAGCTGTCAGCGGAAATATGACTGACAGCTTGTCTTAAGTGTTTGCTCAGATGATTATCAGGTAATGATGTGCTGTGACACCCAGGCAGAAGCAGCAACAGTTGACGTGGGAGACGGTTAAGCGACGTCTGAGATGGCACGTTCAGTTCACACATGACAAAATAAATAGACAGGCTTCTGTTCCTTGTTTGCATGGTGACTCACACTCCTCATTCCTCCCACTCCTGCACTCAGAGATGGAGTTCTAAATATAATCCCCTAGTCTGGTTTATGAAATGCTAATGTAAAACCCCTCTTTCTTGAACTAAGACTATCAAACCACCGTGTCTAATTCGTGTCTGTTGAGCAGTGTAGCATTAGCAGCCACAAATACACTGAGCAGCACCTTTACCATATATGGCGGAGGCAGGCGCGTGCATCGTAGTTCATCAAATCTACATGGAACAGATTCTGTTTGTGTGTGCACATGCATATCGTCAGAGTCAGGGTGAATATGTGTGTGGGGGAAGGAAGTGTACAGTGTGAATGCATGTGTTGCTGTTTCAGTAAACGCCGCTTTTTTAGTTTCTGCTGACAATTACTCATAGCTCACACATCCCTTGTATTATGTTAAACTTCTGGGTACTTTTTTATGTTGGGAGCCAAACTGACCCTAATCGTATTCAATACAATTCCCCAGAAATCACACCAATGACAACCAAAGACCTTTAACATGAGAGGAATAATAGAACATAACTCATAAACTTTGAATAGGCCTATTATAAACGGTATTTAATAAAAAAAATAAATAAAAAAAAACAACATTTGAAGTTGTTTGGAAAAGCACTTCTGTGTGCCTTCCTGAAGCTCAAACAGTGAGCCTGGCCCTTGCAATGGCGAGATCATGAGTTCAATTCCCAGCAAACCTAACATGCACGAACTGATAACTATATACATGTATGCCTTCAATGCAAGTTCTTCAGATAAAAGTGTCTACCAAATACTGTACATAAATGTAAATACCCTCTGATGGTAGTTTAGAAACTGACATAACAAATTAAAATACATGCTTTTATTTCGGGTCTGTAGAGCTGACTTTAACAATATAAATTTTGTACACACATTCCACAACACATTTAAGTGTTAACACCTTGCAGGCATGTTCATGTTCAAAAATTATCTTTTAGATTCTTTTCTCAAGAAAAACATCATAGGTTTAATGTTCTTTCTGACAACTAAAAAAATCGAAATAGGCCAAATTGATCTACAACCTAGTCTGAGGGTTTCTTTTTTTTCCTTAAAAAAAATTTCAGTTTCTCAACAAGCTTCTTGTGCATTTTTGGAAACAAAAACTATGAAACCAAGAGTATGGCTAAGTGTATGCATGCATGTGTGTTTTTTTGTGTTAGATGCAGTAAACCGCTCTGACTGAGATGGGTCTTTCAGTCATTATAGGACAAAAAAGCTGTTGTGGTCCAACCACACGGGCAGCGTCCTGATGCACACACATACTGCTTGCGGCAGTGGCGTCACACTGATCAAAGGGACTGTTGGCGTCTGTCACTTCAGAGTTAAGAGAAGCATACACCCTTTCCCCCGGCACAAACACGTACCCATGTACGCATACACACACACACACACACACACACACACACACACACACACACACACACACACACACACACAAACACTCACACACATAAATATCTGGCTTGAGGATGTTTGTGGTTGATGTCCTCCCCATAGGAAATGGAGTGTGTGTTTGTGCGTAAAGTAGTAACCTTGCTCTTGGGTCGATGGGGGAGTCAAGAGGATCTTAGTTGTTTAAAACTGCCAGCCTGTGGTAATTGGGTGTCTTTTTTTCCTGATGTCACAGCTTAACATGCAGAGACAATGTATAAGTAAACCATTAGTTGACTGATTCCACCCAAAAGTGTAAAAGCTCTATGGCACTTTCAGAACTTAGTTGCTGGTTTAATCAATCTGTCCAGCCCGACACAGTGAATGTGAGTTTGGGACTGGACTATGTTTGCCCAACCAACAGTGGGAGTGTTTGGTCTTTATTTTTGCAAATACGTTTAGTGCAGAAATGACACGCTTCACATTTAACTCATTATTGAATTATAATATTATTGCATATTGCTGTGGGAGTCAGACTCTAAACTAATTATGTTTAAAAGAGATTCACAGCACCTTAAAAGAATAATTCATCAAAATTAGGGCAGCACGATTTGGGGAAAATCTCATATTGCGATTATTGAGGTGAATATTGCGATTGCGATATAATAAACAAATGGTTTCATGAGTCTATTTTTTTAGTTCTAAAGCAAAATGCACACACAGATTAGTGATGATTCTGAAATGTGTATTTCTCAACTCAAACTAGCAACAACAACTAAATGATTGAAAACACCTATAATGATCAATAAGACAAATCCCCCCCCCCCCATTTTAAATATTAATTATAGCCATCCAACATTACAGTGATTCCATCATTACAATTAAAAGCTATCAATTTTTTTTACTTTTACTTTTTTTTATTAGGCTTCAAAAAATATAACAGCTTTTAATTTAAGTGAACTTCAAACAATCCTCACATAAACAATAAATGTCATATTTACCTGTGCCCTTCCTGTCCAACATGTAGCACATATACAGAAATTGAATAAAGTTACCAAACAGTATGCGCTGCATAAATTATAAATTATATATAGACTAATTCTTATTAAAGCTAAACAGGTTCTTTAGTCAAGAGCAGTGAGTAATTTTCTCTGTTCCCTTTGTTCTTTGATTAACTTTACTGACAGAGCATTATTGCCTACTGGTTCTTTAAGAGCAGCCGTTGCTGACAGAGACGAGGATCTCACACACGCGCCTCATTCTCTCACAACTCTTCACATTCATCATAAGACTGCTCTTATGTTATAAAGATACTCGACAAACGGCATAATTGTGTGTGTTATTGTTCGTTCAAGCGCAAAAGAGAACTGTATTCTGGTGCGCGGTCTGTGCATGCGCATGATACTGACGCGCGCCTTTCAGTCAGGACATTCACAGGCAGCGCGCTCTCTTTGACTTGTCTCGCATGAATGGTTTCGCATGAATAAGAGCGGGATCATGTAAGTAGCCAAAGGATGGCAAAAAAAGAACAGATGCTGTGTTAATTGTGTTAACAGCCCTAATTTGTTTATTTCATATAAAATCGCAGCATTTTGCGTCATATAATCGCATAGGCTTGACATCGCGATTACGATTGCGATATGATTAATCGTGCAGCACTAATCAAAATTGAAGTATACGAAAAAAGTCTTCTTCATTTAGTCACCTTCATGTCGTTCCAAATGTGTAGGACTTTCTTTCTTCTGTGCAACACAAAAGAAAAATGTCAAAGTATGTTGTTTGGACCCCAGTGCTCTCCAAAATATATTTCACAGAAGACAATATTAATGCAGATTTGGAATGGAAGAATATAAATTTTTGGTTGATCTATTCCATTAATAGAGATACAGTCAGAGATACAGTTGCTGTAGATCCTCTTAGCTTGCAGAACTCATTTATTTACATAATAATAAATTCTGGGGATGTTAGTGTACATATTTACACCTGCTGTATGTCAACATGTGTTCAGACTGAGCAAATGTTTTCAAGTTTTTGGTTGACTTTGATCTACATATCTGGGTGTTTGTGTCAGGAAGTGTGCTTCATCAGTAGAATCATGCTCTCTCTCTCTCTCTCTCTTTCCCCAGCTTGTTTTTTGACCCTCCCACTCTCTTAGGACAGACTGCATGCTCTCTCTTTCCCCTTCCCCAGTCAACCTTCTTTCTGTTTTCATTCTCTTCCCCCTCTCTCTTGCTTTCTCTAAAAGTTATCTGGTGAGAAAAGGAGAAGACATTTGGATGATTTACACTCTTCCATCAGGTTGTACATTTCTCTGACTATTCTCTTTTGAGGGCTTGAGGTTTTGTTGATCTCTAGACTTGAGAGTGCAGTGCTGTGTCCTTCAGACTGTGATTTGTGTTAACGGTGCGTGTGGGAGAGTAAGACGTGAGGTGTCTGACGATTCTCATGCTGTCTGACAAATCATCTGCAGTTTAGATACAGCGACTCTAATCTCATTGCTGTCTGTCTGATTCTGTCATCAACTGTTGCTGCTGTATTTGGGTTGTATTGGCCTGCGGTTTGTAACTGTACAAATCCAGGTGTTGTAATCTGTATTATATTTGTTTCGGAGTTAAAAGAGGATATTGCAGGCTGCTGTTGTTACCAGAAATCTGCCTAGCTCTGACAGTGAAACTCTAAAAATAGTGCACTAGCACATACACTTGTGTTTGTGTATGTTAATAAGACACCTTGTAACACCCACAGAGTGAAGCTAAAGTAAAGGCTTTTAACAAAGTCAAGCAAATGATTAAACTGCTATGCTTATAGACCACTGACTGTGTGTGAGAGAGAGACAGAGACTCTGTAATTTCTACCATAATGACAAAGAGATAACTCAAAAATGTATATGCACAAGCTTGTCATTGCAGACTAGATATTTATTTAGAAAAAAAGATAACTCTGACTGTAAATTCTGATTGCATGAGCCACATCTGAAGCCTAAATTGCCGATATATTGTACAAGCAAATATGGCACGAGACCCTCTGAATATAGTCGAAGCAAGTTAGGCAAGTGAATTTATTAAGGTTTTACTGGGATTTTACCATGGATAAGTTTTTCTTTTTGGCACTTCCAGTTGGAGTTTTAGATACAACTGTGAGTTGTACCTAAAACCCCATTTGGAAGTGACAAAAAACCATGAAAAGGTAAAATCTGAAAAGTTTTCCTAAAAAAGTCTTTGAGAGCCGAATAAATGAATGCAAGTGACAACATAGGAAGAAATGAGAGAGAGGAACAGCAGCTCAGACAGCGTTAAGAATTGAGACATGATGTGACAGCAACACTTACAGTACATACTGTATGCTCGGATACTGAAAGTAGTGTTTTATAAACTCAGAAACTGTGATTTTATATGACAGATGACATTTTCTAGACATGTGCATGTTTTTAAAAGCAAAACACTTTTCAAATGTTCGTTAATGTTATATACATGTATCTCTACTAATATTTTATTTGGATTTTGACTAATCAAACTATTAATAAAATGCATTCCTGATTTTGAAATTTACCCTAGAAGTTTATTATGAATTAATCAATTTATAAGATGCTTTCAGTCCAAATTGGGTAATAATTGAGGACAAACAAAAGCAATTAATCACAAGAGCATACTGCTGCTTATACAATATACAGAGAAAACTTGTCACAGGGTTTAACAATAAGGATTTTTTCCAGTATTTGGCGTGTCATGCCAGTTGCTTGCCAACATTTTTAATGACCCAAAATATATATATTTATGTGTAAAATAATGATTTAATATATATATAATTTATTAATATTTTTAATAATAATTATTTTTATTTAAAATTAATTAATTAATTTATATGTGTGATATATAATATTTTTTATTGGAAAAATTACTTTTCTTGCGTCACATATGTACGTAATGTGTATATAAATAAATATGTACATATGTACGTATGTTACGTAAATGCAGCGTTACATGCATTACTTGAGGGATGTGACCCACAAACAGTCAACATCTGGTTCTGTGTTGGATATCTTGTTTTTTGTTTTCTTATGTAGAAGAGCTGGACAATTCTTGATAAATTGAGAGGCACGATTTTTTGTTTCAAATAGAGATCACAATTCTCCCACGAATATGAACAAACGTAATTGGTTCGTATTAACGAACAGTGTGGTCTGAAAGCTATGTTTGCCAAATTAATAGGTATCTATGCTAATCGCATAACATTTTCTTTTGTCAATTTGCAGAAAAGGTCAAATAAACCAGGATGGAGGTGTATGATTAGGACATATATACAGTACTTTGAAAATGAAAACAACATTCTGCACCTCTTATAATATGCCATCAGTAAGAGAATAGAAATAACGGGTCGACTCGTCGAGAAATCTTTGCTCACAAATTCAGTTGTAACATACAAGCGCCCTGAAGTGATCGACACTGCCGAGGTGATAGAGAAGTGGTCGCATCTGACTCATCCACTCCGAAACGCACTGAATTGAGTATTTCAATGAATGTAGTTTCACTGAGAATTCACAAAGGGATTTCAGAAAAGGGTCACAGCAGCCCTTAAGCACACACAAGGGGTTATTTTTATGGTACACACACACATTTCACAAAGCTGTGATGTTGAGACAGAGGCAAGGTCAGAGCTTCACATGTATAATGACCTGCAACAACAAGGCAGAATGCAGTCATGGTCACCAGAAAGCGACCGCTACAGATGAGCATTTTTATGAAGCCACTGGCAGCTAAAACCAACAACTAAAAGTAGGTGTTAACCTCATCAGTGTGGCTTTGCTAGCTTGTCTCATCTAACTTTTCTTTTCCCTCATAAAAACGTGCGTTGGTGTGTAGCTATTAATTCCTTTTACTTTCTAACCCCTTCAACTTCTTAGGCCTGCTCTCATCTCCTTTCCTCTGGTAGATTAATACAGTTTCCCTAACAAGCACATTTTTGTCGAGAAGTGTGATCTTTTAATTAATCCCAATTAATCTGTTCCTCTGTGTGTGTGTGTGTGTGTGTGTGTGTGTGTGTGTGTGTGTGTGTGTGTGTGTGTGTGTGTGTGTGACACAGAGGCATGTCATATCCCAAAACTGTCTCTGTGCTCTCATGTAAATATTTACTCAAGCTGAAACGACTCTCCCTCCCCTCTCTCTTTTCCCCTTCTCTTTCCCTCTTTCTGTCATGTCTGTGGTGAGCTATGGTAAACTTTAAGGCATGTGATTAGGGCGATAGTTGTTTAAGTGAGGTTTTACACTGAAAAGCAGTACATTTATTTGTACAGTAAATGACCATTGCAGCTTTTTTTATGTTGCTGAAAATATCGATTGGTCAAAAGGTGAACTGCAATACAGTATGTAAATAACCATGAGCACAATTCACATTTCACAGTTATTTACACACTGATGCAGGATGTGGAATGACAGGATGATGAAGACATTTCTAAAATGGAAATCGGGACATTTTAGTTCATCGTTATCTATGAATGGAAAAACTAAGACAATCCATTTTTGATTTTTTTTAATTGTGTGTTGAATAAACTTATTATAATTAATAATAGTATATTACTATTATTGTAAATAATAATTATGCTATTACAGTTCACCCAAAATAACACAATGAAAAATAGTAAATAGTAGCCATTGCAAATAGCAAACAGATCAAAACAATATAATAGAGCAAATTATGACTTTAAAAAAATTATAAAATATATATTTTTTTTACATATAATACAAAAACACATTACAAAAATGTAACATAATAAATAAAACTATTTAAAAATATTTTGTACATTTTTCTTATTGCAATAATATTTTCTTTTCTTTTTTTTACAAAATGAATATAGGCTACTGTCATGTTGGTCTAGGTTTTTTTTATTTTATTTTTTTTTTTTTTTACAGTGTATTTGCGGGGTGTCTTGAATGTGCTGTAAAATGGGGATATTTCCAGGGACAGCTCCAGTTGTGGACAGGACACCAAAAAGCAGGACCGCATCTCTATATATTATTTGTCAGTGACCGATAAATCCATAACTAGAGTGTCCGTAGTGTTTGTAGTGAATGAGGGGGAGACAACTGACCGCAGACAGTTTTAAGTGCTTCCTCTTTCCCATGGTCTGGGGCACAGCCCGAGTGGGACAGCACTGTCACAATCACACACATCACACAAAATCCCTAATGACAAACAAAACCTTCAGCTGCACACAGAGACTTCAGAATCCTGATGGATTGACACAGATGCGCTCACACATGCAGTCACATGCAGTGAAGCTTAACTCGCAATAGATTACTTAGTTAACTTTTTGAATTGGTATGAACTGATGTTTGTGTCTGAATGTCCTGCTACAGGCTTTCTGTGAGCTTTCAAATACTGGTTTATTCAATGTAACAGTTATTTTGCATACAACATGTATTTTTTAAAGACCACCATACTGGAGCATAGCTCAAGAACTGCTGCATCTATTCAATGGCCACGATGAGCGCTATGTAGAGTGTTTTGAGCGGGGACCTCTATTAACTTTTTGTTAACTCTATTAAATTGTTAATGGTTATAACTTTATAACACATTATTACATGGCTTGGTTGAATTCTAATGTAGAATGCGGTCTGTTATTTCTTGATAACAGACCACTGCTAAGTATAACACACACCGTTGCCATGAAAAACAGAGCGTTGCCATGGAGCGTTCTGTTCACTCTGGAGCAATATAATCGTTTTTAAATCAATAAACTCCTTTTTAAATCAATATTTTGTGTAAAATTATTGATTTATTTGGTAGGTAGCCATGTAATAAGCGGGATAATGTAGAGCGAGGTGGTTGTTATAGCGAATACAACCCCTTCAGGCTGATTCAAGAACCCTCCGCTTCGCGTAGGGGTTCTGATCAGCCTCGCTCTACATTATCCCTTACACAATAAATAACCCACACAACTAACTCTCTTTAAAATGGCAAATATCATGTTTGGCCCTATGATTCCTTGTGATGTGGAAAAGCCAGAATTGCATAATCCAGTCATAAATGGAATTTACTGTAAAAAGCAGAGTGTCACAGAATTTAGCAATTTTTGGATAAATACATTTAAAGAAGGCATGTACAATAAATCAAATCACAATATGGACTAATGTCTGTGAATATTAAAGCTCAAAAAGACTGCTATTTAAATGTGTGTATTTTCTGCAGGTCAATGCGTAAATGAATGAGCACCCCAGTTTCAGCATCTGTTGTCTCACTATATGAGGACATGAACACATGAAATTTCAGAGAGTTCACTTCACCAGCATTGCACCATTTCGAGGAAAACTATTGTGATATGTACACACAAAAACTCAAAGGTCTCTACCCACTAAAATAAATTTGGTCTAACTTGAAGAAATTATGTCAGAAATATATTCATATATATTAATATATAAATATACTTCTTAAAGTTATAATAATAATAGTAATAATACAAAAAATGATAAGGAATATCATACAATAAATTAAAACGTGGACAAAAAATTGTGTTAATCATTAAACCTGTTGTGCAGTTTTAAAAAAAAAAATGAAAGAAATAATTACATTTTCATTTCATTACATTTTAAAAGATTAACTAGTTTTATAAGATTTGTTTTATAAATTAAATTTTTTATGGTAAATTTGTGTTTGACATTACTATGTTTTTATATTCGATGTACTCCTGGCAGTAAAATAAGATGCTATAAAGATCCAGTCATACAAAGAACAAAAAATAATACAGTGATACAGATATTTGGTCATAACCCTCAGCACTAGTTAGTGTTTAAGTGTTGTGATGGAGTTTTTGAATAAGTGTGTGTGTGTGTGTGTGTGTGTGTGTGTGTGTGTGTGTGTGTGTGTGTGTGTGTGTGTGTGTGTGTGTGTTGATTGAGACTTGATTGTCCTGGTAAAGACGGCTGACTGCTTATCCAATAACTAGAAACAAAAAATGTCTTAACTTTACTATTTTAGTGGTGATGCTTTAAAGCAGATGAATTAACAGATTTAACTGAACAGAAAAAAATATAGCGGCTGTTAGACTGTCGGCACAGTAAACTCTCTTCAATAAATTAATTTATTCCCTTTTTAAGCATCAGCCATCAAACTCTGCTTGAGTAACAAATACACTGCCTTCAATAACACATTTCAAGACAGTTTAACTGCATGCTGTGAGCCGTTTTTCCCATTATAATGCATAATATTTATTGCCATAGGCTAATAATTTTGTGCACTATATGTTTATAGATATTTAGAATGTTTATCTGTTAGATATTTGTTGAATATCTGTAAATTGAAGGGCTGCATACATCTGCTTTTTTATCTTTTGGTCTAAGATATTAAGCCACACTTTCAGGAATAAAAGATACAAAAGCTGTCACTGGGCCGGTACTCTTTCAAAATATGCAGCCTTTAGGGGTAAATAAGGTACAAAGGTGTACATTTTGAAAGGGTACTGCCCCCGTTACAGCTTTTGTACCTTTTTTTCTGAGTGCATGAGCAATTTTGAGACACTGTGTCAAGTTACATATAGTTCAACTTTAAAAACACATTTTGAGACCCCTGCATTCTGATCTATTTTGTTGCGCACTGACACTGTCCAGATTTTTTGTGTCTGATGGACCCTATACAGGGTTTTCTTAAGACCAGTAGTCAACTAGACAACTCACCGGGTAGTTGATTGTGAAGATCTGTAGTTTTGCACACCCCAATAACTGTAAAACCCACCTGTGCTAGAGGTAATCTAATTTACTCAGAGATAAAGAGAAAGTGTGCAATTGCAAAAGAGAGAAAGAGACTGCACAGATGTCTATTACATCTTTGCTTTCTGATGTGTTCTTCAGATGTTAGATACATCCAATTTGAATGTTTTTTAGCAATGTGAAAATTGCTGTCTAACACAGCCATGCCAGTCGCTTTGGACAAGTGTGGATTATTTACTCTTAACACACTTTAATTCTGACTGTGACACAATGTCTTTGTGTGCATGTGTTCAATGTGTTTGAAACTGTTGCTATTTTAAAGTCCCCCTGTAGTCAATAATCGTATCCCTTAAAACTCATCTTTGATCACCAAAATTACATATTTAATATTTTTCCTGTGAAAATGTTTTCTTCATGCTTTAAAATCGATTCAATGTAACTTTACACCTTTGCCTCATAGAGACAGAGCGCATTTAGGCCACGCCCATACCGGGGGGGAAAACAATCCAATCCTCTCCATTGACTTTGCATTGCCTGAAACTGCCGCCTTCTCATTTCTGACTAATAACAAAAAACAAAACTATGTCTAAAAGCTGCTTTGTGACAGGGTGTAGCAAACAAGCTACAAAACCAGAACAGCTTTTTATAACCTCCATTTGACTTCATACAAAGTCAATGGAGACGGTTGGATTGTTTTTCCCCCTCCGGTGGGCGTGGTTTTTAGATTATCTGTCTCTATTTAGTATATGCAGAACAATGAATATGCAAATTAGCCCCACTCGCTCACACCAGCTCAGAGATCCACTTGGTCAACTTACTAGGGTAAACACTGCACAATGGTATCGCTCTTAACAACGTCGGACACATAACCGTAATTGATATGATTAGCCTTTTGCTTGACTGTTATCAAACAGCTAATAATGTGTTGCTAATGTTATACACAAACAATGTCCCCGTTCGCCATCAGAATCAGACAGCTGCCTTCTAAAAATCAACATCCTTATAAACGCTTTCAACAACTCAGAATAACATCGTAATATAAATCATACAACCGCCATATTGCTAAATCTACCGATTTTTCATATCAACAGAAAAAACACACAGGGATAACGTTTGTCTATGGTTTGTCTATTTGATATGGTTTGTCTTAAAGCATATTAAAAGCACCACATAGACATATAAACAACTTTAAAAACTTTCACCACAGGGGGAGTTTAAAGTAGTGTAGCACTTATTCTAGTAGTGAAGCACTTCCATAAAGGCTGACTGACATGTAGCCTATTATAACACTAGGTATGGAGTGTTATCTTTCTAAGCAAGAGCCAGTTGCATAATCATAGCCACCATGTTAAGACTGTGTCTTAAGAACTAGTCTGACCAGCAGTTAGCCAAGGCCCAAAGGGTAATTAATCTTACTTTTCAGATTCAATTGACACCAATATACTTTTATGGAACCGACATAAAGTTATGAGCAGTCTTAAAGAAATAAATTGGATGACTAGACTAGTAACCGGCCACAGTTAATCAATTTCTTGTTGGTCAAAAAAAGGTTACATGTTTGAAAACTAATGGACACAAAAAGTGCAGTCAAAATTACATATAAAATTATATATCTATTTTTAATAAATTGGATGTATCTATAAATTAAGATTGGTACCACCGAGTTGACAACACAAGACAGAAAACAGATTTCTTCCCGACCTCAGTGTCAAGTTTGCTTTTAACAGTGTGTTATTCACAGAAAACAAACTCCTCATGCAAACAAGAGGTGGTCTTTGCGTCACTCACAACAAAGGCTCGCTCTTTAAAGCAGAGGAACAGCACGGCCCTGTTAAAGCCAGCATATGCAAATCATCTTCAGGTCACCACTCGATAGCACTGATCAACTTGTGTGTTGTTCCTGTTATACATTTACTTGTCTGATACTCTTGGCTGTACTTATACTCTTTTAAACTATTTTGATGGTACTGTCTTTATGCACACGAGTCTTTCACCTCAGTGTCAAAACTTGAGACAGCTTTTCTAATATCTCTGAGCATAATGGAGGAAAGATCATCTCTATCCTATTCAGCTGTCAAATATCAAGCTTTCACATGCAAAGCCGTGCATGATATGAGAGCGTGATAGAATTAAAAAGTCACTGTTTGTGCTAGTTACCAACTCACCCTAACATATAAACACTTCTCGTGTGCATTTACTGTCATTCGTTTTTTTTTTTTTCTACTACTGTCTGAACTCATTTAGTTCATGAATTTTGAGTCCATCAGCATTATTGTTGAATTTGCTAATCAACCTTAAATGTCAGAATTTAATAAGTCTAATCTACAAGTGTTGGGAGTTAAACAATTTCTACTTGCTGCAGTTTATTTTTTGCTTTTGTCACTAATATAAATTCATGCTCATTTCCCTATTTTTACATTTAGATTAGCTTTGCCATCAGCTAATGCTCACTTTTTAAAAACACAAATAATTTAACAGTTAAATGTAATCTTCAAATCTCAGGATAAATCTAAATTTTCACAATGTGCATTATAATGTTGAGATGCCTAAATTCACAAGTAGCATTTAAAGATTAATTTTAGTTTTGTATTGTTTTTTATTTTATTTTAATTAATTTAGACAAAATAGTATAACTTTTTATCAGTTATTAGCTACAACCCAAAATAATGATCAACTCATCAGTTTCAGCCAGAATTTTAATGTCAGTGCATCTCTACCAGGGTTTAAAAACGTGGAAAAAAATAAATAAAAATCAATTGGTTCACTCAGAGCAGAACCTGTATTATAAAATGGATGGTTCCGGTCCTTAATTCTGATTGGTTGAGCTGCGTTCGAAGCCATTGTAAATTACTCAACAAACATACACCTGTGACCGCATTACATTAGTATTACTGCGCAACTGCCATTGCTGCATGTGTTGCTTTGCAACCTATTTGGAACTACATTGCTTGGCGGAGGAATAAATGTGTTATAACGTTATATTTTTTATGCTGGTGATTATTTAATGAATAAAATGAATATTAAAATGAATATTTTTATGGAGTAGCCGTTTTATAAAAGCAATAAGCTCCTTGAAGCCATTTTTACAGTGAATTTTAGAACAGCTACGGGGGTTAACAACACCCCTTAGCTGTTCTAAATTCACTGTAAATCACGGCTTGGCAGGGCCTATTGCTTTATTTTAACATTTCTGTTCATGCATTCCTTCTGTAACATTAACGTTCCAAAAACATTTTGATTTAAAAAAAATACCAGTTAATAACGGTTTTATTTATTTATTTTTGCCGTTACTTCATACCAGAGCTTGAATTGAACTTTATACTAAGAGCTTGTGACTAAACCTCGCAACTCCAGTGGATTCTTAAACTTTCGGCAAAACCTCATACAGCAGTTCCACCCGCATCAATCGTGAATGAAGTCCTGCACACATTTGGGAGACTGTCTCTGCTTGTTTGCTGTGCAGGGGTAAATAAAAAAAAAAAAACTGTTATTTTGAATGAGTGAACCTGTGATCCATCAGCTAATGCACTTTGCCTTGATATTTTTTATTTATTTATTTGATTATTATTATTATTATTATAAGTACATTGTTTTCTTTATTCAAAACACTGTGTGTGTAAAGGCTAATGTTTATATATTTGAGGAGCGGAGAAGAGTCTGGTATTTACTATCTAGTCAAAGCCAATACAGCCTGTGCGTCTTTTATAACAACAAGCTTTTTGCTAAATATATTAAATGACAGTAAAAACTGAGCGCCCACATAGCTACAATAACCTTTGTTAACTGTAAGTTGATAAACTTGATGCAATGCTCTTACTGCCTCAGATGCAACTGTTCTGATGAAAACCTCGTAACACCATTTGAGCTTGATTTTGGAAAAACAATTATAATATAACGACACGCACAAGGGAATGACCATACATAAAGCCACAATACTTTTGTCAACATGTCGTTTAATCATTTTTAAACAATACATTTGATTTAATTTCCTGAATAGTAATGGTTCTACACTAATCTGCAATTTTCATTGGTTTCAAAACACCACTCTGGATATAACCTGATATGGTAACAGATCCTCGGATAAATTCCTGCAATCCAACTGCTAAAGCACATTGCCTTGCAGCTTACATAGGATGACTTGATCTGAGCACAGGCATGTCACTCACGTTAGATGCGTCAACGTCACATTTGCATAGGCTGTTCTATTTGAATTCATGATTGATTGACTGCCAAATTAAACTCTTAAATCGGACGATAAAATAACATTATTAACTGGTTAACGGTAAAAAATATTTTTTTTAAATGTTCCTTTTAAAATTTCTTTCGTTTCCGTTTTTTTTTTTTTCATTCCTTGAACCGGTTCGGAGCCCTGATCTCTACTATCATGACTAGTATTTTTTGTATTTTACCACTGATAATATACAGGCTATATTTTGTACACTGGCTTTTGTTTTAATGGTTTATTTTTTCGCTTTTCTTTAATAAAATATCCTGTATAGTGATTTATAGATTTTAAGACTAACCTGTCAAACATTTTGTTGTACCACAACAGGGTAGAGTTAGAAGGAGAGTGTTTGTTTTGTCATTTGTGCATAATGTGTAAAGTTTTGCAGAGGAAATGTCAAATGTAAAGTTTCTATATTTAAATTAGCATCTGCAGCAACCTTAACCTTTAACTCTGAGACCACAGCAGTCTATTACACATCAATAACCCACCCACACGTCGCCTTCTCTGCTGCTTTCTTGCTTTCAGATAGGGCTTTAATCTGGTCATGGTAGAAGCTCTACTGGATCACACTCACACACTCCTGAATCTTAAGACATGAGTGTAATCTGGTGCAGATGTGTGTGTACTGTTTGGAGAACAGACAGCCTAAAACGCATGAAAGGGTGAAGTGACAGGTTGTGTAGAGATTAATTTGAGATGTGCAGGAATGCAGTGTCTCATTTATGATGTTCACTGTGCAGAGCAGAGTACAATAGAGCCTTCCAGTTTGTCACAATTTGTTTCAGCAATGCCATAGCATATAGGCATGCCATTGCTATAGATTGGGGCATAGCTAGGGATGTATGTCTGCACATGATGGGAGAGAATGATGGTATGCATTCATTTGTATCATAAGGGAAATAATTAAGAGAACGTTTGGAATATAATACAAGAGAATATTTGTAATCTATGATGAGTCACTAGAGATGACCAAGGCTTTGTATATTTTGGCGACAAACACTTTCCCCTGAAAATGTTTTTTTTTTTTTTTTTGGAAACTAGATGCATTTTGTGTGATCTTTTGGATGAACTGGTTACTGGCGGCATCAAAGAATTAAACATTTGAATTGTGCAAGAATGCAAGGTCCCTATTTTGATGTTCACTATACTGTACATGTTTTGTTCACACAAAAGGTGTCAGCACAAAAAATCTGTATTCGCAGTAAAGAGACATTTATTTACTGAAGCATTTGGACAAAACCTGTTTGTGGTCTAACGATGTTTATTAGTATTGCACAAATAATCAGAATAAAATTGAAATCGAGATATGGTTTAGTTGCTATTATCAAAGTGCACAAAATTGCTATGTAATTAAATATTCTGACAACTGTACATTTGTACATAACATATCTCAGAATTGTGCATCTGTAAATTATTCTCAAACGGTACACTTATAAATATAATATCTGTACATTCATAAATATGTACTGTATTGTATTAAGTTTTTTGTCTTTTTTAATAATATATTATTTTGTTATTCCATTTTATTGCCTAATTCCTATGTATGGCGTCACTATATCTGTACTTTCTTCTGCACTGGAAGCTCCTGTCACTAAGATAAATTCCTTGTGTGTGTAAACATTCTTGTCAAGCTGTTTCTGATTTTTCTGATTCTGATGTGCTGCATGTTTCAAAGTGAAGCACTGCTCTGTGTTCTTTTACACACATGCAGCTCATGATACAGTGTTTTCAGATGCTCAGTTTAAAGTAAACGCTGCTCCACACTAACACCGGACACGTGTTATAATTTAGGTGTACATATTAACAAATTAAAGCATTTACACAGGGACTTCGACCTCAGCTGCACAGGGGCGTTTTCATTCCCACAAATGGGATGCAAACCTTTCACGTAGTGTGTGACTGTGAATCCTGCATGTACTATGATTTTTGAGTCACTTATAATGTGAGGTCGGTAACACAGTGTGTGGCAGATTCACTTTTCACATTTGCACAATTTCCAAAAATTTTGTGGAGACAAGTTTACAGGTTTTTTTTTTTTTTTTAACCAGATATGGAATGAGAAGTGTAAACCTGTTGTCAACAAAACACAGAAACACTCCCTGCAATTTTCCGACAAAATAAAAGCTTGAGGTATTAACGCTTAGATGTAAATATGTTAGAAATAATTTACGCTGGGCCATTGAATTATTGAAAAAGACCCAAGGTGGTAATTTTAGAGCTAGTAACAGAGGCTTGAGCCATTGATATGCAGTTATGAGAGAGAGAGAGAGAGAGAGAGAGAGAGTGTGTGTGTGTGTGTGTGTGTGTGTGTGTGTGTGAGTGAGAGATCCTTTACCTTAGTCTGTGTGGGTCTCAACAGGGTTTGACAAGTTCGGCAGTACTGACAACAAATTTATGTGAGTGTGTATGTTTCAGTCTTTTGCAAGTTTCTGTCTGTACACACACTTGTACACTAACTCTTTCTATTGGCATTAATGTGTGGTCTCTTAATACTTTTGCCTGGATGTTTTAGCAGAGAGGATCTGACATGAGATAAAATATTTAGGTGTCACAGTTCAAATCAATTATATCAAATCAGTATGTATATAAATATATATATATCATCCCCCCCCCCCCCAAATCGTGCAGTGTAGTGTTAGTGTATGTACTTTGAAAGATGTAAGGAAACAGAGCTGCATAATGCATATCAGCCCCCCCCCCCCAAGCTGTCATCCTAGGCTAGCCGACCTGGTTGTGTGTATGAGGTTTTTGTGACTCAGAGCTAAATATTTAAGTACCATTTTATTCTTTCTGCACTGTTTTTGTTATTTGAATTCATCTCATGCTCTTTAGTTTAATGAGTCAAGTTTCCAGTTACAAGTCGGTCTAACAATCTCACCTTACATAAGTCATCCAAACCAAATTGTGAATCTCTCTCACCCTCGCTTTCTCTGCTGACTTCAGCCCACAGACCTCTGAGTGCGATAACAGAGCTGAGCGTGTGTTGTTGCATGTCTTATTCCTTATTGTAGGTAGGCTAAGGGTGCGGCCCTTTTCAACAGACTTTACTTTCTCTCTGTGCCTCCATCTCTCTGTTTCGCAGTGGATATAGAATATATAGTGAATATTGCAGTATGACAGAAGATGAAATTATACAAGACCAGCAATACATGTTTGGGAAATTTGGGACAGACAGAGTAGTAGTTTGCATAAACATAAACCGTCATAATATATTATGAAATATGACAGTGTTTTCTTATAATAAATAAAGGTGGATGCATGTGGATTTAAAAAAGGAATGGAATATTATGTAGCCTATACATAGAAAACACTTAAGGAAAAGAAGATGGAATTAGCGTGGATATGCTCATACAGTCGTTTATCTGCTTCAAGATCCAAGTTAAATGCTAAAATTCTCTCTGAGTTTCATTATCATTCACAGAGATTAAAATATCTAAAAATGACAGTGGTAAGTGTAACTAAAAGCTTATGCAGATTCTTGCCACATCCTGATTCCTGACAAATGTTTTTCACATTGACCTAAAGACCAAAGGACACAGTAACTTAGATCTGTACTAACGTTTGTTTGCTCATTTTACTTTTACAGCCTTTCCTCTTTGCAAACTCTCTTCTTTGGAAATATGTTCAAATGTGCATGTTATTGGTTTGGATTTAATAATAAACAGTCACCGTATAAGGGGACTATTGCGGTGGGGCACAATTTTAAATCAGTGGATCGACAGTGGAGTCTGCATTTCGGCCTGGCCCCCCTACTTACAGTAAAGACCACTCAAAGCCAAGAAGTACATTTCTTGACCTTCGGTCAGATTTTGTATACTGACCTTAATTTCCTCTCAGAGCGCAGTTCACACAGTGGGATATTCTAGAATTGTCACTTCTGCTGATCTTAACAATGAGAACCAAAGAGTGACACTGAAGACATAGACACACATTTTACTGCCACTGTCGTCTTTGCATCTAATTATTTGGTAACTGAAACATATTTTTTTGTTAAATAATTTATATTAAACGTAAAGGGGTACTTCACTGCTGGCAAATGGGCTATCAATAAAACTTGGATGCCTGCAGTAGAGAGGCGAATTTTTTTAGAAATTTTTAGAAATCGGTGCTACGTACCTGACTAGTGAAAACAAAGAAAATCTTCTCTTTTCCCAAATAAGGAGGATAACTTATATCCCACCCATAATGCAATAGGCATGTTATCGTCCAAGGCAGCTCCCACCAGTCTGCTATGGATATGCTTGACCAGAGTCAAATACTGCCTTGCTTTAGCAGGAAATACTTCTTAGAAAACTTTTATTTATAATGGTGTCAACTTGTATTGTTCCCAGGTGCAAGAATTCAAAGAGTAAAGGAGTGAGTTATTTTCAGTTTCCAGTAAAGGATCCAGCACATTGTAGGCAGTACCTTAAGGCTGCAAACGATTGGAAAAACCTCTGTGTTTGTAGTCAATATTTCAAACTGGATGACTTGATTACGATACACAAACAGTGTTTTAGGCCAAACAGAGGGGTAAAACTGAAAGAAACTGTGGTTCATCAGTTGCACATAACATTGCGAAACAAAACACTGTAAAGCTGTTTAAAGTGTAGACAATGTTACAAATTCCAGTTATAATCCTACCCTTGCAATAACTGTCCTGTTAATAACCCTCTGTCAATCCAACTGTCCGTGGGCGGAGATACAAAAATGCGGAATCATAATATGTAGTTTTTTACGAAAGCCCTAGAGCTGTCAAAATTCCACCAGATGATGTAAAACAAATAAAATAGAATTTATTGGTCCAGGTAACACAGAGAATGAATAAACATTGCTCATTTAAGTATACTAATGACATTGTAACAATACAAAGCGTGTAGAAAATCGTCAAAGTTACACTTTAAAGCACAAAAGAATTTAAAGACTTTCTGAATAAAACTTTTTATGTGGCTGCTCTGAACATTTGGGATGACCATAAGAGTCACAGACTTATCATGCAAAAGACAATCTCTTGTAGTTTCTTATAGTATACTTTTGTAGAAAAGTCTTTATTTGAAAAGTCATTATAAAAGACACATTAGCGATAGTGTTATCCACCAGGAAAACACAAGGCTGTCACTTTAAATTCTTGCTTAAATTGATATTTGTGGACTTCTTTTATGGAAAATGCATACATTTTTCTTCTCTTATCATTTATTTGCATTACAGAATAATGTCTCAGTCATGGTGTGTATTTTGACAAACAGTTACTCACTGGTGACCTTTAACAGTGTGGGAATCTGATAAGGCCTGTGAGCTCAAACTGTGGTGCTAGTGTTACACACAACCTTTTTTTTAAAGGTACACTGTGTAGTTTAAGTATTTTATTAGCTAAAATCAATGTCTTTATTCATAAATATGTCCTCATTGGTGTAAAGTCCATGGAGGCTTCCGTGTCGTTCCGCCATCTTGAAAAACTATAATAGCAGAGAGGGACAAAAAGCACTAGCCTACCTAAATGCGTTTCCACAATGCATTTTTATTCAGAGCCAGCGTCACTTGACTGAAACCAGCTGAAACGGACAAGGAGATCAGTGAGAGGCGCTTGTCACTGCCCCGGCAAATTTGAAAGGCTGCACTGCACAGTACTTCATAATGCAGCTAAAAAAAGCAACAAATTTAATTTAAAAGGAAACGTGACTGGCGAATTCAAAAACCGGGTAAATATCGGGATAGCTTTTGCCAGGTGGAAAGAGCTAATGAAGGAGAAAGACTTTGAAAGGGACGCTGAAGTTGCCTGCTTTCTTCTTGGTACTTCTTGGTACATAACGGCTACCATAGTTTCAGCACTCGCGAGGCACTAGAAAGCACTATTCGTTTGAATGCAAAATACAATTTCACCGCTAGATGGAAGAAATTCCTACACAGTGTACCTTTAAAGGTTGCAAAAAATTTATCCACACACTTCCAGTGTTGTTTAGACTCAATATTACTTCAATTGTCTGTTTATTCAATTATAATAATACATTTTGTTTGTTAGATTCCTGTTTTTGTTTTTGAAATATAGAGATACTGTACAGTACACGGTTTAGTCTAAGAAACATCTAATTATTCTCTCTCATTATAATATCTCTTTCCTATGTTGTTCATTGGATGGTCATATGTTCATAATTATGATCATGTGTTTAAAAAAGTTTGTGTTTTGTAATTGTTGACAAGTCAAATAATCATGCTGTGCACTGTTGAAATTAGATGGAGGTCTATGCTACAGATAAACACGTTCTCTCTCATCTTCACATTATTGTTCTCCTCCTGAATTTCTCTGTGCCTGTAAGCTATAAGTGACATACTTTTGCAGTCTTTGTGTCTTTTATTTTGAGTTGTGAGTTTTCTGAGTAGTGATGCAGAATTCAGGCACGGGTGTTAGTATGGGTTAGAGTGGTTAATCGAGGTTTAAATAGAGACTTCCTACAGAGATACTGTACTTCTCAACATTGCAATTCTGTCATTGTTTTCTCACTCTCATGTCATTCCAAATCTGTATTCCTTTCTTCTGTGGAACACAAAAAAATATATATATTTTTTTGTCCATACAATGAAAGTCAGTGGGGTCCAGTGATGTTTTGGACTCCAGTGAAATTTCAGTTTTTTGGTGAACTATCCCAATAAGGGGACTGTTTTGAAGTCACTCTGTGGGGTCAGAGAGTGGAGATGACTTCTATAAATATCGCTGTTAGATACACTTTCTCCAGGTAACGTTACCTGAGTGCCGTCAGGTGTATCAGGACCACATTATACTCCTGAATCAATTGTGATCATGTGTCGGTTACATAGCATTGCTGATTAAAAGAGGTTTCATTTTCTTGGTTACAATTCAGATACTTTGATGCAAAAGATTATGGCAGATGGTTTTCTTCGGTTTTGTCTGAGCTGCTAAATAAGTCACGCAGGTGAGGACAAAAAAGTTGATTGGTATTGAATAGAGCTGATTGGAGTGATTAGTGGTGGTCTGATAACCCATCATTGTTATTTCACCTAAAATAAAGGTCAAAGGAACAGCACTGCATTCGTGGAGACAGTCACACCACATTTGTTCATGTATGTTGTAGCCTGTGTATTGTGTGTGCTGACCGACTCACTCTTGCGCCCACAGCGTCCTCTGGGGAAGACATCAGTTGTGGCGTATAGCATCCAATGGAAACTTTGTTCGGCCTACGTTTCAGGCGGAAAGCCTGTGAGCCAAACGTGCGCAGGCGCTCCAGTGTGTCACTTCCAGCGAGTAAAGCGCGCCGGCGCTCCAGCGTGGGCCTGCCCTCAGCTGGCCTGGCTCATAGACGCAGGTCTAGCGTTCAGCTTCAAACCTGCAACGTGCAGGCAGGTGTCAGAAGAGCCAGAGGACACTTCACTAGGAGGAGGTCGAGTGGTGCGACGGCATGCCTGACCCCGCGGTTCGCTATCCGACGAAGACAGGCTGCCAAACACCGCAGCATTCACGCCCAGCTCCTGGGACCGTCACTGCTCCTGGCTAGTGTGGTGCAGATGAGCGAAGACCATGAAAGGGAGGATAAGAGTGTAGAAGAATACTCCTCTTTCTCTGATAGCGAATGTAGTCAAGAAGAGCTCGAGCAAGCAGGGATGGACTTGGAGACGGAGTCTGATAAGTGTCTGACATGGTTGGCTCAAGGTTTGTTGGCGGGAGAAAGCATTCAGCCCCGCCCCCTCATCCGTGCACCACGTTGCCTGCGGCGAAACTCCTCACACCTACTTCCTGCTGAGTCCGTTTTTCGTAGCCCAGCCTCTTCTGGGCTACATGGCCGTTACCGAAGGACCAGTCAGGCACACAGGCTGTCCGATGTGGGTGGATTGTGGGCAGGAAGGCGAAATTCTCTTGCAGCTCGAGGATCAGTTGCACTGTACAGGACCAGCTCCCCTTGCTGGCCAGATCTCAGTCCTTCACACACACTGCAGGGAACTTACTACAACCCACAGATTGACACATGGAACGGGTTCCTCTCGTATGTAGAGCCCTAACTACAGCTGTATGTCTTATGTTTGTGTGTTTGTAATTTAGTTTTTTTCAAAACGAAGGCTATTTGGACTTTTCTGTCACTTAAATATTTTGTTTGCTGTTGGGTTTGTTAGAGAGTATATATCCCCATTTTCAATTGATTACATGATTAGAGAAAAAAGAGCACTATATTATTTGAACCCTAATGTAACTTAATATGTATCTTGATACTAGCCTTATATCAAGCACTCCAATGGTAATTCCTCTATATTTGTCATTAGTGAGGTGATTATGGAAAGTTTTCTCTTGTGTTCTTAGCTTTCTGACATTCTGACACTTACAACTATTCCTTCAATTGTATGCACAAAAAAAATAAGATTGAGAGTTTCTCTCTTCTTTTTACTCTTGCTCCGTTCATTTTTCAAACTGAAATATCAGTCTTCTCCCTAGGAATATTTAGTGTCTTTAGTGGTTTACATGTGAGGCACACTACTAAACAAGTCAAGTCACTTTTATTTATATAGGTCTTTATACAATATAGATTATTTCAAAGCAACTTCACAGTATAAATGATGCAAACGTATCAAAATCTAAATTTTATATTACATTAAGATGTTATATCTAAAATGACAAAAGTGTCATTCAGCTCAAGTCATTTCAGTTTCTGATTCAGTTTAGTTCAATAACTGTTGATGTTCCAAAATTCAATAATTATGAAACAAATTAGATTCAGCTATAAAACAGCTTTACAGAAGACAATGTCATCATCCAGCTCAATTCAGTTCAAGTTATTTGAAGGTTTTGTTTGTTCCAGGCACATTTACTGTCCTTCTTTGTGTATGTGTGGATATCCGGGTTATACACCGAGTTTCTGTATATCATTATTACTTGATGTTTTATGGGACCTGTCTATTTTGTTTGTTTGTAGGAAGGCCATTGCCAAGTCCGGTCTCCAGCACCTCTCATGCCAGCCCAGTGCTGCAGTGTTGGCCAGGGGGGAAACGGACAGAGAAATCCGCAGCACAGTGGACTGGAGTGTGAGTAACACAAACCCAAATAATCTAGACTTCAAATCTCTATTCATTGTACTGTAGATAGCGCTATAGTTTCTTTCTTCAATTTCACATTTAATTTGATGCTGTGTGTTTGAGCAGGAATCAGCTCTGTACGGAGAGCACATCTGGTTCGAGACAAATGTCTCTGGGGACTTCTGTTACGTCGGAGAACAGCACTGTTACGCCAAATCACTGGTGAGTGGGTGTTCTATATATATAAAGGAATACCAAAAAAAAAGCCCCTCCTAATGCAAGAATGTGTAAACGGAAGAGTAAATAGAGGGACAAAAGTGAGATAAGACATCTTGAATGAGGTATTCCAGATGAGAGAGAATAAAGGATGAAATAAGATACTAAAAGAAGGTGAGCGAGAGGATAGAAGTTGATGGATGGTAAAAAGGAAAAGAGAATCTGTCATTTGCACCGTTTCTCTTTTTCTCTTATATTTTTCTCACTTAGTATAATACTGCTCCCTGGTGGCTTTCTCACAGAATGCACTGCTTAGGATTTGGTCCTTTAACTTCGGAATTATGTGCATCAAATCAGTTTGATTGAATTATTTTGTGGAGTGGAGATCACCTGTGACCTCAGACCTTTGAGTCTGAATCTAATAATGTCTCTCTTTCCTGTGTTTCACAGCAAAAGTCTGTTGCTCGGAAAAAATGTGCTGCTTGCAAGATAGTAGTTCACTCCATCTGCATTGAACAGTTGGAGAAGGTGAGTGCCGGTTCTAATGGCAACACAAAGGTAGAGACATGATCTGACACTGCATCACAGACCATACGTGTTCCTCCCTTCAGTTATTGGATTGGAATGCTCCGCCTCAGGGGGAGGGGCTTGATGAGGTGCCTCTCAAAGAGCCGTCATTCAGAGTGAGAAACCCGCTGGCTTTTTCTCAGACTCAACTGGGGCTAATGGATCACTCACACATCTGATTTTAGTAAAGACTGGTGACTGTCTGGCCTGATAAACCTAGAACACCCAAATAACAATGTCCTGTTAACATCCGGAGCCACTTAAGCTCTCAGTCCAGACTGTGAAGGGGCCATCCTTTGTCTCTTTTTGATAACCTGATTGGTTTGAAGTTAAGGCAAAAGCTGGTTCTAATTGTATAAGGTTTTCTTGCCAGACATATTCTTTTTCTCACTAGTACCTTAATCACTTTCATTTTGATTGGGCAAGTCAATGTCAGGTTGTTGGGTGGAGTTTTATTTTATCCACGAGGCACAGATTCTGTGTTCTCAGTTCTAATTCTGGCTGGTGTCTTCGACAGTTTATGTCTGGTATGTGGGGCTGATTGTGGTGAAATGATGTTTGATTAGGGGATGATTTTAATCATACTTCTCACTAACCAGGCTAACAAACTCAGAGAAGGTGGCAAGGCAAGTGGTGCTTTTGCTTTTTGTTCTGTTCTCATATAATAATAAAAAAAATATATTCATTTCATATGGAAATGTTGATCTCAGTGGGTCATCTTCAAATCTGAGCATGTTTTCTGTAGAATAAAACAGTTTTGTAGTTTTGATAAACTACTGAACCTGTTGAGGTTTTATTTAGGGTAAATATTTAATAGTATTGTAGAAAACTTGATTTTTTTATTTGTCTTTCAGATAAACTTCAGATGTAAACCATCTTTCAGGGAGTCAGGATCGCGGAATGTCCGAGAAGTGAGTTTCTTCTTTTCCTCTTCCTTTCTTTGTTTTCTTAATGTCTCTCCCATTCTGCCTGTTTTCCAATTCTGTCAAACTTATTGTCGTAAAACCTTCATAGATTGATATAAACAGCCAACGGCGGTGTGCTGAGAGTCAGTTTTCTTTGTCATTGTATTTTTATAATTTATTCATTACACTTTAAGATGAATAGCTCCTAATTTTTGTTATGTGTAAACTTAAATTTAGCGCTATGCAGCTGTCTAAATGACCCCAGATTGTTTTACACACTACAATGACTGATGCTGTTTGCTGTTTACATCTTTAAATCTTGATTTGACCCATTTTACACTCTTTTCCTTTTACACGTTCCCTGTGTCCTGCTCACTGCTGTAATCCATCCCTTGTCACTTCATCCCTATCTCGCTATTGCACTTCTGCTCCTCTGTGTGCCCTTTCTCTTCCTGTCTCTCATCTTGGCTTGGTGGGTTAGTGTACCTGGCGACGCAGAGCTTTCAGAGGTCGCCATGCTTTGGAACAAATGACAGTTGCTGCAGCTAAATATAGTGCACACACCTCCATCACACAGGTATCAAACACACTCTCACCCAACTATGATGACACCTTTACTTGGCTATCTAAATCAGGGCTAGTACATTTCTGCTGTTTTAAATAAAGCTAATTACAATTGATACAATCTAACCTTAACCCTATGCGGTTAGAATTGTTTCATATGTCTAAATAAATAGATATATATCTACAAATAAATAGATATTGATCTACAACTAAATTTAAAGAGGTTTACAAAATTAAACAAATTCACAAATAAATAGTGTGATCAACAAATATATGTTAGGAGTTTCACAAAAATTAATTAAAGGGTTAGTTAGTCGATTTTCAACGCAATTTTTATTGTTACAATGTCAGTAGTATATGTAGAGTAAATGAACAATGTGTAAAACCTGCACAGAGATATCTTAATTTCTTTGTCAGCAAAATTTGTCAGTTTTTGATGGCTCCAGGGCTTTTGTGAAAACTACCAAAAGCCTTTCTGTTTAATTTTATTGATAGCCCATAATGCCAGTGCTGAATTATCTTTAAATTCACAAATAATTCTGTTTTATTTGCCCATATCAGATTAGCTCGAGTGGACGGTGGGTCTATCTATTTGTGAATTTTTGTGCACATCAATGCTAGAAATGTTTCAGAATCCACAAATGCATGTGCCGATCCACACATGCACATTAAGCAATCCACAAATGAATGCCAGACAGAGTTGTGTTTGTAACACAAACATTTTTGTTATTTTCAAAACTCATTTTATTCATGTTTTTGATTTCTTTGTGTTTGTGTAAATTTCTCTTAATTTTGTGGATCTTAATCCTTAATCCTTATTTATTTGGAAATATGAAAAAATTCTAAACCCTATATAACCCAAATCCCAATCCTTAACCCTGAAAGATAACTTACAGCTGCATTTTTAGAATTTAAAAAATAATCTAAATCATTTTAGTATTCTGTATGTCTGGGGGAGGGCGGGAGGGTTTGTCCCCCAAGTATTTAATTATACATTTGCCCACATTCGTATAGGCATTGCATCATAGCATTCAAATATGAGTTTACACAGTTTTTGGATACAGTATCTCACAAAAGGGAGTACACCTCTCACATTTCAGCAAACATTTTAGTATATCTTTGTTTGCGGGCTTTCTTGTGAGCCAGCTTCAGAAGAGGCTTCCTTCTGGGACGACGGCCATGCAAACCGACTTGTTGCAGTGTGCCGCGTTTAGTCTGAGCACTGACAGGCTGGCCTTCCGCTTCTGCAACCTCTAAAGCAATGCTGGCAGAACTCATGCGTCTGTTTTCTGAAGCCAGCTTCTACACCTGACGCACAGCACGAGGATTCAACTTCTTTAATTGACCCTTGCGAGGCCTGTTCCAAGTGGAACCCATCTTGGAAAACCTCTGTATGACCCTGGCCTGTACTGTAACTCAGTTTCAGGGTGTTACCAATCTTCATATAGCCTATGTCAACTTTGTGGAGAGCAACAATTCTAATTCTCAAATCCTTAAAGAGTTCTTTGCCATGAGGTGCCATGTTGAACATCCAGTGGTCAGTATGAGAGAATTGAACTCAAAGCACAAATTTGCAGCACATTGACTACTCTAAAATATATCCAAGTTTCATTTCTATAGTATTGTCCCTTGAGAAGATATACTAAAATGTTTGCTGAAATGTGAGGGGTGTACTCACTTTCGTGAGATACTGTACATCTCCTGAAGTCTTCTATTTCCATGATTTCTTTTCTGCTGTCTCTTCCTGTTCACGTGTCACACCAAATCCCTAACTTCAGATTTGATTGTGATCTTTGCCCCGCAGCATAAAATCACTACATTAAATTGGTTTAATGTTGCATTTTTAACATAGATTGTCATAATCTGTGAATGAGACAGCTATTTTAGATCTTGTCTTTTTTTTATGACAGCCTGCAATAGTGCGACACCACTGGGTCCATCGGAGAAGACAAGAGGGCAAATGCAAACAGTGTGGAAAGGTGGGAAGAAAGAATCATGATAAAAGTGTTTATGTGACACATGTTTGGGAAATGACATGTATCTCAATGAGTCTGATCTCCACCTACAGGGATTTCAGCAGAAATTTGCCTTTCACAGTAAAGAGATTGTAGCCATTAGCTGCTCCTGGTGCAAACAAGCAGTAAGTCTCTCAGGCTGAATGCATTGGTGTGTTTTAGTATTGTAGAGTATGTAAATGTGTGTAACTTTCCTCTATTTCTCTGTCTGTCTGCAGTATCATAATAAGGTGACATGCTTTATGCTGCAGCAGATAGAAGAACCGTGTTCATTAGGAGCACACGCCGCCGTTATAGTACCTCCTACCTGGATCATACGGGTTCGCCGACCTCAGGTATACACTACACCCTGTTACTTCTCTTTTAAGGTTGTTGCATGGCCAACTGAATTAGATAAATGAATTTGGTGGCTCTGTAAGCAGTGCTATCAGCATCTCTACGGCTCAATTTCATGTAAAACGATAGATGTAAACACCTACATTCCACCCAGTGCAAACCCTAAGGAATTCTGTAAATTTTCAAAACGTAGCATTTTACTTACTTGTACAAAAGCACTGTTTGAGCATTGTTCTGCTGAAGAAGTGTTGTTGTCTTCCCGGGACTGTTTAAAAACTCCAGCATACAAAATGTACATAGATAAGGCATTAAATGGCTGTTCAGAACTAAATTAGAATAAAATGTTCTGTTTTTTGTATGTATTTTAAATACTCAGAAACTCTGTGGAAACCACTGGTAGTTTTCCAGTGATTTTTTAATGAATGTGTTGAACTTGTGGAGTGCCTTTTTTAGTTATGTTATTGTGCTGTTTTTCAATCGTAGTCCTCACTAAAGGCAAGCAAAAAGAAGAAACGAGCATCTTTCAAACGCAAATCCAGCAAGAAAGGAGCAGAGGTATGAGAAACAAGTATTAATTTTTGTTTGCTAGAGGATAATACAATTAAAGAAGCATTTTTGGACTCTCTCTCTCTCTCTCTCTCTCTCTCTCTATATATATATATATATATATATATATATATATATATATATATATATATAATTTATTTATTTCCAGGAGGCTCGATGGAAGCCCTTCATAGTGAGACCTATTCCCTCTCAACTCATGAAGCCACTGCTGGTGTTTGTAAACCCGAAGAGTGGAGGAAACCAGGTATTATAATTACCTTCTAAATCAATAATAATGATGATGATTTAATAGTAATTATATTAACAACAATAACCCCCATACAACAAGCATAAAAATGATAATCACCTATATGAACTATTCCCTTCTGCTCTCTCTCTTTCAGGGAGCTAAAATCATCCAGTCCTTTCTGTGGTATCTGAACCCTCGGCAGGTCTTTGATCTCAGTCAGGGGGGTCCTCAGGAAGGGTCAGTACCTGCATATGGAATGATTCAGAACAGGGCTTCCCAAATTTTTTTTCTCAGCGTTAACCCCTTTAACCCAGTTGTAATCAAAATGATTTAACCCCCATTGCATATCAGGTTTATTGGCAAAATATACAGACTTCCAGCGGTTTGCAATGAACAAATCGAACAAATGTAATTGAAATAGCTCAACACAACAAATGTTTCAAGTGGTTTCCCCAAATTCAACTGAAAATGATCACACTATGTACATGATTTATTTTGATTTGTTTTTATGTGCGGTAAACGGCTGCACGATTTGGTCAAAAATATATAGTGTGATTATTTTGTCATACATTGATATTTTCTTCTTGGATGTTCATTGGTGTTTTGTTTTTAGCTTGGAGATGTATCGCAAAGTTCACAACTTGAGAATTTTGGCCTGTGGTGGAGATGGCACGGTGAGTGAATGTGTGTGTGTGTGTGTGTGTGTCTGTATGTGGCAATAATCTGCAAACACATAGTCTGTGATCCCCTTATGTAGATGTTTGGTGAATGGTTTGTATAGGATTATGAGCCCCTCCAGCAGGGGGTGGCACTGCAGTCTTATCTTCCAGACTGTGAGCAGAGGAAGAGATGATTCTCCTGAGTCATAATACTGTGACACTATTCAGATGAGTCATGTGTTTGAGGAGTTTTCTGACATGTAATGCTGATGTCTGTGTCCTGGTTTACCCCATGCTGTCACATCTCCGTAATCCGTTTGTGTGAGTAATTAAGAGTGTTAAAGTGGGATCTGAATGCAGCTATATTTCATATATTGACTTTGATCCATGAGAGAGAAGTTTAGGAATATTGCCTTAAGCCCAACTGAAATAAGGAGATTAAACCACCCGTTCTCCACCCTGCTGAACTGCGGTTTTCTTCGTTAAATACTGCAGATATTCATATTGAGTTCTTTTTCTTGTGTGGTTTTCTGGGTTGATGTGATTGTACAAAACAAGATATCATCTATTTAACTTTTTTTTGTGTGTGTGTGACAGAGACTATTAATGAATTTTATAATGAAGTTTTTATGCATCTCTCTCTCTCTCAGGTGGGCTGGATCTTGTCTGCTCTTGATCAGCTGCAGCTAAACCCTTCTCCTGCTGTGGCAGTACTTCCTCTGGGCACAGGAAATGACCTTGCTAGGACGCTAAACTGGGGTGGGGTGAGTGAAACTTAGGTTAGAATTCTGCACATTTATACACAATTATCCCAAATAATCAGTCCAACTTTATCATGTTCCTCCATAGTAAATTTTAATGTAATTCATGTAGCATAGTCTGCTCATTATCCATTCGTAAGTATTGTTTGCTGAATGGGCATTTCTTGTACAACCGCATGCATGTAGGGTTACACAGATGAACCTCTGAGTAAAATCCTGTCCCATGTTGAGGATGGGAATATTGTACAGCTGGATCGATGGAATCTTATTGTGAAGCCCAACCCAGATGCGGGCCCAGAGGAAAGAGACGAGCAGGTTACGGACAAGGTAAGAGCTTCACCTGCAGTGCTGTTTTACATGCAGTCAGAAGCACAGGTTTGCATCAGTATGTAAGCAGCTGAAGAGTGATCGATGTTTCTCTGCTCCACAGCTCCCTCTAGACGTGTTCAATAATTACTTCAGCCTTGGGTTTGATGCTCATGTGACTTTAGAGTTCCACGAATCTCGAGGTTGGTGTAAAGGCACTAGTCTGTGACTGTTTATTACACAGACAGCGGTTGTGTGAGAATAAATGATTTCTTCTATGAGGTCAGATTGATTGGTACTTATTGAGTTTAATGATGGTTTGTCGTCTTACTTCTCAGAGGCCAACCCTGAGAAATTTAATAGCCGATTCAGAAACAAAATGTTTTATGCAGGGGTAAGTGAAACACACACATTTATAAATGCATTTTATCAATCTTATTGTGAACGATTCCTTGACGTATGTCATTTTTTAAAAATTAGTTTTGACCTTGTAATTCTTAATCAAACTTGTTCTTCCGGTGAAACGACAGACTTTTTTCTTGTAATGTATGCTTTCTTAAAATCAACTCCAAGCTTGCATTCAGATCTCCCTCCATCCAGAAAAAAGGCTCTTTCGCTAATTCTGTTACTTCACAACTATAATAATTGCAAAGCCCTGTGTTAGCTAAAACATTAATAAATATGACGGTGAGTTGGTGATGACAAATAATGCAAATATTGTTTCCTTTTTCTACAGACAGCGTTTTCTGATTTCTTGATGGGCAGCTCCAAAGACCTGGCTAAACACATCAGAGTGGTGGTACGTACAGAACAACTCCTTTGTGCAGAACAAGAGAGGAAATATGTGTGCATGCCAGGGTGTTTTGAAATGCAAATGAATATGCTGTGATTTTTTATTTTAGGCTTGACTCAAAGTCTCTATATTTGCATGCTTGTTTGTTTGTTTGCGTTTCTTCCTCTTGGGCTTTGGGCTCTTGAGCATTGAAGAGGTAGTGTGTCTAAATATGAGTTGAAACCTTTTTTCTGCTGACTGTTGGTTTGTTCTGCTGACTTACTCAGTTTATGCTGCTTTCTTCTCTCTCTCATTCTCTATAGTGTGACGGTACAGATTTGACCTCGAAAGTCCAGGATTTGAAGCTGCAATGCCTGGTTTTCCTCAATATCCCCAGGTAATGCACAAAATCTTTTTTCTGCAACTTGTTGAATTCTAAGCATCCTTACTCCAGTCTTCAGTGTGACATGATCCGTCAGAAATCATTCTAATATGCTAATTTGGTGCTCAAGAAACATTTCTTACCTTTGTTCAGCATGTCACTCAGCTCTAGATTTGTTTGTGTGACGTGTACATTTGGATGTGCATGTTAATCGCAGGTACTGTGCGGGCACTATGCCATGGGGTAATCCAAGTGAGCATCATGACTTTGAGCCTCAGCGTCATGATGATGGCTGCATCGAGGTCATTGGATTCACAATGACATCACTGGTATGTTTCACCTGATTGGATAAGGTTGAAGTGAGATTTTAAAGTTGCATTGTTAATTTACTTTCCCTGCTTTGTTTGTTGTGAATATAGGCCACGCTGCAGGTCGGAGGTCACGGTGAGAGGCTAAATCAGTGCCGTGAAGTCACCCTTACCACCTTTAAGTCAATACCCATGCAGGTGGATGGCGAGCCTTGCAAACTAGCGCCATCTGTTATTCACATCTCCTTGCGAAACCAGGCCAACATGGTGCAGAAAACCAAGAGACGCACATCTATACCACTGCTCAATGAGTGAGTCCGACTTATGTGACCGCACACTCATTCCTGGATTCTGTGTGTAGATTAGTGCTGTTGCGATATATTTTCACTACACTGGTCATGGGACAAAATAATGCGCTATTACAATAAAATTGCATTATCTATAGGAAAAAAATAATAATAATGCTCTCATTCAAATTCATCTTTAACTTTTGTGTTTTCTCTTTTTGGTCAATGAATCACACTCAAAATACAAGTGTAGTTTTATTGTTGATCGACACTTCGTGCAAAATACGGTGTCTAACAGAATCTGAAAACCCCTCGGGTGAGTGTAGTGTCTCGCTTTTTTATCTGTCATCTCGAAAGATTTTTCGTGACCATAGTAATACGTTACTGGCATTGAATTCACTGGATTATTTATGTTTTTATCATATTTGTAGTATTAACATGATATTAATATTTTATTTTTTAAATATCACGGTTATCGTCAGTACCGCTATGTTGCAACCACCCTACTGTGCATATGCTATTAAACAGAAGGTCTGCCATTTTAGAATGAGTGTTAAAGGAGCATGGCTCTTTAGAGGGGTGAAATCACCAAAATACACACACTTGAGTATTTTGTATGAGCTTGTTTAATAAAAAGCCAATTGGGCAGAAATTTAAACTGCTTGATTGATGTCTTTCTCTATTGAGCTGTTACTGAAAGTGTGAAAATTTAGTGTGATTTATTCGCTCTCTCATTCTCATTCCATTTCCTTGAAACTTGAAGTGAATAAATTACCCTCATAAATGGCTGCTTAGGACAGAATATCTTGCTTAGTCCTGCTGAAAGTAGATAATCGCTCTCTCTTAGGTTTTGTTCATTTCACACCTGAGTGCTTTGAGGTGAATGCACTGTATTGACAGCAGATATGCCCATAATGAAACCACTGTTAAAAAACTAAATATCTGAATTGGAGACAGATTTAATTACTGTGGCGACAGCAATGCCATTTATTAAAGTGCAAGACACTGTTCCTAGCCAAGACAGTACATACAGTGCCAACATACTATTTCATGCATCTGTTCTCAAAAGCCTCAATTTGTGCTGTACATCCTTTGTTTGTATGATTGTTCTAACTGGAATCTTTTTCCATCCAGCAGTCAGCAACCATTTCCAGAACGGTTACGGATCAGAGTGAGCCGTATAAGCATGCATGATTATGAAGCTCTGCACTACGACAAGGAGAAACTCAAAGAAGCTTGTGAGTATGAAACGCATATTAACGTAACGTTACAGTTCAGCAAATGTACTGATGATTTTAGCTGTAAAGTAATCAATTTGAACTATTTGCAAATAATATTTTATTTTAAAAGTCGGCATGAAATGGAAGTGGCAATAGTATTTTCTTCCCTATTGTGATGTATATCCAAGTGAAACAGCTTATTGAACAAGAAAACCTGTAGAGCGGGACTTGATTTTGTCCCTCTGGAATTGATTGGATCATTGGATAGTTGTGGTTTGCTATTGCTGCAATTTCATGTGAGTGACAGGATGTTCTGCCCTCGCACCAGTGAGCACGTCATCAAAGAAGAGATGTCACTGCAAGTTATTTTGATTAAAGATTACAAGGGCACATGATTTGAAAAAAATAATGATATGCATGGATAAATCATTTACAACAAATGGTGCAAAATTCCATAAAAAAAAAAGAATTGTCAATTTTGATTTCATGGTGACTTTAAAATATGCACACGTTCTCTCATATTCGTATGCCTAATAAATAGACAGTGCAATAAGCTGTTTGTCTAAATTATAGCATATTTTCAATTCAAAATGGCAACATTTTAGAAAAAGCTTAGTATTTTGTATCACTAAAAATTACTGTCGGTTGTTTGGATATTACTGTTTTCTGTTGTTAAACAGTCAGATATTAAATGTTTAGGTACTTTGCTACTGAACCATCCCTTTAAGCTGCAGTTCTATTTGTCAACACTAGGTGTCGTCCCATCACTACAGTGAGTGATCATACCGCATACTGATGTGGGTCTTTAGTGGGTCTTTGAGAATACGTTCAGAGTAGCTTTATGCTGCTATTGTGTTTTGACAGATTATTTTGTGCCGATCAAAATGCCACACATTTCTGTTCTCAAAAATCCATACTCTGTAACAGGGGTGTAGCACAAGATCCTGGGCCCTATGTATAGGCAGTCCTGATGGGCCCCCATGTTCCAAATAAAATATATTTCAGACTTTTCAAGGGCCCTCTCTCCCATTGGGGCCCTGGTAATCAGTACTGGTTTTACCCCCAGTCCGACGCCCCTGCTCTGTAACATATGAGTGTGTGCGTGCAACAGTCCCATCTTCATTAACAGATATAATCAAGCTATCTGTTGAAGTATATATAACACAATGCGTAATAACTTCAGATAATTGAACTATTGAATATGCATTGCACATCACTCAGATCTTTTTCAGAAGCACTCTATGCCGAGACCAATTGTAGTGTTTGTAGCTTGTTCAACCAGCACATGTTACTCACTTTATTTAGGCCTGTTAGTCTGATTTCTCTGGCATGATGTTCATGTGACATTTTATAAAGACAAATTATTGCTTTAGTTTTACTGAAATCAAACTTTTCAAGTGCATACAGTTGTTCTGTACTCTCTCCTTTGTGATAGAAAGCTATGCCACGCGCCCCTGAGTCTATTCTGCTCGCAGCTGTCCGTCACTAGTCTTCACTCTTCTGAAGAGCGTTGACAATACCACCAACTCAACAGATAGAGAGAGAGCAGAGAACAAACCTGAATTGAATTTGAGAAACGACTGTTCAGATGTTGCTAAGCAACCCAACATTCCTCAATGGAAGAGACCTCTCTCATATCTCGCTACTCTCTCTCTCTGCTCATTTCTTCCTGCTTCCCTTGTCGTTCTCTCTCTCGCTCTCACTCCCTCGCTCCCCACTTTGTCAGGAAACTTGCCGTCCTCTTGAGAATGCTCATTTAATTTAGAAATATTACCTTGCCTCTCTGAAGCCTGTGAGACTCAGCTCAGGGTAGGACATGACTACTGGTCCTCCAGCCTTTAAAAGTACACCACTGCACTTCCATAACGTTAAGGTGATTGAGTGTGTCACGCTACAGTTGGGATTTCAGTGCAGGTTCTATGTCTTTCACCCTTTTCCTCTAAAGTGACTTAGATTTGAGAATGTCCATATGCATGAGAGGACGCATGTACCCACAGCAACCTCTGCACAAACATCATATTTCATCATATTCTCTCAATGACACATACTGTATAAGAGCAAGCCTACAGCCATGTGTCCACAAAACGCCTGCAGTGGTTTAGACTCTAGTGCAGACAAAATTGCCACATCCTCCCTATCATGTCCTATTACTGTCTGACCTTGTTTCATGAGGATTCTGTGGATTAATTTGAGTCTGAGCCAGTGCATGTTTCATACAACTGCCAAAAATCATATTCATCAACTCTTCTGCTTAAATGTATATCCACAAAGATAGAGATTAATTAGCTGAAACCTTAAATGATTAAGAAAAGTATTTCTTTCTTTCTTTTCTTTTTACTCTTTCTTCCATTTCTGATCAGTATCCCCTGAGAGGAAAAATGTGGGACAAGTTTTTCACAACACGCAGCAGACTGTTATTGTGAGAGTGATGGAAAGATTCTGTTTCTTCTCCTCATCGCTCGTTCTAACTTCTCTTTTCGTCTCTTTCCATCCTTAATGCAGCGATTCCGCTGGGCCTCATCGTTGTCCCGGGAGACAGTGATTTGGAAACCTGCCGAGCTCACATCGAAAGACTACAGGAGGTAAAAAATTAGAGGGTGGGGTAAACAGATGGAGTGGGGTAAAAGTGAGAAATGAAGAGGACAGGGAAAGAGTAAAGAGGAGAGAGGTGTTGGAGTTTGATTAATGATGGGAACAGTCAGAATATAAGGAGGGAGAAGTTATACTGCACTACAGATACAGAACAGTGGTACTCAACTGGTTTGTCCTTTAGGACCTAGATTGTAGTGCGTCACAGAATCAAAATTGTTTATTGTACAATAGGAAAGAAAAATCAGCAACACGTTGATTAACAATAGTTAACGAAATAAGTATTAAGAAATCAATGAACAGCAGTTTTTACAGCATTTCTTGATCAAGATTAATGTTAAAGGGATAGTTCTGTCATAATTTACTCACCATCATGTTATTCCAAACCTGTATGGCTTTTTTCTTCTTCTGTGGAACATAAAATAATATATATAATAATATACTCTGCCATTCAAAAGTTTGGGATCTTTAAGATTTTTAATCTTTTAAATAAGTCTCTAAGCTGAGAGATTTCTCAAGATATCCTCTTATGTTCAATTTGCATTTTTGGATGTACTATCCCTTTAAATTATAAATATATTATTTATTCATGAAGATTCATTATTAAATATCATATTCATTGTTAGTTAATGATACCTAAAGTGTTAACCAATGTTAACAAAAAGTGTTGTTTATGAGTGTTACCCAAAAAATCAAATATTAAAATGTGTTATAATACTGTATACTAACAAAGTGCTAATTTACAATTACATATGAAATAAGAAAACTGACATTCCTGGATTCAGATGATACCATGCTTTCCAGCCAATAGTTTAAAGAAAAAACAAATTGTGACAAACAATGTCCTTTTGCAACTCATATTCAGCCTTATGCAAGTAATAATGTAGTCTGAATTTATGTCATCATCTGCCTAATGTAGCTTGTTTCTGCAAAGGGGCAAATGAAATACTGTAGTTTGACAGTTTTTGATTGCAACAATTAAAAATAAGGCAAAGCGTTTTCTCCTCTATTGTAAAAGTTTTTATCATTTTTTACTGTTGTGAATATGCTCATTTTTTGTTTAAATGACCTTTAGTATTTACCATTGTTTTTTTTTCCTGACGTTGTGACCCTTGGTATAGAATATCTTATTTGTTTATGCCATACTCTCCTTGTTTTAATACTTTCTCATTGAGAAACATTGGTCGCACAAATAACTTCACGTTTAGCTGGAAAACTAAATGATTTCAAACCAGTTAGACCCTTCGTCTAGAGACATACACTGCCGTTCAAAAGTTTGGGGTCGGTATGATTTTTAATGTTTTTAAAAGAAGTCAAGTATGCTCACAAAGGCTGCATTTATTTGAGTAAAAATACAAAACAAACCCAGTAATATTGTGAAATAATATTTCAATGTAAATCAGCTGTTTTCTATGTAAATACATAGTAAAGTGTAATTTATTCCTGTGATCAAAGCTGAATTTTCAGCATCATTACTCCAGTCTTCAGTGTCACATGATCCTTCAGAAATCAGTATAATATGATGATTTGATGCTCAAGAAACATTTTTCATTATCATCAATGTTGAAAACAGTTATTTACATTTTTATTTCAGGATTCTTTGATGAATAGAAAGTTCAAAAGAACAGCATTTATCTGAAAAACAATCTTTTGTAACATTAAACACTACCGTTCAAAACTTTGGGGTCAGTAAGAATTTTTATTTTATTTTTTTGGGGAAATAAATAAATTAAATCAATACTTTTATTCATCAAGGAGGAATTAAATTGATAACAAGTGACAGTAAAGACATTTATAATGTTACAAAAGATTCTATTTCAAATAAATGCTGTTGTTTTTCGATTATAACTCGATTATAATAAATCGATTATAACTTCGGCAAACTATGGAGTGCCGCAGGGATCTGTGTTAGGCTCTTTATTATTCTCTATATATGCTGCCACTTGGTAATATTCTAAGGAAACATGGAATTAGTTTCCATTGTTATGCTGATGACACTCAAATATATATTTCCTCACGGCCAGATGAATACGCTAAATTATCCAAATTGACAGATTGTGTTAAAGATATAAAAGATTGGATGACGCATAATTTTCTTTTATTAAATCCAGACAAGACAGAGGTAATACTTATCGGTTCTAAAAACCGTCCACAAAACCTTTCACAGCACGACTTTAACATAGTAGGATGCCCTGTTACTTTATCCGCTACAGTAAAAGACCTGGGTGTTACATTAGACTGCAACCTGTCTTTTGAAAAGCATATTTCATATGTTACAAAAACTGCCTTTTTCCACCTTAGAAACATTGCTAAGCTACGTAATATGCTATCAGTCTCTGATGCAGAAAAGTTAGTTCATGCATTCATGACCTCGAGACTAGATTACTGTAATGCTTTATTAGCTGGTTGTCCTGCATCTTCAATAAACAAGCTACAGTTAGTCCAAAATGCAGCCGCTAGAGTTCTTACTAGATCAAGAAAATATGATCATATAACACCGATTTTATCATCACTTCATTGGTTACCTATAAAGTTCCGTATTAAATACAAGGTATTGCTTTTGACTTATAAAGCTCTAAATGGTTTAGCTCCAGTCTATTTAACGGATCTTCTATCGCCTTACAATCCATCGCGCTCTTTAAGATCACTAAATTCGAGGCTTCTAGTCATTCCTAGGATATCCAGATCCACCAAAGGAGGCAGAGCATTTTCACATTTAGCTCCGAAGCTCTGGAATAGCCTTCCTGATATTGTTCGTTGCTCAGACTCGCTCTCCCAGTTTAAAACTAGACTGAAGACGCATCTATTTAGCCAGGCATTCATATAAATTTTTTATCTTACAGTTACTGTAAATTCGGCCTCTAGTTCATAAACGCCAGAGGAGAACTGTCCCCCGACTGAGCCTGGGTTCTCCCAAGGTTTTTTTTTCTCCATTGGGTCATCTGATGGGGTGTTAGGACACCATTAGGTCACTGGATGGAGTTTTTCGGTTCCTTGCCACTGTTGCCTTTGGCTTGCTCAGTTGGGGATATTCAAATTAATTAACCAAACATACCATTGATCAGCTCTACCAAACTTGGATGTCTTTTTTCCAGTAATAAACAAACATTGTTAAGTTGTTTTGATTGATACTGTGAAGCAGCTTTGATACAATCTGTATTGTGAAAAGCGCTATATAAATATATTTGACTTGACTTGACTTGTTTTTAACTTTCTGTTCATCAAAGAATAAAAAATAAAAAAAAGTACACAACTGTTTTCAACATTGATAATAATCATTAATGTTTCTTGAGCATCACATCATCATATTATACTGATTTCTGAAGGATCATGTGACACTGAAGACTGGAGTAATGATGCTGAAAATTCAGCTTTGATCACAGGAATTAATTACGCTTTTTACTATTCACATAGAAAACAGCTGATTTACATTGAAATAATATTTCACAATATTACTGGGTTTGTTTTGTATTTTTAATCAAATAAATACAGCCTTGGTGAGCATAAGTGACTTCTTTTAAAAACATTAAAAATCTTACCGACCCCAAACTTTTGAACGGCAGTGTATGTACAATAAATTTAGGTTTGATTTTGTTATCATATGGAAGGCAAGAGCAGGAGAAATCTCTCTCTCACACACATGCACACACACACACTGTGCAGCGGGTCATAATGAATTTCTTGTCAGGAAGGTTGTGTGAGTGTCAGTGGCAGAATAGGGTATTCTTAAAAAAAGAAAAGTAGTCTCAAATTCACATTCTCTTATTAATTCATGTGCTGAAGGGAATTTTCATAGAAATACTGTTGTCCATCTGCTGCAATGGAGACTATAAATGATAGAGAAATCTTATATGATGGCGTTTGTATCTGAACTTGATGCACTGTGTGCCTGATCTGATGGGGTTTGTGTGAGTATGTATCTAATGTAATGGGGTCTCCTGCAGGACTTTGTGTCGTGTCACCCATCTCTGCAGCGGCTGGTGCTCCAGGTGGGTAAGATACCTGTGAGAGGTAAAACAGGCACACCTGGAGCACTTTCAGGAACAAGGCTGGAAATACAGCCTGGACAAAGATTCTAGAAAACCAAACAGAGTTCTGTTTGTACTAAGGCCTGTCAGATTTTGATGGACATTCCTGCACAAACCCAAACTACATTAACTTCTTCAGCAGCACATTTGTGTACTCTAAAAATAGGCTCAGAGGCAGACGTGTTTACCGTGAGTGTGCGTAAAACTCAGAAGAGATAAGATAAGCAAGAGAGTTTGTTTTAGATAGAGCTTAACATGATCCTCAAAGCAGAGCGTTCTGCAATTCATCCGAAATCTCCCGTACCATTTTCTGAGATTAGAGCACTCTAGCGCCTCCTAGACACTAGTCTGTTTTCAGACGTGAAGAGAACCCTCATTAGTACAGAATTCCCTCATGACAGATGTTATGGGTGAAACTTCAAATAAGCACAATTTATACTAAATGCTTGCTAAGCTAAATCCAATCACTCAAAGCTTCGTTCCCTGAATATTTCCCCTGGGTCCTAAGTGCTCCCATGTGCTTTGTGTGGATGGATGCTTTCGATCACATTTAGCTTCTGTTGAGAATGGCAGCTTTCTTTAGTGATGGTGCATGCAGGTGTTGTATTTATTGTGTGTTTGTGGATTCTGTGAGTGTAGTCTTTGTAGTGTGTATTTGACTTTGCATGACATACAGGTATATCTTCAAATGGCAGTTTGGCGCTTTAGGAAAGAGATTAATTGATGTGGCAGGATATAATGACAGGTCTGTGTGTGTGTGTGGGGTGAAAATAGTGAACTTTCACATTTTTCATATGCTGTTAATTTGCTTTGAGTGGCATAAACTGACACTAATCAGAACTGTATCTACCTTTCTCCTTTTCATATCTCCTACCCCATACTTCCTTCTTCTCTCATTCACAGGAAGGTGACGGGGCACAATCAAAGGCTTTGTCATCTCAGAGGCTGTCGCCAAAATGGTGCTTTCTCGATTGTGAGTATTCTTTTCACAGTAGTTTGGATTGTAGAATTCAGAGAGTCAGATCTGGGGTACTGAACATCAAGTGTGTCATGGTGGCCCTCAAGGATGTGGGCTGGAGTTGTGTTTATCAGTGCACAAAGTGTAGGTGTTTGCTGTGAATAAAATGGCAGAGAAAGGTCAGAGATTCAAAACCATGAGTCAGACCCACAAAATATTCTCTTATCAATGCCAGAATCAAAGTGAGCCAAAGAGGAAAAGAGAAAGAGTCATGAATCTCCATACTAAAGAACAGAATCTACTCTGACATTTCAGCACTAATAAGGAGTGCCATTATGATTACTGTCAGCGGGAGAGAATTACAGCCACAGAGAAAGAGAGAGGAGCTGTTGGCATCATATTAACTGCATGTCTGACATGATGAACTCTGTGGGTATGTGTGTTTCACCAAGTCACACCAGCAGGTCAGCAGGAACTCTGAAAAAAATGATGAAAGAGTCATTACTCAGTCATTTATGTGACGTACATTACCACACATGTGTTGCATATGTACATATACACACACCATTCGTCTCAAATAGCATCATCCATTGAGTTCACAAAAACATTTGGAAACATAAATAATTTCTGTATTTATTAGAGGTAAAATTTCTATTCTTTATTTATTTACTTTTGTTTTACTTATTTTCTTATTTTAAGGACACTACCATTCAAAAGTTTAGGGTAAGATTTTTTTTTTAAAGAAATTAATACTTTTTTCAGCAAGGATGCATTAAAGGATGCATTTAAATTTCTTTTGAACTCTCCGTTCATGAAATATCCAGAAAAAAAGTATAGCGGTTTCCACAAAAATATTAACAACTGTTGTCAAAATTGATAATAAGAAATGTTTCTAAAACACCAAATCACAAATTTATGTGGACCACTTTCCAATTCTTGTAGTTATCTCCTGATTGATCCCTCAATGCATGTAACTCGATCGCAAAACGATAATTGTACATATGTATTCTATGAGAAATGATAAAATATAAATAAATTGGTTTTCACATACAGGTGAGAGGTGTGTTGAAGCATTGACTCGAATTGTGTTGAAAGGGCCATCAGACTGCATTTGACAGCATCTCGAGATATGTGTTCATTATACACAAATCCTCTGTGACAGCTGAGTCACATTCACATAGATCCTAAACTGCTACACATCAAACCAGTGAAATGACAGTACATCACAATCCCCTGTTCAGCACATGCATCTTTCTACACTTCCCACCCTTTTTTCATCCTTTCTTTCCAGTCCCTCCTTCCTCTCTTCCCACTGGCAAAACTCATCTCCTCATTTTAAGACTAAACAACTTCTGAGGGCTTCATTACCAGAGCAGAGAGCTGCAGAATTAGCCAAAAGTTTTGAGAGTGATTGTGGAAGCACTTCTCAGCTCGGAGTTATGAAGTTGCTGTCAAATAATTAGTTTCAGTTCAAGCTGGGGGAAAGTCTGATCCAAGGCCAGTGTTATACCATTTTCATGGATCATGGAATAGATTGTCCATGCCCCAGGTCAGCATTAAGGGGGGAAATTGTCACCAGAGTGTGAGGAATCAGGTGCATTCATTACTTTAGTGGCAAATGTGTTATTTACAGGTATGAAGTCAAGCTCTTGGGAATTTATGTGTGCATTTTTAGCATGTGCATTCTCTTTGGGAGTAATTTGCTTCGGTGAGATGTGAGACCCATGCCAACATCTCTTTTCATGCTCATTAAAGGACAATTCTGGCCAAAAATGAACCTAGAGCTAAATAACACATGGGACAGTAGACTTCGCGTATACAAGCAAGAGCCATCTTTGGAAAACAGTCTCGACCAGTCGAGCCACGAACGCCGTGCTACGTGCTGGTCGATAGTCACAGTTCAGCTCACGTAACACGGCGTTCGTGGTTCGACTGGTCGAGACTGTTTTCCAAAGATGGCTCCTGCTTGTATACGCGAAGTGTACTGTCTTTATAAAGTACCTTCTTATTAAACTGTCTGTACACTTACAAAGTTCTCAATGCTTCGGTTTGCAGGTAGACACCCTAATTATGCTACCGTTTTAGTGTGGGTCTATTTTGAGCCTTGTTAGTAGTATTAACTAGCGATTTTTATTTTGACTTATTCGATGCCCCATACCCTAGCGTTATAAGCTAATCTGTGGTTAAACTAAAACTAACGTTAAAACTGGGTACATTCGATTATCATGAAAACGCATCCCAGAGAACGGTCGTCTCAGTACCCATGTGTTATTTACCCCTAGGTTAATTTTTGGCCAGAATTGTCCTTTAAGACAACATGAGGGAGTGTCACACCCCTTCACAAATCCAGCAACACCATTGGTCTAAATACCTAGCATGCTTCATTGTCACCCTCTGATTCTTTCAAATCATCTTACTGACATCTGTTGCAGCCAACCCTGTCAAAGGGGTATCATGAACCTGTAGATAATAACCATGAACATATTCTGAGAACCCAATTCGGGTCATTTTGGCAACCCAGCGCCGTTTTTTTTTTTGTTTTTTTTAACCAGCTGAACAGTGTTGGGTGTAATCTGTAATGCATTACTAAGTAATTACTGTACTTTTCAAAGGAAAAGTAATTAAAATACAGTAAGAGATTACTTTTAATTTTTCTGTAATTCAATTACAGTTACTTCTGATGTAATTGCATTTAATACTGTAAAGAGACTAGAATATAAATAATAGTGGATTTAACATTAAAATTAACATGTAATGTTAAAATGTATGTTTTTAATATATCCCTTTAAATATGGAGAATACTAATTTAAAGGATAATTTATGCAATTGTTTATGATTTATTTGAAAGAACTAAAAGAGCAGTTTCATGTCTATCCTTGCATTGTTTAACTGGTTGAGTTTGATATGGGATTTAGAAAGTAATAAGTAATGCAATACTGTTGAAGGTTTTGGCTAATTGGTAGCTTGTTAATTACTTTTTAGTGTAACGTACCCAACACTGCAGCTGGGTTAGATTAAATGTTTGACCCAACATAAAAAATAAATTTCAAAAAAGACAAAATTACTGTACTGCTGGGTACCAAAATGGGTGGGAATTTTAAATAACTTTAACCCACACACAGAATGACTACAGTAACAGGCTATAATCAAAGGATGAAGTTTATTTATGAGTAAGAACACCCAGAAATAGACAAATATAGGCAACATATGATAAAATAACCCATTGTATGATCTGTAGATGTTGAAGGGTACAGTTGTTCAATTTGGAGACCTGATCTGAAGGTCTGGTAACTAATCAGAGGCCTGATTTGGGTTCTTATTTATGTTTTGCGTTTACAGCTACAACAGCTGATCGATTCTACAGGATTGATCGAGCTCAAGTGAGTCCTCCATACAATACCTCTAAGAGTAATTTGAGCTAAAATTGAGCAATTTTGAGTGTCAACAAACAAACCATGCATATTTGTTTTCCGTCTGTCTCAGGAGCATCTTAACTACGTGACTGAGATTTCTCAGGATGAGCTGTTTGTTTTGGACCCGGAACTGGTTGTCACAGAGACGGTCAGCACATCGCCAGGCATGCCAGACCTGGTGGACTCTGGTGATGTCTCGTCCGATCCACATAAATTTGCCTTCCCATCATCCTCCTCTTCTCCACCAAACTCACCTGGACCTAGGTGAGACACCGTAAATACACACATGGACAAACACAGAGGAAACGGTTTCAGTGTATCCAGTGCCATTATGTAAAGGTATAGTTCACTCAAAAATGTACTTGCCCTCATGTCGTTCCAAGAAATTCTGAGGAACACAAGAAAATATTTTGAGAAATGTCACAATCAGGTCCAATTTTGTTTTGGGAACCCATTATATGACCAAAAACAGTTCAAAGGAGACATTCTTCAAAATATCTTTGTACAAGTTTGGAATAACGCAGGACGAGTAAATGATGACAGCATTTTCCTTTTTGGGTAAACTATCCCTTTAAACTAAATCTTTGACTTTCCTTTTATTATATTGATGTTTTGATGAATGAGTTATTTTACACGAACTCTCATACAGGAGACATGTTCATAATCGTCAGTAGCTAATTACTCAGATGGCTGATAGCTGACAGCAGTTTCAGCCAACAGAGAGCAGTAGAGCTAGAGCATCGAGCTGCCTGGTGGCAGTGTGTTTCTTACAGCTTAGCTGCTTTATACAAATGCTACAGTACATTCACAACATTAATTCTAAAGTACTGAGAACTGTATGTTTAACATCCACCTAGGGCACTTAATAGTTGTTGCTTCTGAAATGCTTTTAATATACAGTAAACATACACATGTGTAGGCAGGTTCATACATAAATGTCTATGCATGTTTGCATATGGGAATGATAATGTGATTGTGAGATTGTGTGTGTGTATATAATTGTGTACTAAAGAGTGAATAAAACAGAGTGTTTCCTGCAGCGCAGAGCTTGATCCGATCCTCTATTTATAGCTGCTTGAAAAAGTCATACAGCACCGCAGCTCCTGCTAATCTCCTCTGTGTGTGTGTGTGTGTGTTTGTGTGTGTGTGTGTGTTTGTGTTGGGAGGGGTTAAGAGAGCTCAAGACAGAGAAAGAGAATACAGACGGTAATTTAGATTTTTTTGTGCATTTCGTTTTTCTGTCTTTGTAAAGAATGAATTATTAAATTATATTGATTTACACAAGACAATATCAATTGATTTCATGAAATCTTTATATTTACCTTAAGTTCCATCATCACACATAATTTCTATTCAGTAAATGTAAAGGTCTGTAGGGAGGGTGCATTTGATATTTTATTTTATATTATTCAACCTTTGTGGAATGCTTTGCTAAAGAAATTTAGCAAAAAATCCCGTCAGGTTAATGTCGGTTAGTGGTGATTTTGTGCTGGTGAAGCTTGTTCACCATTGCAGTCCTGCTGGTTAAGCTAGTTAAGAAGCCTGGTGAGGACACCTACATGCTAGCATTCAATGATGGGGACCAGCAGCCAAAACACAACATACACTACTATTCAAAAGTTTGCGTTATTCAGCAAGGACACATTAAATTGATCAAAAGTGACAGGAAAGCCATTTATAATGTTACAAAAGATTTCGATTTCAAATCAATTCTCTTTTAACTTTCTGTTCTATTTATTAAATTATCCAGAAATAGAATGTATTATGGTTTCCACAAAAATATTAAGCAGTGCAACTGTTTTCATCATGATTTCTGAAGGATCATGTGACACTGAAGACTGGAGTAATAATGACAGCTGAAAATTCAGCTTTGCCATCACAGGAAGAAATTGCATAAAAATAAATATATGCACATGTACAATCCGTACATATATGTATATAAGACTATATATATATATATATATATATATATATATATATATATTAGTGCTGGGCAACGATTAAAATTTTTAATCGCGATTAATCGCATGATTTTCTTGCGATTAATCGCGATTAATCGCATTATGCGCAAAATTGAATAATGACTTCTAAAGTAGTGTATTGCGCACTTTTGATTTAAATGTACTGCTATATACACAAAAGTGCAATAACTTTAAACAAATAAGGTGCTTTTATACCAGCAGTATTCCCTTTACACAGTAATCTCAAATCTCAACTTAAACATTAATGTAATCAAATCAAATATTTAAACAAAGCTATTTGCCACTTCCAGGGCATTACCTTTTATCTAGTTAGTTAAAAGTAGGTCCAGTTTTCTTGTTTTTTTTTCTGAACAGGTATCAACAGGTATCTTTTATCAGGGAGCAGCAGAAACAGTCTATGTAGTAGCTAGTCAGAGGTCATGATCACTACTATATAAGTCGACCAACGTTACTTATAGTAGCTTAGGTTTGATCATGCCATGGTTTCCCACGTAAGATTACATTAAACAGAGTAAAAAAACAATTTATACTTTATACTCACGCCGTAGCTGTGTAGCGCGCGTACACTTCGGCGTACCCTGACGTGCACCTCTCCAAAAATGTAACGTCAATTCTACGCGTACCGCAAGCGCTGTGATTGCTAGAACCGCTCCCCGGGTTTCACATGCTCCCTCTGCATGTGTAATTGCGCGTCAACGCGGACAACGACGCAGATATATAAATGAAAACCAACGCGTAGTCTATAGCGTATAGTCTTCAGCGTAAGTCCGACGCAGAAGTATAAATCAGCCAAGAGTGAGGTGAAGTGGTCGAGCACAAGGTGCAGCGACAAGCGGGTGCGTTCCTGTGAAACTGTTGCGGTCATGCTCGCCTCACGCACGCGCCCGCGCGTTGCCGAAGTTGAATGGTCTATAACTTTTTATAAAGGACGCGCAGCACAAATCATTAGAAGAGAGACTGATCCTCGGCTCGCTGTTAGTGAGTTTCCAGAATCTAAATGGTTATTATCTATATGTTTTATAGGTACTATCCATAGAGCGCCTGTCATTCACTCGCGGAGTGCAACCCTTTAACTGTTCACCAGAGAGAACCTGCCTCTCTCCACTGCTTGTTTGGGTGGGTTATTTGCTGGCTGACCAACATCCCACCCCTCCTGTGATCATGGTTTGACTGTTGGCCTATGTGTATTCAGAGCCAGTGAGCAACGGGCTTTCAAAATAATAATAATAAAAAACTGCGTTAACGTGCGATAAAAAAATTGTCGGCATTAATTAATAAATGCGTTAATGCGATAATAACGCGTTAACTTGCCCAGCCCTAATATATATATATATATATATATATATATATATATATATATATATATATATATATATATATATATATATATATATAGGTCCTTCTCAAAAAATTTGCATATTGTGATAAAGTTAATTATTTACCATAATGTAATGATAAAAATTAAACTTTCATATATTTTAGATTCATTGCACACCAACTGAAATATTTCAGGTCTTTTATTGTTTTAATACTGATGATTTTGGCATACAGCTCATGAAAACCCCAAATTCCTATCTAAAAAAATTAGCATATTTCATCCGACCAATAAAAGAAGTGTTTTTAATACAAAAAAAGTCAACCTTCAAATAATTATTTTCAGTTATGCACTCAATACTTGGTCGGGAATCCTTTTGCAGAAATGACTGCTTCAATGCGGCGTGGCATGGAGGCAATCAGCCTGTGGCACTGCTGAGGTGTTATGGAGGCCCAGGATGCTTCGATAGCGGCCTTAAGCTCATCCAGAGTGTTGGGTCTTGCGTCTCTCAACTTTCTCTTCACAATATCCCACAGATTCTCTATGGGGTTCAGGTCAGGAGAGTTGGCAGGCCAATTGAGCACAGTAATACCATGGTCAGTAAACCATTTACCAGTGGTTTTGGCACTGTGAGCAGGTGCCAGGTCGTGCTGAAAAATGAAATATTCATCTCCATAAAGCTTTTCAGCAGATGGAAGGATGAAGTGCTCCAAAATCTCCTGATAGCTAGCTGCATTGACCCTGCCCTTGATAAAACACAGTGGACCAACACATGCAGCTGACATGGCACCCCAGACCATCACTGACTGTGGGTACTTGACACTGGACTTCAGGCATTTTGACATTTCCTTCTCCCCAGTCTTCCTCCAGACTCTGGCACCTTGATTTCCGAATGACATGCAAAATTTGCTTTCATCCGAAAAAAGTACTTTGAACCACTGAGCAACAGTCCAGTGCTGCTTCTCTGTAGCCCAGGTCAGGCGCTTCTGCCGCTGTTTCTGGTTCAAAAGTGGCTTGACCTGGGGAATGCGGCACCTGTAGCCCATTTCCTGCACATGCCTGTGCACGGTGGCTCTGGATGTTTCGACTCCAGACTCAGTCCACTGCTTCCGCAGGTCCCCAAAGGTCTGGAATCGGTCCTTCTCCACAATCTTCCTCAGGGTCCGGTCACCTCTTCTCGTTGTGCAGCGTTTTTTGCCACACTTTTTCCTTCCCTCAGACTTCCCACTGAGGTGCCTTGATACAGCACTCTGGGAACAGCCTATTTGTTCAGAAATTTCTTTCTGTGTCTTACCCTCTTGCTTGAGGGTGTCAATGATGCCCTTCTGGACAGCAGTCAGGTCGGCAGTCTTACCCATGATTGCGGTTTTGAGTAATGAAACAGGCTGTGAGTTTTTAAAAGCCTCAGGAATCTTTTGCAGGTGTTTAGAGTTAATTAGTTGATTCAGATGATTAGGTTAATAGCTCGTTTAGAGAACCTTTTCATGATATGCTAATTTTTTTAGATAGGAATTTGGGGTTTTCATGAGCTGTATGCCAAAATCATCAGTATTAAAACAATAAAATACCTGAAATATTTCAGTTGGTGTGCAATGAATCTAAAATATGTGAAAGTTTAATTTTTATCATTACATTATGGAAAATAATTAACTTTATCACAATATGCTAATTTTTTGAGAAGTACCTGTATATATATTACCGGTCAAAAGTTCGAATATGCTGATTTATTATCAATGTTGAAAACAGTTGTGCTACTTAATGTTTAACCTGTGATACTTTTTTCAGGATACTTTGATGAAAAAAGTGAAATAGAACAGCATTTTTTTAAAATACAAAAATACTTTTGTAACATTATACATCCATTCAAAAATATATATATCCTGTATATATATATATATACAGGGCTTGACATTAAAACCCGCCAATCCACTCGGGTGGATTTTGCTTGTGGTGGGTAACACAGTCACTCCAACTAGCCACTTTGGCCGGTTCCCGCCTCCTCCTTCCCGGGTTTCAGCACCAGTGTAACGCAGTTCAGATGTTATAGGAAGAAGGAGGCGGGAACCGGCGAACAATCAAATACATTTTAATGACAAAATAAAACAAATACAAAAACGAAAGTAAAGACGGCAGTCACTCACGGTCGACTGCCGCCACACACAATAAAGCAAAACATCAAATAAAATCCAGGCCTGTCCTCTCTCGCTCTTCACCGTCGTCGCTCCTCCTTTTATGCTTCCTCTCCTCCGTGAGAGATACGATACCGGTGCGTCGCGCAGGTGTCGTTCATCATTAATCACGCCACCGGCCTCGTGCCGTTCTCTCACGTCCCTCGTCCTCGTCCTGGTCCTGCTCGCCACAATCACTCTCACATTCAAGTATTTTTACATAATTTGAATTGATGAGCCAAAAATAATTTGTTCTTCTTTGCTCATTGTTGTTCTAATGCAGAGATGTTTTTTCTACTATATTATTTACTGCTGTTGTTGATGATACTGTAAGGAGTGTTTACAGTCATTTACATTGTATATTTCTATCCATTTCTTGTCAACCTTACCAGTATACATTATTAGGGCCTGAGCACAAAAATGACACAAACTGAAATGTGTTTTTTATGATGAGAGGGACGTTCCCCTCAAATTTTAATGAAAATAAAAGCAACTTTGTCCGAACCATGGCATGCATTTTTCTTGAGGTTTCGAGACTGACCTACTTTCCATTGCAACTTCCCATCGGGGCTCAATAAAGTAATTCTGAGTCTGATTCTGATATTTAAACAGACAGTGTTTCTAATGCTAAAGGTTTTTTCAGTTTAGTTTTTGATATTTTTTATTAATCTTCTACATCCATGCACCACTTTTAGTATGCAATAAGAAGCTACTTTTTTATGTCTTTATCTTAATACATGGTTTTATTTTAAAAAGGAGCTTTACACACAACCTTATCAGAGCTAATGATGATGACCTGTATTGTTATACATTTATGTAGTCTTGATTTGGGTGTGTACAGTGGTTTTACATTTAAAAGGGTTGTAAATCTAGTTCAAGTAAATTTTAGCACGCCATAGTCAACTTTAATCAGGTAATTTAACAACAACAAAAATGTGGCTAGTAAAAATGCTGTGTGGCTAGTAACTTTGGAAAACCACTAGAAAAAAGTTAATGTCAAGCCCTGTATGTGTGTGAAATATTGTTAAATAACTGTTTTATATATATATATATATATATATATATATATATATATATATATATATATATATATAAAACAGTTATTTAACAATATTTCACAATAGTACTGTTTTACTGTATTTTTGATCAAATAGCCTTGTTGCGCATAAAAAAAACATAAATCTTAGCAATTATCTGATATTTGCTAATAAATCTATTCATGTATTTAGCTCATGCTGGTCAGAAAGAGACTAGCAGTCTATTGATTGATCAGAGTGATTGAATAGTTATCTCTGTGAATTTTGTATAATGATCGTTGTCCTCCTGCATCCCCCAGCTGTTTGAAGCTTGTCTGGTTGAAACACAGAGAAGCCGCTCGCTGGGCATAACTCTCTTCTGATTATGTCATGCATGTCATTGTATAACCCAATGGATAGGAGCCATTGTTTTTGGCTCCCAATGGAAAACATTGAGTGAACCCTCAGAGCACTTTCAGTCCTGATGCTGCTTCTGTCACGTGTGCTGTACTGTGATTGTGAGATAACAGTCAGCCTTTTGACTTTAGGGGCAGTGGATGCTTGAGATGTACTGATATGCCCTTTATCTCTCTGTATTTGAACTTCAGAAAGTCTTTCTTTTACTTCGCATTTGCAGTAAATGTGTCATTTTTCAGCCTTAATGATTCAAACACTACCTTTTCTCTCACCCTTTTTCTCGGGTTCACTCTAAGCCACCTGGGTATTTCACATCAAAGCTGAGGCTTTCTTTAATTAGTCTTGTTTACCTTGATAATTGTGTTTTTTATTTTATTTTATATCTTTTGTGTTAGAAGCACCACAAGCATACAAAGCTACAAAATGTCGACATTCTATTTTTCTTATATATATATAAGAAAAATAGAATGTCGACATTTTGTTGCTTTGTATGCTTGTAAATATATCTAAAATAAATAGATAAATATATAAAATAGATAAATATATCTGGGTTCTTGTAAAATGTTTAAAAACAGATTTCTTTATGTCCATTGACTTTGTCTGTTATTGCAAGAGGCTTGGATTTTTTCTTCCTTGTCGATACTTAAGTATAGTCTCTGCATGTTTTAATGACATGCTTGCGAAACCGAAGAGTCTTTCAGAGAACTTTGGCTCACCTTCTTGTAATTAACATCTCCTTTTTCCTCAGCTCATCCTCCTTTTCTCCTTCCATTTTTGTCTTCCTTTTATTTGGATGTTTCACTTTAACATTTTTTTATTTATATATTTAATCAGTGGCACTTTTTTTGTTCTCGATTCAATTTTTCGGCAACTTTTCTATTCCTGATTTGTGGTTAGTTGCACACACCCAATCAGTCACACATGGCGTACGGCTGATGATGCGTTTGGCAGGCATTATTACATCCCTTAACTCCCTTGGGCATGAAATAACGATCTCTCGCCTAGCCAACATTGAACATGCTTTTGTTCAATTCAGAATCACACAGAATCGCTCATGAAAGGAATATTAAATTAATAAAAAGAGGTAATTAGCCTTTGTGGTGATCTCTTTGTGGTGTTAAGTGCTGAGTTTGCCTGGGTGAACTGTGGGTGAACAAAGTGACAAAGCATTGTCTTTTTGAATCTCTAGAAATGTTTCTCTCTCTCTCTCTCTCTCTCTCTCTCTCTCTCTCTCTCTCTCTCTCTCTCTCTTTCTCTCTCTCATATTTCACTCTCTCTTGTCTTCGTAATGTTTTTCCACCGGTTATGCTTTTCCACCAAATGAGATCAGACTGCTGCAGGGTGATACATGCACTAGTGGAGATCAAAGGATAGTGTCTCTATCTTACTCCGTCTCTCTGTCTCCACCTTCATCTCTTCCTTTCCCTTTCTCATACTATTATTATATACTAAAAACACAAACAATATGCATCTAAACCCACTTCTATATATATATATATATATATATATTTTTTTTTTTTTTTAGGATATTCCTTATCTTTTAGGTGTGTTTTGTATTAACCAGACTGTAATTGTGGGTCTTTGCATGTTATTTCTTTTTATACCGCAAAGTCTTCCAAGCCTTAAAGAACAAGCACACAGATAATTTTGATTGGTTTGCAGCTAGACCATAGCATTTGTTTTTGTTGGCTGCAGATATAATGACTGGCCTGCTGTTATATTCCTCTTGATAACGTATCTGTGTGTGTCTCTGTCGTTGTTTCCTCAGGGCTGCAGAGCTCCAAAGGAAGCGTGTTTCCAGTGACAGTTCTGTGGCAGAAGCACTTGCACACAGTGACTCGCTCAGATCAACCAAAGCAGCTCTCAGCAGGTAAGAGCTACAGAAAGAACGTTTATGCTCCTCCAGAACATGTCTCTCAAACTCCAGCCACGTGGATCAAGCTTACTGCCACACACAAAGTGTTCTTTTTTTCTTTTCCAGGCTTATAAAGTTCTTCCTGATTTGCATTTGTATGGCCCTAAGCAGAGTATTGAGTTCTGTGATAGTTATGAGAGATGCTGATCTGTGAATCTCAAGTTTTTCTGTGAAAGAAAAAACCCTCTCTAGCTAATCTTTATTGTAGCAAAAGTGAGCTAACTTCTCTACTCTCATTTCTCTTTTTGTGGGGCTTGATGGTTTATTGATAATATATACATTATATAGTGCTCGGCAGTATGAAATATCTTATCCGGTAGAGATGTTGCTGCAGTGTTTATACAGTGGTAGATATATTTAGGACTGCTTTATTATTTACATTAAAATTTATGTTTATGACAGAGCAATGTGTGTGTATATCAGTTATTTTAAAGGGGTGGTAAAACGCATTTTTTTGAAGGCTTGATTGTGTTTGTGGGGTGCACTGTAACATGTGTTCATGCTTCGTTTTTAAAAAATTGCATTATTTTTCATATATTTTACCTTTATTCTACACTGCTCTGTCCCTCCTTGTAACAACGGTCTGATGGTTTCCGGGTTCTATGAAGCCAGTCCCTCAAAACTACGCAATGGGCTCAGATTGGTTAGCTGGCCCAGTGTGTTGTGATTCGCTAACCGTCTAGTGCATGACGTCTAAACGTCACGCCCCTTACCTTTACCGGTAGTTTGTGCTTTGGTGTATTATAAACGATGGCGTCAATAAAACCAATCGGACCCGGGGAAACGTTAGTGAAGATGATCGAGCAGAACCTGTTCAAGTACGGCTGTTAAACAACGTTTCAGAAAGGTTTGTTTTTTGTTGTTGTCGTCTCATTACTTTTTAGATACGCTGTTATTTAATTGTACTAATTATTATAGAATTACAAAAAATAAGCTTCATAAACAAGAATTTCATATAATCGTTCTAACAAATTATACTACAGTCCTCAATGGGATTTTTTTGAGTAAAGACTGCGGATCGATAGTGATCGTTACTGACTGTATGGCACCGTTACTTTTGTTATTTTTAGAACGATTGTAGCCAAATATCTGTCGACAGAACTATTAACCCAAAACGAACACTAAACATTGGCTTTAACGTTACTACAGTAAGTTAGCCATATTAAACACACAACCATGTTTAGCATGTCTGTAGATAAACAAGCATGTAGATAAAGAATACATAAAAGCTCTAATCAAAGATTAAATTACACTAATTCGCTGTTGAGATTAAAAAAAAGTTTGTAACGTTAGGTGTTTGTCGGATAACGTTAAGTATGAATGAGCATTTAACAAACCAGCAGAGCCAAACAGCGTTGTCATTTGTTTACTTCCTTGCTACAACGTACAATTAATAATACGAACTATTACAGGAAAACACATCGACGAAAAATAAATCATACTTATAGGTTGTGGCCCGTAAACAACAGCTTCTGTTCTTAAAGTTGGAACTGCTCCATCTTTCAGGACAAGCTGTTGTGCGAATCCTGCATTGAACTCGTGAAGATTGTGGAAGCTTTCCTCCGTAACATGTGCAGCACAGAGAGCGAGATTTGGGTCATAATTATGAAGGACCGAGTTAAAAATAAATTTTAACCATTGATCCCTAACTCCCTTGTCCTTAGGAAGGCTGAACAAAGTGGACCTGCAACCGGGATGAAAATAACAGCAGCGTTTCGACGGCATTGCGAAAACTCATCTCCAAAACAATTATATAAAATGGCCTCGCCCCGCTTAAGTATTCTCGGAGGAGGGGTTTATGTAAATAATGGGATTTGCTGACGTCAGCAACCCTGGAGGAATGTCGTGTAGTCCCTACCGGCCGTTTGCTGTAGTCCTTAGAAATTGATGTCTTTAAAAGCAAATATGTCCCTTTGCTTTAAACTTTGAGCGCTGTAACTTTGCAGATGTTGTTTATGCTCAAACAGCAACATTACACACTAGCTAAAGTTAGAAAAGTGAAATCGTGTTTTACCACCCCCTTAAAACATTTAGAAACGTTTAAAATCTTTCGATTGTCCAGGCAGAGTCAATACCATCCTTTTTACTACATTAGTTTATCTTTTGTTTTTAGCTCAAATGCTAGATTTTATAATTCATTTCTAATGAATAATCATATCTTTTAGCCTGCGTTCCGAATAAAAAATGATGGATGAAGTACCTTTCATTTGTAAAGTATTGCATTCACTCCCCTCTGTATGGGTAAAATAAGTGTAAATGTGTTTGCTTGTATGCTTGAGTCTGTATTGGTGTGTTTGCAGCTGTGGCCACCAGGCATTTTTGTGAAAAGTATGACATCTCATTACTGTGTATAAATGCATTTTCCTTGTTCTCTGTGTCTGTGAGAGAGAGAGAGAGAGAGAGAGAGAGAGAGGTTTTCATGAAGGTTTTTTAAGGATGCATTTAATCCTCATGAGCATTTCATGAGGACTCCATGAAAAAGTTAGTGTTTTCACATACAGGTCCTTCTCAAAAAATTAGCATATTGTGATAAAGTTCATTATTTTCCATAATGTGATGATAAAAATTAAACTTTCATATATTTTAGATTCATTGCACACCAACTGAAATATTTCAGGTATTTTATTGTTTAAATACTGATGATTTTGGCATACAGCTCATGAAAACCCAAAATTCCTATCTCAAAAAAATAGCATATATAAGGCCATCATTGACACCCTCAAGCAAGAGGGTAAGACACAGAAAGAAATTGCGGCGTGGCATGGAAGCAATCAGCCTGTGGCACTGCTGAGGTGTTATGGAGGCCCAGGATGCTTCGATAGCGGCCTTAAAGGGTTAGTTCACCCAAAAATGAAAATTATGCCATTAATGACTCACCCTCATGTTGTTCCAAGCCCGTAAGACCTCCGTTCATCTTCGGAAAACAGTTTAAGATATTTTAGATTTAGTCCAAGAGCTTTCTGTCCCTCCATTGAAAATGTATGTACGGTATACTGTCCTTGTCCAGAAAGGAAATAAAAACATCATCAAAGTAGTCCATGTGACATCAGTGGGTTAGTTAGAATGTTTTGAAGCATCGAAAATACATTTTGGTCCAAAAATAACAAAAACTACGACTGTATTCAGCATTGTATTGTCTTCCGGTTCTGTTGTGGATCGGCGTTCAGTGACGCTGCTGACGTATGACGAGCTGACGTGTTATCTGGTGCGCCCGAGCTTCGTTTACAGTCTGAGGGAGACGCACGCTGGAAACAAAACAATCTTCGCAAACATGTCTAAGGATTTCGACACAGAGGAAGACTTGCATTTTTTTGCCCAGCCATATTTATTTGAATCCGAATACACGGGCGCACCAGATACACGTCAGCAGCGTCATACGTCAGCAGCGTCACTAAAGCGGATTGACAACAGAACCGGAAGACAATACAATGCTGAATAAAGTCGTAGTTTTTGTTATTTTTGGACCAAAATGTATTTTCGATGCTTCAAAACATTCTAACTAGCCCACTGATGTCACATGGACTACTTTGATGATGTCTTTATTTCCTTTCTGGACAAGGACAGTATACCGTACATACAATTTAAATGGAGGGACAGAAAGCTCTCGGACTAAATCTAAAATATCTTAAACTGTGTTCCGAGGATGAACGGAGGTCTTACGGGCTTGGGATAACATGAGGGTGAGTCATTAATGACATCATTTTCATTTTTGGGTGAACTAACCCTTTAAGCTCATCCAGAGTGTTGGGTCTTGCGTCTCTCAACTTTCTCTTCACAATATCCCACAGATTCTCTATGGGGTTCAGGTCAGGAGAGTTGGCAGGCCAATTGAGCACAGTAATACCATGGTCAGTAAACCATTTACCAGTGGTTTTGGCACTGTGAGCAGGTGCCAGGTCGTGCTGAAAAATGAAATCTTCATCTCCATAAAGCTTTTCAGCAGGTGGAAGCATGAAGTGCTCCAAAATCTCCTGATAGCTAGCTGCATTGACCCTGCCCTTGATAAAACACAGTGGACCAACACCAGCAGCTGACATGGCACCCCAGACCATCACTGACTGTGGGTACTCCAGTGCTGCTTCTCTGTAGCCCAGGTCAGGCGCTTCTGCCGCTGTTTCTGGTTCAAAAGTGGCTTGACCTGGGGAATGCGGCACCTGTAGCCCATTTCCTACACACACCTGTGCACGGTGGCTCTGGATGTTTCTACTCCAGACTCAGTCCACTGCTTCCGCAGGTCCCCCAAGGTCTGGAATCGGTCCTTCTCCACAATCTTCCTCAGGGTCCGGTCACCTCTTCTCGTTGTGCAGCGTTTTTTGCCACACTTTTTCCTTCCCACAGACTTCCCACTGAGGTGCCTTGATACAGCACTCTGGGAACAGCCTATTTGTTCAGAAATTTCTTTCTGTGTCTTACCCTCTTGCTTGAGGGTGTCAATGATGGCCTTCTGGACAGCAGTCAAGTCGGCAGTCTTACCCATGATTGCAGTCTTGAGTAATGAAACAGGCTGGGAGTTTTTAAAAGCCTCAGGAATCTTTTGCAGGTGTTTAGAGTTAATTAGTTGATTCAGATGATTAGGTTAATAGCTCGTTTAGAGAACCTTTTCATGATATGCTAATTTTTTGAGACAGGAATTTTGGGTTTTCATGAGCTGTATGCCAAAATCATCAGTATTAAAACAATAAAAGATCTGAAATATTTCAGTTGGTGTGCAATGAATCTAAAATATATGAAAGTTTAATTTTTATCATTACATTATGGAAAATAATGAACTTAATCACAATATGCACATTTTTTGAGAAGGACCTGTACATGACATGAAGCTTACATGGAATATTTAATTTTTAATGTTTGCTTGTAATAAGTCTTTATTCCTGCTTATTTTGTTATAAAAAATATGAATTATAATATATATTTATTGCTGGAGATGTTGTTTGTCAGGCAGAAGTTTCCAGAAGTGATAGTTTTTGCGATTTTATTTATTTATTTATTCCATGCTTGATTTGGAAGTGGTTCGTCAATCCACTATCCATCATGGCAGGACAGAAAGATATTAGGCTCTGCTTCATGTAAATGTATGTGTACGTATATGCATGTGCGATTGGAGAGGATGAGAGAGGTTTTCTGTTAGATTCTCTACAGGATCCCAGACCTCATAATGACATACTGTACAGAGGAAAGAACCGACCACTTGATACAGGCCAAGAGATATTACACCGATAAAAATGCAAGAAAGCTGCTGGCCATGAACTGTTTGCTTTCACTGCACAGAAGACGTAAGGCATATCACTGCCTGACTGCTCTCTAGACAGAAACCACCATCTCGTTCTTGTGTGAATCAGCTATGTAAAGCACAGAGGGCTGTCCTGGACTCCTTTGTGTTCCTAAATGATGGGCACTTTGGGTCCTATTAAGTTTCTCCTGGGGTCAATAATATCTCTGTAAAGGAAACTCCAGTGTCTGTGGTCCATTATGTAACATTTGTGTTGGCCATGAACCGATATGCTCCAGTGGGGTCCGGGCCACAACCCTGCCTGAGGGGAGGAATATCTGTCCAGAAAAGAGATAATAGAACCACCCCTAGTTTTAATGGAGAAATGTGTCTGGATTACATCACATGCACATGCTTGATGTCCTCAAAATGTCACACCAACTCAAAAGCACAATGCACAAATGCTCAGTTCTTTTATTTTTTCCCCTCCTTGTTATTATTTTATTTTATGTATGTTTTTATATGTATTTATTTATTAGTTTCAATGTTTTCCATGCCATGTACTGTATAACATTCTGATTAGGGTTTGTACAGTTTACTCAGCCCTAACTGCTTAACAGACTCTTTAGGTATTTTTTGTATTTGTACATTTTATACTTTTTTAAAAGGACAATTGTAAGTTTGAAAATCTTCCATTGACTGTTGATTATTTAAAATGCAACAGTAGCAGTGACGTTACCACAATATTTTAATACTGATTTAATTAGGTCTTTTTTCTTTTACATTTATTTACATGCTGAATTTTGATTTGCCCTTTTCTCTTGTATATATTTAACAATGTCAATTTAACAATACACAGTGATCATGTGTGAATTGTTTGCAGCCAACATAAAACAAGATGCTTGCTCGGTGTCATGAAAATGACAAAGCAGCACTAATGCAGCATTGTATTTACAGTATGCAGAACCAAAGCCTAAAACCCAAGTCTATGCTACTTTTCTTTGCTGCCATTTCCTTTGGGAAATTCAAATGTAGTTTGTACTGCATCACTGTTATGTCAAAAGATTATTGTTTATGGTAATGTCTTCATCATTTTATCTTATATTCCCATTTATTTATGTTGTTTTTTGTTTAATTCTTTTGTTGTTTTGAAGGGTGGGGGGTGTTCATCGCTCAAATACAACAGCAGCCGATTTCAAACCTACCAGCAGGTGAGACAAAGCTTTACGGACTACGTTTCTGTATTCCTCCCTTCTCTGTGCCCTATCAGTTATTTCTTCTCAGAGCTACCATAGATGTTAGTGTTCAAAGAGCATCTCTACTCTTTTAATCCCAGTCGGGATAGTTTCTGGCAGCCGGTGGCTCTTCTATATGTGAACTATGTGTCATTGCTGCAATGAGGAAATTAAATCCAGCACAGCAGGACCACACCATTCAATTCTGTGGAGCAAAGAGTAGTAATTTACCATGTTCTGGTCCAGTATAGGCATTTCTAGTCTTGTTTGTTCATGTTTTGTCTTGTCTTGCATTCTCCGGTTTGATGTCTGTCATCCTATTAACTGCTTTTTGCTTTAAGACTAAGGGCAGAGTCACACAGAATGCATTTTTGTGTTCCAATGTGCTGCTTTTTGGTTTTCCATGTAATCATCTCCTAAACTGACATCTTTGACCATTGTGGCACATCTCACTGCTTTTTTTTTAGCATCTTGCATGAGCACCCCATTTTTTAAGATGTAGTGTCAAGTTAAAAGAAGTTCAGTTTAAAAAAAAAAACACATCTCGAGACCCTGCTTTTCTTTTATTTGTTAGTATCTTTTGTAATATCATTTGGATGATATTGTGTGGAATCTGGCTTTTTTTTTTAAGTTATATTTTAGTATTTTTGTGGCATGGTGAAATGGGATTGACAAAGGACCACGAGTCAAGAATCAAACTCAGGTCACCAGAGGAGCAGTTACGCTATGTGTCAAAGCGCTGACAACAGAATTTGGCGTTTAAGCGGCCCATCTTAAAGGGATATTTCAACCAAAAATGAAAATCTTTAGATCACTTACACTCATATCATTCCAAACCTGTATGACATTTTCCTCTGTGAAGTACGTATATTAGAAGATAGTTTGAACAGTGTTCATACAATTGAAAAAAAGTGGTGATTAACATTGTGTTGAATCCCAAATGATCCCTAGAAGAAAAGTCATAAAGGGTTGGTATGACATTAGGATGAGTAAATGACAGAATTCTCATTCTTTGGTGAACTGCTCTTTAAGAGATGGCTTCAGCATGGTAGACAAGCACAAAGACAGCTTGTTTAAATTGTGACAGCCTGAAAACCTCACAAATCTGTTCTTCTACAGCACAATCTCTTCTGTTGCCCATATTCTACGTCTCATCAATACCTCAAATCAGCTTAAGATGCTTGGAAGTTTGATTAAACCAGCATATCTCTCTCTCCGAATGAGAGCCGTAATTAATTGATACATGTTTTATGTTGTTTTTCTGTCATACATAAATGAGGGATTTGTATTTTCCTCTGTAATGGAATTATAGCTGGGCCCATGAGGAGCTAACATTCTGAGGCAGATTCACATCTGAACACTGATACTCAAAGCAAATAACAACAGGAAACCAGAGCACGCAAGAGAGATTAGCCCCTTGTTTCCTGTCCAGGCTTAACGAACCATCTTTAATGTGATGTCTGCAAATGGTAAATTGGAAGGAACATAATAAAGGTTATATTGATGAGAAGCAAGCGAGAAAAGATACGCAAGAGCAGCGAGGGCAGTTTAATGGGGCATCGCAGCCTTCATTATCAAGCTGAGATCCTGATGCTGCCAAAGTCTGATTGGCCCCTAGTGAGCTGAACTTTGACCCTAAGAACCTTCCTATATTTAAGTCTCCTCTATTGGTATTGTATTTACAGCACGGGTCATCAAGCACCCCTCATTAAGACCTGTTTTTGTTTTAAGAAAAGACTGCTGCTCATAAATCTCAGTGGTGATTAGAGAAGAACATTCCAGTCCACAATCAATACAGTAAGGCTAACTTGCAAATACCATTTTTCGTATTTGTGAGAACTTGTGGGAGCTGGTGATCTGGCTGAATAAATGCCAGGCCGGTCCGGATTCAGATTGCTGTTTCTTTCTAGAGTTAATGAGGGGTTTCTTGACTCATATCGAATAATTGGTCCAATGTCACATTTCTACCCTTTCTGTAAATGTGCTAAATTACTAGCAATTACAGCTAGCAAAAACTCAATAACCCCATTAAAGCTGCCTTGAGCTATATTTTCATTGTTGAGCGTGTGTATGTGTGTGTGTGTGTCCAGGGTGCATGTTAGAGTGTCTTTTAGAGCTGTGTTAAGAGTGTGTTGTGAAAGCAGTCTGAGGAACGTCAGTGATTACAGCTGCCGTCTGGGTTACATACCAAGGAATGTTTCAGACATGTTTAAACACTGGATGATCATTTACAATAGGGGACTAAACCGTTACCAGCTTTTCCTCCAGGACATGATGGTTAGAGATTAATTTGCCCTGATTTCAGGCACATGTATCAAGCTCTTGTGATACATAGAGGATTGAGTGACATCATCAGATCTTTACTCCCCATATTGTCCCAACTCAGCTGCAAGCCTTTTTTCCATCTGAGGAAGAAGAGGTTATATCGAAATGGACGTGGCTGAAGATGAACGTGGATGCCGATAACCGCAGCAAGCTCAGTGATGTGAATTAGTTTGAAATGGTTAAGTTGTTTTTCTCATGCTGTATTGATGATGTGAACTCTCAGACACACAGGAAAAGATTGGCTGATCTGAACATTCCTCTCTGACCAGAGATCAGTGTTTTTGAACATCATTTGTCATGATATATCTATATGGAAAGATGAATTAGGATTGATAGAGTTAGTTTTTGATAGCTGAGAGTTATGATTTGTGGTTTCAGAGATCTGAAATCCACTTACCTGAGCAAATTTCACTGCCTGGAGGCTGAACCTCAGCTGCAAGGCTGGAGGAGGCATGCAAACATTCAAAGGTCTGTGTTGGGAAGACATGTCAGAGTCAGCCCAGATTTATGAGTCTGTGAACTGCTTTTAATTATGGGACACACTCAGATTCCTTAGCAAGGCTAAATCTCTCTCTCTCTCACACACACACACACACACACACACACTCACTCACTCACTCTCACTCACTCGTAGACACATCACAATGGAAACAGTATTTTGTGGCTTTGACTCAAATTTTCATGAATCCCTTTACCTTTTCCTTTCCTCTTTTTCTGTCTCACTCAATTTGAGGCATTGTGTTTGAAGTGAAACAGATTTATTGTTTTTCAATTGACTGTGATCTGACCTCTCCTAAATACCAGTTACATTTACTGCAAACCTTTTTAGTAAAAAATACCCCTTATTGGCTCTTTCTCTCAGAGGCTGTTACATATTTCCTTGTAGTGTGTTTCTGGCAAAGAAACCAGTCTCAGAGCTGCACTGCTTCTAGCAAAGTTCAGGGTCGCTCTGTGTGCCACTTGTCTCTTTTCCTTAATATCCCAGTCTTCTTAGTGTGGGGTGGGGAACCCTTTGATCAAATATTCCTTCAGGTGAGAGCACACAGAAGATGCTCCAGTCAGCTGGAGGTCTGTTGAGGGAAAAGACAGAGAGGTGGTGTAGTGTCAACGATGGCATCATCGTCATAGGTGTGTTTGACTTCGACTGCGTCTGTCCTTACCGATCGGTGATATTTCCCGCTTGCAGTTGGGGGAGGAGTTAAAAAAGAAGAGGTCAAATTGATCACTTTATGCTTCCCATAGTGATGCTCGCAGTGTCTGTGTACTTTATCTCAGACAAAGATTAGATGTAATGTTTCTCAGATGTTTGAATTTTACATGTAGCAAGCAGAAACGCTCTTCATTGAATAGGGTACATGCTGCTTGATACAGTGCCTGTATGTAAAAGAGAAAAGTTCAAGATAAGTTGTATTATTTAAATACCATTTTTATCAATTTTATTTTGATAAACATAACATTTGTAACGATATGACATTAAGATTAAATGAAAATAGTTTTACTCTAAAAAACACTGTTTTTTGAGCATTAGTGGAACTGATATTGTCATCTGTCTGACCAATTGTGAAATGGCTGTCGTCATCAGAGCTCATACAGCCATTCTGGTAAAATGACTGAGTCTGTCGAGTGCCGACTGAGTCTGCTTGAATCCTTCTCGCTGTACTTTAGTGGCATATCATATGTCAGCACCTCATCAAGTCAGACTGTCATGCACTGCTCGAGATGCCCATTCTGTGCAGTGCCATATGAAGTCTAACAGACATAATGTCACACTGTTTATGTCACACAAATAGAATTGCAGTGACATTCATTGAGTTTGGGCTCTCTTCTCAATTCATCTCTTGCTCTGAGAGAAGAATATTATCAAGCTTATTTGAAGTTATTATTCTGTTGCTCAATAAATCTGAGATGCTGAACATTGAGAAGGGCATAAAAGAGTGTGTATGCATATGCATTGTAGCCGTTCTTTCTTTCTAGGACCATTTGAAGATTATTTTTAGATTAACAGTTTTTTTTATTGATTCTTAGAAACTTTCCAGAATACAACACAATACATATGTACAGAATCAACCTTTTTACTCCGATCAACCAGGAATAGTATACTGATGCCTAATCACCCTTCCCATATGCCAAAATCACCATGCAGTGTACGTCTGCTGACTCAGGAAGCTGTTACTAAAACCAAAAGTAGTACAAAGTAAATGTCGTAACTGTAAATACCGGAAAAACTGAGCTCAAGATATACCATACTGCTGTCGTGTGTGTTCAAATGACTTCAGACTACCATTTTCTTAAAGGTCGCTTAATATAACGACACCCTTCTTAATCCATTCCTTCCATAGAAAGGGGGTTTTATTAATACGCAATTTAGGGTTCAACCAGATGCTTAAACAAGCATTTAGGTAAGGGTCAATGTTTCGCAAATGGGAAATTTTTAACCATACTGCATGCAAGTGTGAAATAATAATAATTCTTCACCTCTCCTTCCAGTTTAATGGACAGACTCTGTAACAGTGAGACCGAAGGCAAGATAGATTGTTCAATCATATACCAAGGGGGAGATTTGAAGGTTGTTTTAACAGCTTCATCAGGAAAACATCAGGAGATGATTCAAGTTGAGATTAATGGCTTCACCAGAGTGTGCATCAAGAACTTTAGATTCAGATACATGCTGTGAAGAGGTCCTCTAAAAGATTTGTGTTTTTTTACTTAAAGTGTTTCAATCACTCAGATGTTTCTGTTTCTCCCACAGGTTTGAGAAGAGCACCCTGAACAATGTGAACTCTGGTAAGGAGTTTAAGTAGTGCTCTAATTTTGCTTTCTGCTCTTCAGTGAATGAACATCATGTGAACTTTGGCAGTTTCTTTGGATAATAATGTAAAATTCTAAATGAATAAATGTAAATGGGAGCACAGCGAGGGCTGAATTTTAGTCTTTCCTTCCGAGAACAAGTTAAAGTCGTACAGACTCTCATGTCTCTGCTAGAAGCAAATTGGGGTCGCTACATATAGTGGAGGACCAGCTCTTGCTCAGTGAAACATTTCTGACTTTCATAGAAGGTGGAAGTTGAGTGTTAAACACTCCTTGGTCTTCGTTCATGTTCCTTTTAATGAGCCGCTGCCTGTCAGGAGAGGGCATGTGCCAAGGCTGTGGTGTTTTCCGCTGCCTTGGCACTGGTAGGGGAAGGAAAGGACTATCTCACAGTCTGTGAGGTGCAGCGAGGCAGAGCAGGTTATCATAACTCGCATTGATCCACATTAGAATTCAGCACTTGCTCCAAAGCATCTTGGCATGAGCATAGGAGGAACGCATTTCCAAAACCTGATTTGGCCCTGTGCATGCTTTTTCTCTAGACAGGAAAAAAGACTCTTCAGTTCCATAAAGCGGCCCAGTTTTCAGAGCTGGATTGGAGCGGGCATATCTTTAGACACAGGCGTAGATTTAGCCTCGCAGTCCTCTCTGCAGCGCGTGTTAGCCCAACATTCCAGCTGGGTGTTTTCATTTTTTACCTCTCGAGGTTTGCGAAGCAACACACAAGATTGCTGGATTAGGAAGGCAAATCTATAAAGGGCATTGCTAAGCTTTGAACACAGATTTAGCATATTGAGACTGAACCCTCAGAGCCAGCATCAGCAAATGTGATTAACACCCGTAATTAAAATCGTATTTCTACTCCCTTTTAAACTATCTGCTCCCAAAGCATTAAATAACCAGAACATCATCTTGTGTAACTCTGAATAACTGAATATTGAACAAATATGCATAAGCGATTTGTGCATGCAGCCAGTTTATGAATAATAATACCTTTAAGTAATAATGGAGTCATCAATTGTCATGAGGAAACTAACTGTAGTATTTGCACATTTTCTGGTATCACAGCTGTACAAATCTTCTTACAAATTATACCGCCTTTGTTTTTTTATTCTAATGCCATAGGTTTCACACATCTGGTCACATTTCAGATTGGTACAGTAGATTCAGTCTTTCTTTAAAACTATTAATGTAACTTTTCGAAATTGTTCTAGATTTAACACAATTTAAATGGTGAGTAAATCCATCATAAATCCATCTTCCAAACCATAATTTCACCATAATTCAAGCCTATAATAATTATATTTATTTTTAGAGCTGTCGGGTGGATTTAGCAGGAACCTCGATACTTCAGTCATTCATCCTTGCGTGTCATGTCTGTTAATAAAGGAAATAAGGTCAGGTTATTACAGTGCAAGTTGTCGAAGTAGCCTGAAGCCACAAATTACCCTTAAACTGAAAAGAGAGTGTTGGTCAAAGGGAAAGTGACAATGCATGTAATAAAACATGAATCAACAGCAGGCAACAATTTGCCTATAAATAACCTATTAGCCAAGTTGAAATAGTTTCCAGTTTACCTTATATAATATGAATTTTTTACCAATTCAATGAGACAAAACAACGGATGGTAAAAGCTACTTACCTGCTCTTAACACATTTTTTGCATATCCATCTTTGTTTTGTTCTTCATTGTTTTATTTTTATTTCTAATTTTTTTTTGGAATGGGGGAGTTTTGATGTTGTTAGTCACATTTGCACTCATAAGACGATCACCTGTAAACATGGGCACAGTGGTGCGCCTCAAGCCATCAGAATCATCTGTGCGGAATAGCAGAAGCCGAAGCACAACTCGCACAATCACAAAAACAATGTTAAAAAAAATAATAATAATCTACAGAAAAAAGAAAAAAATATACTCTATGACATACTGCTCTGGTCACATTTCATCTTAGTAAATCTCTTGCTTTAGTTACACTTAAGTAATAACATCAAAATAATTTTAAGATCAATTAAGACGGCCTCCATTAACTCTGGAGAAGTCTCTAATGCTGATTACATATTTTTCACACATCTTATCACATTACATCTTGGTAAACAGTCTGCTTCAATCATTAAGTAAAAATGATCAAAACAAGTTGAAGATCAAATAATTGACAAACAGCAAAAAGTGTATAAAAAAGAAAAAAATATGCTTGAATCTCCATTAATAAAGTACTTTCTTGTTTAACAGTGTCAGCAGACAATCTAATCGAATGTGTGAAAATGAAGGACCACCAGAAGGTAAGAGCATAATTTGAATACATTAAGCACATAAACAACCTTTTCACCTTCTAGGTTTCTCAGACTTTTGACAGATTTTTATTTTTTATTTACAAAATGACTAGCAAGAACATTCATATCATTTGAGCATAACTCGAATGTCGTGTTTTACAGTAATTTAATATGCTAGAAAGCAATCCGTGTGCTTTTAGTTAAGTGTTTACTCAGCCTAAAGGATATTCTGTCGTCTCTAACGCTGGACTGACCTCACCATTAAATGTCAAGTATCTTGCAGAGCGGAGGCAGAACCAGATAAATGATCCTGCATATTCTCTTGACCTTTCACTCGTTCTTAGTTTCTATGGTGACCAAACAGCCTTTCCCCAGAATGATAATCTCTCACATCCAGCCCCAAACCTGTTCTGGTACAGAGCAGAGAAGAGAGGACATTTCAAATATTAATGAGGATGTTTGCACTAGGGAGTGATGTACACCGCAACCCTTACCTGCCCCAATGCGCTTTCTTTAAATGAAGCATCTCCGCGTCCTTACAGCTGGAACATAGAGCAATAAACACTCTCTCTGACATTTAAACTCACATGAAAGATGCAGAACTATAGACTCTCTCTAAATGGTGTCTCCTCTTTCCTCTCATCCTCCAAATGAAAACTGGCGAATAAAGAACCTCTGATGATACTAGTCTGTCTAGACTCACTGGACTGATGATAATGCCAGTATTTTTTATGCCCAAACTCTCTGGTGTATAAAAGAGTCCTGGCAAGTTTCTCACGGATTTTGGCTTTATCGCACCGAAAGGTCCTTATTGAGACTGTCTATGGCACGTTTTCTATCAGCCATCAGCCAAACTTGTGCTTTTCTCCTTAAGCACAGCTGAGCCCATCACTAGATTCTGTTTGAATTACTGTGCGGAAACTTTGGAATAATTAATGAGCCTCGGTGATCAGGATACCATGTGGCTTACCCCAATGATGCTCTCTTTGGTTTGCCATTGTTTGGGGATGTGTTTATCTCAGTGTTGGTTTGTTTAACTGGCAGCTTTTTCTCTGCAGTTGAAGGAGCTGCATAAGATGGGGGCAGACCTGTGTGTGCAGGACCCTGTGGGCCGTACCCTACTGCACTATGCTGTGGAAGTGGGCAGCAAGGAGATTGTCAGATACATCATTGATAATGGTAAATGGTCACACAACACACGTCTGTAACATCTCTAAAATGCTTCTGGCATAGACTGAATAGACTTTGTCGCTGCAGTTTTTATGCCTCTTGTTCTTTCTTTTGAATGATCAATGTAAATTATGTGGAGTAGATATTTGAAAGAGTAAAGTGATACCTGCATTGTCAGCAGTCTCTCTCAATTTCAGATGAGCTTTATTAGCATGGCTGTGTAGCACAATATATATATATAGCATAATAAATGATATCCATCTACAATAAATTTGGTCTCTCCGTGAATTAACCATGTCTAACATTGTGAACGGCTAACACATATTTAGCACTAGTTGCAGCTGTCCTATCATCTTCTCCAAGGCATTTTCTCAGCATCACTAAGTTGAATGATGGAATCAGTGTTTCAAATCTTGGGAGAAATGTTTCTCTTAAATTGTGGTATTTAGGACTGATGAGGAGGAAGTGTTTCTCATCCTCTGTTTGCTGTAGATCACAGTGTCTGCAGAACCCCTGCTCTCTCTGTGTCCATGTTTCTAGATGGTCACTTAATCTGTATTTGGGGAGGGTTTGACTTTCTTTAAATTGTTTAAATAATTAGCCAATGTTGTAGTTCTATTTAGGGTCGAATAACATTGGAGTTTATTTTGGTGGTCAAATTGAATTTTTTGTGTTTTGTCTAGTGTAACTTTTAGATTTTTGTCAATTTCTTTTAATAAACGTTTTGGGGTTGTAGCTGTGTGTTTAGAGTCTGGTTTCATTGGCAAACAGGGCTTTATATTGAAATGAATCAGGATGGACTGATGGAGTTGATGCCAAAACTGAACAAATCTCTTCTGGACCTCAATGTTCAACTGGTACAAGCCTTCTTCATCCCTGCAGGCATCATTGGAAGTGCTTCTGTGGACCTCTAAAATGTTTTTGGCAATTTCTAATTGAAAATTAATTAGAAAAAAAAAACAATAATAGATAATTTTTTAGACAAGTTTATCCCAATTTAAAGATGTTAGTACTGATCCCCAAAATTCACATCCATATAAAATAATTTGTTTTATTATGAATTATATAATTGAATCCACGTTTTAATGGGTAATTTTATTTGACTTTGTGACTTTACAGCATAAAAAGCCCTCCGATCCTTTGCGCTCAGTGTTTTGATAGCCAGACGGAAGCGCTGATGTTGATGCCTAGATAACTCATGGCACTTGTGACCAGTGCTGTTCCAGTTCAGTTTCTCTCTCTCTCTCTCTCTCTCTCTCTCTCACTCACTCACTCACTCACTCACTCACTCACTCACACACACACACACACACACACACACACACACACACACACACACACACACACACACACACACACAATCTTCATATACAGTGAGGGTCCAAAAGTCTAGAGACTACTGAAAACATCTATTTTGCTTTTGTAATTATTTATACAATTTCCTAAATACAAATTATATTATTAACACAGCAATTTAAGTGAAAAGTCTATTTAGTTCCCATGTAGATCATATGTGGTAAAATATCATATTCATTATCTATCATAATGTTTCTTTGTTTAAATTCTCTCAATATATTTTTAACAGTTAATTCCACGTTTTGAATCTTTTCCCCGGTTTCACAGAAAAGGCTTAAGGTAGTCCCAGACTAAAATGTATATTTGAGCTGTTTTAACTGAAAGCAACTTGCACTGACATATCTTAAAATATATATTATTGGCATTTTTTTGCCTCAAGATGCACATCAGTAATGTTTTTTTCTAAGAACTACTGAAATGTCCTAATTAAATTAAGGCCTAATTCTGGCTTAATCTACTTTAAACCCTGTCTGTGAAACCAGGCCCTAGACTTTCAGCGTGGTCTCAGACTTGAATCCCCACCCCAGACAAACATGCATGATTTTGTTTGTTTTACATTACTATACATTTTCGGACGCACCTACTTATTCTTTACTATTATTCTTAAGTGTGAAAGGTAGTAATAATATAATCATTACAACTATGACAAATAGATTATCTTTTATTTTAGATTCTACAAAATAGCCACCCTTTGTCACCATTTGTCTCTGTCCAGGCCTTTAGATCAACAGGTCTCTGAACGTAAACGCATTCAGGTGTGTCCAAACTTCTGACTGGTATTGTTTGCTACTTTGCTTTCAATCGCTGTAATGCGCATTATCTGTGGTGTGTGTAGGGGGTTGATGTGTGAAGCAGGTCATCTCTCTCTCCCACGCAAGCTTTTTACAGCTCTTCATTAAGCAACACACCATCACTTCAGGGCACATGCTTTAGTGCGGTTGCAAGGTTTAATTTTTCTTTTTTTCTCTCTTTTTTCCACAGCACCCACCGATATTCTGGATATAACGGAGAGAGAAAAGTGAGGCCTGTTCTGTCATTCTATAATGCACATTGATGCCATTTGTTATTTTTATCTGTTAACAGGAAAGGTTCAGGTTTTTGTTTTATGATAGTATAGTCAGGCCTGGCTCACTCAAAAGCTTTTTCAGGAATTATCTTGAGATTCATTTTTAACAGCCTGTTTATTCCTCCAACTTGTTTTTCTGCCTTCCCTTTCTGCCTGTTTTTTTCTTTCTCGCTTTCTCTGTGTCTTTCTATCTCTTCCCTTTTTATTCAGCGGAGAGACGGTGTTGCACAAAGCGGCCTCGTTGTGTCATAGGACAATCTGTCATTACCTAGTGGAGGCGGGAGCATCTCTCATGAAGACAGACTTACAGGTGAGATAGACATGTAGAGAAAGACAGTTCATGTTTGATGCTGGATAAATTAAAGGGTTAGTTTACCCCAAGAGGAAAATTATGTCATCATTTACTCTCCTTTACCGGATGTCATTCCAAGTCCATAAGACTTGGTTAATCTTTGTAACACATCATATAAAGCAATTGTATCTCTTCACAAGACTTGGAATAAACTGCTAGATTCAAATGGATTTGTTTCACAATGCCTTTATGACCTTTTTTGGATCTTCTAAGTTTTAGTTTGCTTTCAATGGAGGGACATAAATCTCTCAGGTTTCATTAAAAACATCTTAATTTGTGTTTAGAAGATTAACCAAAGTTTTGGGGGTTTGGAACGACATGAAGGCGAGTAAATGATGACATGTTTGGCTAAAACATCCCTTCAATGTTTTCAGAGGTCTACTTAAAAGCATAGAATGAAGCCTCATGACCAGGGCTGCGTTTCCCAAAAGCATTGTAAGCCTAAATTGATCGTAGAATAATTGCCACCACTGGTCTCAATGAATCTAAACTTAGGTTTACGATGCTTTTGGGAAACACAGCCCATGTCTGATGCTGACAAAACAGAAGGGGAAATAATGTCATTGCTTTGAGTATATCTATTGACATCCTGTCAGAAGTTTGTGTTTGATATGAGAATTTAGGAAGGAATAATTTTGGTGAGCTCTGAATACAGATTCATGCCAAGCCGATTCACTGGAGACGTTTGTGGCTTTTGGATCGGTCTCATTTTGGTTGCAGCCCTCCAGCTGGTCTCTATCCCTGAACGTCTCTGTTAGTCAGTGCTGACTAAGACCTCCACATGAAACAAGGAGCCATTCTTCCCCCCAGCAGCCCACCCTCTCCCCCGCTCACCTCCACAGAGCCAGCCAAGAGATTCAAGCTCTCCTGCAGCAATTCTGATTGGTGTACCGCAAAATTACACACAGCTGTAGACACACTACACTCTAATTACTGCCTCTCTTCTTTTCAGAAGAAACGTCAATTAAAAAAACTACTCATTTGAAGAGATCTATGAGGGAATGATTTTCCACAAAGCACAAAAATCTCATTTGTGGTTCGAACTCTCAGCAGTACTGTACATCGCTCTTGCTCGCTCTCATTTCCCCCTGTAGCCTTGTGCCTTTGCACCACTGGGCCTTACTGTAAGAGTCTGCTCTAAAGCTCACAGCAGTCTAACAGACCTTTCCCAGCTCCCATCTGATAAATGTGTGAGACGGCACTGATTGTGTCTCCTGGGTGCAGACGGACTCTAGTCTGCCTGACAGCCTTCAGTTCTATCTATGTAATTATCAGTAACTCATGTGCTGTTGAGGGAGATGAAATGTGTAAAGTCGCCAGTCTGACACAGTCTGAGAACGGACCGAAATGAAGATTTTTCTCTTCAGAGGATATCCCATGATTTTCATCTGCCCTCTTCAGGGAGACTGTCCTCCTATGCTCCTGACAGACTGGAACTGATCAAGACCTGATTTAGTGGTGCCATTTTCCTGGACTGTGGTCTGTTGCGTTTAACAGCTCCATCAGCACTTTTCTGTTCTGCTTTCCCTCTGTTTCCATCAAATCTTAGGATCCTGCACTCATTCAATCCAGAAAACATCATATCCAGGATAGAGTGACTCATCGTTCATTTCCCTGTGATGATGCGCAATCCTCCTCTCCAACTCTCCTCCCTCTCACTTTCTTTCCTCTGTTTCTCTTAGGGTCTATCCATCTGTCTTTGTCTTTATATAATAAGCATCCCCATTATCCTTTCCATCATTTTTTTCCCTTCTCTCCTTTGTGACTTGTATGAGAATGAATGCATGCTGGTTTTTAAAAGCGCTATAAAAGTGTGATTATATTTCTGTTCGGCATGCCCTGCAGGGATCAGTATCTCAACCACAAAGCTTTTTTTTTTCTCATGTGTAACTCAGTTCATCATGGCTAATATTCTCTGTTGTGCTTGCTACAGGACTCTGTAGTTTTTGACAGCTTTTCCAGAACTGGCCTTTGTCTGCGTGTGAAAGGCTGAAAATGGAGGGATGCAGCACCACACTTGCGTAGTATGAAAGGGTGCTGGTGGCCGTTCGTACTGTATACTCCCGAACAAAAGCAGCTTCATCTGTGCCACAATAATGAAAACGCCTGGCGGGCAGTTTGAGTGCTCTCAGCTCTGTTAGGAACAGTCCAGGCCTTTCTCTCAGTCTCTCTGCACCAGGCCTGCCTGCAATTAACAACAATTACTGTTGAGCAATGCTGGCACCAGCAACATGGAAAAACAGAGGCGTTTTCTGAGAACATGTTTACCTTTAGAGGCTCTGTGTAATCTTTGATTTCCCTTCTTCATTGTTCATGAAAATCCCTAATTAAGGCCTGGAGCAACCATAGATATTCTCTGTGTATTTTGCTTCAGTTCACGAAGAGCAGTTTAATTATAAATTATGTCAACTTTCTTTTTAACTTTTCCAGCATTTGTTGTGTTTGGACTTAACGTGTCTCTTCATTTCCAGGGCGATACTCCAAAGCATCGTGCCGAGAAGGCGGAAGATGCAGAACTTGCGGCATATCTTGAGAATCGCCAGCACTACCAAATGATCCAGCGTGAAGACCAGGAGACTGCAGTTTGACCTTTGACCTCTCACCTCAACCAGTGTCCTCCTTTTTGTGCCAAAACAACAGTAACCAAAAATGTATCGCTATGCCCATCGCAGGCTCTCTGGACTGCACAAGGGGGGAGGGGGGGATTCATTCCCAGAGAGGGGAGACGGTCGGACACTTGACTCTCTGAAGAGGTCCCTAGCTTTTATCATCATTCTCTGAATGATCTGTTGAACTTAATGTCTTTTATTTCATTGCACTGCCAAAACATCTTAGAGTTTGTATGTATGTATGAAACAGGATGCCGAATTCTCTCCATGTTAATGCACTCAAGTTTGCTTTTCTAGTTTGACAATGCTGAATGTTAGATGAATAGAATGAGGATCTGGAAGATGCCCATGGGCTGGTGAGGACAGTGCTGTGTGTGTGTCTCCAGAGTCATCAGTGTCAGTAGAGTCAGGGCTATGGTGAATGCTCCAGCTGCACTTACAGCTACAGCTTTAGTATTGCTCGGTTATGGCTGAACTTTAGTCTGGTCAGTGGTCCAGAACTTGAACCGGAACTCGAAACAACATTTCAACATAACTGACTTATTTCCTAATAACAGTAGAGCCATTAAATAATATGATGTTAATATATAATGTAACTTTCTAGATTCCTCTGCACTGAAAGAGTTCAGGATGGTTCAAAGACAGGAATGTTTTCCTAGGGCCTTGGTTTTTAAGTATCAGAACGATTTAGATATTTTTCAGGGTTGTTTATGGGAAGGATTTTGCATTTTCATAGTATTCTGTGCAGTTTCTAATAAGAACATTTGGTACTGTAAATGTATGCGAGTAGCTTTCTGTTTAAGAGGCATTTTGCACTGTAGCTTCGATTGCCTTTGTTCTATAATATGGATTTATAATTGATGTACTAAATATAGCTTCTTTCCTACAATATTTTTAAGTAAATAGATGTTTATATAATTTGTAGCTATAAAAAATATGTGTTGTCATGTTTGTATTATAAAACTCTGAAAATTGGAGTTTCAGCATTTTTCTTAATTCTTTGTGATAAACCAAGACACTCTATAAGAGTTTGTTTATTGCTTTGTTGTGTGTTTTTTTTTTTTAGTATCTAATGTCTTAATACAGATTCAAGATTTTAGGATGCTAATTATTTTCCTAAAATTAAATATTGAAAATATTTTGGCCTTGAAACATACGTATTTAATAATATTAGTCATTTATAATTTATTTCAGTAATGTACATCACAGAATGAAACTCTTCTCTGCCCAGAAAGGTTACTACTTCATTAATGATGTGACCCACTGGTTTCAAAGTTCTTTAACTTCACAATGTATAACGGATTGTATTTAGGTAAATACACTAGCATCTTTAATGCTCTTCATTAGCTGATCTTAATTAGCTATATTCTTTCTTTTGAAAGACATTGAAAAGTTTGAGTGTTTAAACAAACATCCATTCAACCCTTTTACCCTGACAGCTATTTGACAGGAGTCTTGATGAATGACATCATATGGCATACACGCTGAACTCACTGAACTTTTACATGGGACATGTCTTAATAAACATGGAATATGTCTTAATGATCGATTATTTAAATTCTGAAAGTTTTTTGTTTGTTTTTTGCCCTTTTTTTATAGTGTAGAAAATTGGTTTTGTGGTCCATGATGTTTTTTTTTTTATATATATATACTTTTATAATGTTCCATCTGAAACCCCAGTGTAAAGGCTAAGAACCCATCTTGGTTTTGATGATTGGTGTTACTTAACTGTTTAATGTTCAGACAGACACAGGTTAACAGATGCATTCTGGGAGAGAACAAAGCTAGCAGGCTAGCTGAAACTGTACTTGGTTTTCAAGCTAACAGTACTTTCTATTCAATCATGCCAACTTCATTCCTTTACCAAGGAAGTTTGATCATTTAATTCTACTATTTGAGATAAACAGCCTACAGGAACCTCTCACTCTCTCAGAGATTGGGGGGGATTAAGGGACAATTTTGTGAGTTTCAATTTCTTCATAATTATAATAAACCTAAAACTAGAGTTTTTCGGAATAATAAGCAGGACAGATGGCATAGATTTGCCCCAAATGTTTGAATTAATTTCTAAACACTTTTAGAGGAGACTTTTTCTCTCATATACTGTAATAGTTGGAACAAATGTTGTCACTTAAATCTTAGAAAGCAGTTGTATTGAGTGTATGATATAACAAAATTCAGTTTGTTACTTTTTATTTCTCATTTAAAATATGCTAGAGCCTTGCTACAATACTATACTCTCTTTCTTTCTCTCTCTCTGTTTCTGTAAAACTTGTAATTGATTTGGATTTTATTTTAAATAGATCTTTTATTGATATGGAGTCCATAGAAATTTAACAGCCTTCAATTTCTTAGGTGATTTACAGATATTTGTATGTCCACAGTTCTGTACCTGATTATTAGCAATATGCATTTTGACTGCCATTGTGATGTTCTACTGCATGAAATCAGTCCACAACTATTAACTCAGTGAAGTGGATATTTTAATGGCCAGTTTTTATTTGTAGACTGCATTTAGCATATCGTTCTCACACCTCTAAGGGCAAACGAGTCTATGTCCTTACATAAGCCCACTGTCACAGAGTTATTTAGTCTGGTGTTAAGATTTTATCACCCAGACTTTAATGATATGGTTATTCTGTTTTGTTATTGATTCATCTACTCTTTGGCTCGTTGGGAGGAGATTGCGAGTGGTTCAGGCAGCATCATAATATTACACTTCAGTCTCCTCTGCTGTGATTTTTGTCCAACCAACAGATTATGGTTATGTATATTACTTCACTATACATAATTCATACTTGCATGTTTTCTCAAGCTGCTATTTAGAGCTGGACCTTACATGACCTTTCTTATTAACACCAAGTTTTCAATGCATAGCTCATTTTAGCGTCTCTTATCATCAATACACTGTCAGCAACCATTAATTACATGCATCTAATATCCTGTTTTACTTCATATAGTAGAGACACTATTGAACATTTGCAACTTTATTATCAATAAACACCCCTTTATACTGTATACTGCATTATTACTTAAGAGATTAGATTTTTGGAGAAATTTCCATTCAGTTATGAACATATTTTTACTTTCAAAGGGCAAAGCAATGTAATATGTATGTATTTTGAATTTCTGAATGTGTTTTGTTGCTGTGTATTTTCTCGCTCAATTAAGCTCTTAAGCCTTTAGCTGTCGAGATGCATGAAAGCAGTAAGAAAAGGGAGGAACTGTCTCTTTCCCTGATTTACAGGGAAAATGACCTGACGTTGACACTAATTTGTGTCTAGTTTTAGGTTGTTTTTTTGTTGCAGTGCAATTTAAAGAATTTGTTAGATGTTTTGATAATGAGAGAGCAGAAAGCATAGGTTCCAGTGCAATACAATATATTGGGTTTTAAGAAATGTTTCATGAATTTTCTGTTCTGTAACAATATGTACTGTCTGGTTATTAACATAATAAAGCATACTGAATATTTCATTTTGAACAGCAAGGTCATTTGTTGCTTAAAACACAAGGATATCTTAAAAGATTTGACCTTGAATGGTCTTTCGGTCCTTATCATTATGTGAAGAATCTTTTTAAAGTAAGAATTTTGTGGCTCATTCTACAGAATCAGAATGAGATCTAATCCATCAGTTGAACAGAAAGACCTCTTCAGAGTAAACAATCCTTCATACACCCTGCTGTTAATTTTGTACTGTTCGCATAGAATGATAAACTCAGAAAAAAAGATACAAAAAACTGTCACTGGGACGGTACCTTTACACAAAGAGTGCATATGCATGTGAGCTTTGTTTTGAGGAGCCTGTGAAGAATTTGTATTCTTCTGTATTGCACATGTCCACATAGATTGATGGATGTGAGGCTTAATGATACAGCCGTTTAATTTGAATATATTTGAATCATCCTTGGAATGTATTAGTGACATTTCCCTCCGACTCTGATACTGAGTTTCCTTTTGTCTTGGCAGGAGTGAGTTGCCAGCTCAGAGATGAGAGGCAGGTATTAATAAGAGAAATGCAATTGCTGTCTCTGGCTTCAGGCTGTGAGAGAGGCATTATTTATCAGTCATTGAATTATCGCCCCGTATGAATGGAGGATCCTGGTGATTTGGAATAACCATAGATGAGAATGATCCAATGTTCAGCAAGTTCTTCTGGTTGAGTAGTCACAGCTCAACTCTATTCCAGTGATTTCTTTAAGAGGAAAAATAGTTGTTTCAATCAAAAACTGCTGCCTGGGTACACTCTCAGAAAAAAAGGTACAAAAGCTGTCATTGGGACAGTACCCTTCAAAAGGGTTCTGATATGTACCGTTCTAATATGTACACTTTTGGTACCAATATGTACCTTTGAGGGACCAATATGCACTCTTTAGGTACAAAGGTGTACCTTTTGAAAAGGTACAGCCACAGTTTCAGCTTTTGTACCTTTTTTTCTGAGAGTGTATAAATTGGAAAAAAGAGGCATTTGTTCACCCCTATAAAAAATGGTATTGATATAAATGTAATTTCCTTAACTTATATATAACTTAGTTTTATTCTTCTTATTTATGATTCTGTTAGACTTCTGATAGAGTCAATATTTTGGTAACATTTTATAACAAGGTTCAATCAGTTAACATTAGTTTAAACTAACATTTAACAAAACCTTTACAGAATTTCTTAATCTAGTTTAATGTTATTTTTTAATGAAAGTGCATAAATTAACTTTATTTAATGCATTATGAATGAACAAGAATTAAAAAATGAACTAATGTATATAAATGAATCTTAACCTAAAAAAAATGTTAGTTCATGATAGCATTAACTGTGTTAACAAATAAAACATTGCTGTATAATATTACCCGGAGGATTCATTTATTTATTCAATAGAATCTTCACTCTTAGGTAAAAAGCTTTGGGGTTCTTGTGAATTGTGAACTGTTTAGAAGTCTGTGTGGTAGTCTTTCATTACATATTTATTCGTTTTTGCAATAAGAAAAAGGGTAACTGCATGTGTGTGTGAGAGGAAGTGTAGAGTCCATTCTTCTGGTCATGCTCTGAGTGACCCCTGCCTTTAGAATAATGATGACGTGAATGCTGACTAAACTTCTGTTTTAAAAAGCTCAGACTTCATCTTTAAACACTTTAACCTTTTCATGGACAAACTCTCACATGCTGGTTCACCCGTAGCTTTCCCATGACTTCCCGTGGATCTAAGGAGATATAGAGCGGGGAGAGGAGGAGTGTTGGGGTGTTGTTGATCATTTGTGGTGGCTGTGAACTCTCTTTTATTCAAACAGTGATTGTTCCATCTGGTCCTCTGTTGTGAGACAGGTTTCACTGTGGAGAGTAGGGAGGAGGTCTTGCCTTTTCAGTTTGCTACAAAATATGTAGGCTGTATAAACCTCCCAACCCACTCTTTCTTTCTCTTTGTCCCTCACCCCACTTTGATTTCCTCCATCACCCCCATTTTCCCTGTGGTCTACTTAGTCATCTTGGAGTGAATGTGTAAAATGAACTACTTTCCCCTCAAAAGTTGATTATGTTTTAAAGTATTTTCACAATGATGCCTATACTGCTTTTTTTGTTAGTTTTGTTCAAATCAGCTACTAACAGATTCCTGATTTTTTTGTGTGTATATATATATAGTGAAGTCAAATTCTAATTAGGGAAGCATTTAAATGCTTATATTAGTATACTTTTCCTTTCAACTATTTGTAATCAAATCAGTGCAATCTTACATTTACATGTAATGCATGATGTCTATTACAGTCTTTTTTTTTAAGCACAACCTTCAGAAGATGTGCTCTGACTGAAATACAGCTTATAGAAAAACTATAAAAATAACTTCTCCCTTACATTCTGTCTTCAACAAAAGTCTTATCTGATGCTCTGCGGTCACTTTTTCAGTCGTTATTATAGAGGCCGTGTGTGTGCTGCTGTAAAAATGCTTGATTGTGCGACAAGTGTGTGTTTTTTTTTATTGAGAGTAGGTTTTATGTGAACACGATCTATGAGAATGGTTTTATTTGTGGAGTTGGCTCAGGTCATTGTATGTGTTCTGTTCTTGCTTGTCTCAGCCTGTAGAGATTGTTTATCTGACTGCACCATTTGTCCTATTGAGCTGCTGTTTCCTGCCCTTAGGGGTCTACAGACACACATTCACAGACTAACAACACACCCACGTAAAATCACATAGCTGGCAAAAAAATAAGAGAATCTATAGCCTCTGAAAACATTTTAATCATTTGCAGTTAAACGTTTCAGTTGCTTGCAGTATAAATGCAAACAAATACACAAAAATGTAACCGATTCAATTAGATATTTTGTTGAAGCTTGCTGTTATAAGCTGCTATGCTATTTGGAAATCAGGATATTACTATGTTCATCAATACGCAAGTATTTCACAGATTCAGACTGTGCTGTTTAATCAGAGTAAGTGATCCTTTAATGGTAAAACTCTGCCAGGAAGTCCTAACTTAGCTGGAATGTTTTAAGAGTTTTTATGCATTCAATTTTACATTAGATTTTTTACACTATGATGATTTGCAAAATTGAGATGGTATTTAATCTGTTCAATTGTAGGTGCTGTTCTTAGTAGTCAGGTCTCTACATGAATGTGCTTATATACAGATATATTTTCCAAACTTGCAAATAGTCAGAACTGCTCAGTTCAGCATTGATCATGATGTTCTGCCATTTTTTATTTTCTGTTTTGAAGGGGAACAAACCATTCATATTTGCTTTTTGTGTTTTCCGCAGAATTTGGTGTGTGTGTTTTGATCATTTGATTTAGTCTTATTTAATGTCTGTCCTGGGAACTGCCAAAAGTGTTGGGGTTAGTGTTTTTTTAACAGCCATCTCTGTCATCGTGGAGGGTCTTGTTTTCACTTTTTCACTTTTCACTAAATTAGTGTTGAATGTAATATTTTATCATTGTTGTTATTCTAATTATTATTATTATGTAGCCTACATGTAGATTAAATTATTATTTAATTATTGTTATTATCAGCCTATTATTGGTATTATTACAGGCTCTAATAATAATAATAATAATTGAAAACATTTTTTTTTAGGTTGACTTACAGGTCTCATGGCTGTGCCCTGAGGTCTATTGACTGATGCTGACGTGAGCTGTGACGTCACTGTGGGGTTAATTTAAATAGAGTTCAGGAGAAAGAAACAGATTAAATTAGTCTGGGGGGAAACAAAGAGACGAAGAGACGCATAAAGGTGGATGCTGGAGAAGAGTTCACACACGAAACTTCAGCAAGAGCTTTCAGTTTGGAAACTTTCAACACAGAAAACAAGTGAGTTAAATCTGCCCTTTTCATAGCAACAGTTGTTATGTGACCAGTACGTGGACTTTCTATTTTATTCAGCTAAACTTCTTGAAAGTTATAAAACGAAAGAAATAGTTTACATGGATGTTTCGCCCAAGCTGTCCACAACGATAACATATTTGAACACAAACAACGTGTTTTAGAGGGTTATTTTGTGAATGTTTGAGGGCTATTAAATGTTTAAAGAAGAGTGTTTAGATAGCTAAATACCCAGTATGAAATTATTTGATACTGCTCTTCATTTGGTATTAGGAGTTTTTGTTATCCATCAATAAACTAAAATATCCACCGTTCTGAAGTGCGCAAACATGGGCTCGGTCTGTATCGCGCGCTGTTGCATTTATTTCTTGTAGGGAGGATTGCAGCACAGGATGAGTAGTAAATTAAAACCATCAGTTTAACCAAGTAGAAATGATCTATCACTATCCTACATGACCAGCCTCCTCCGTGTGCGAAAGTGTAAGTTGTTCGTTTCTGCGTAAAAAATATAAGGGCTTTACGGAACAAAACAATTTTGAGCTGCTAAGGCATCATTTTACATTTTGTTTTGGCTTTGACTTTTTTTTTTTTTTTTTTGCGATCATGTTAATGAATGACTAGTATGATGCAGCAGGGTTTCTACTTTAATTTGACACACTTGTTGTAATTTAATACTTTTACTGTAATTTCTTTTTTATTTGATAACCATAATAAATTAATGTACAAATTATTTGCCTTTATCTATAAAACACTCTGTATAAAACTGCATTTTTGGGCATCATTAGTCACCTTAGCTCTCACTCACACTCAGTGTGCCCAGTTTCTGTGTGGATAAGCAGTTCATTGTGGCTAAAAATTATTTACACAAAACATGTTATAGTCTGCTCTAACCCAAAGTGTTTCAGGTGTGTGTGTGTGTGTGTGTGTTAGGGGTCATTGTGCATTTAATGCTCTTGGTTTCATTCACTCCCCCTCTCCTCTTGAATGAAGTGATTAAAGTGAGCATGGTCAAAGGGTGCAGAGGAGAAAGGAAGAGGACCGCGCTCCATCTTTTCTTCTCTCGCTCTTTCAGAGAACCTTTCACCTGACCTGCATTCTGACCTGCCCCCTTTTCATTTCTCTCTTTAGACATTTTTCAGGGCCTTTTCATCCCAGAGTGGGACTTAGAAAGTGCAAAAAAAAAAAAAAAAAACTGGCACTTTTATTGAAGCGATTACACATTTAGAGGTATACTGCTTTACAGCACTTCAGCAAAGTTGTAAACATTCAACCTTTTGGTCTCTGCCCTGATTTGGTGTGAGTTTATGACAGACGGAGAGAGGTCAAAACACTGTTATCAGGTCAAATAAAACATATAAAGTGAGAGAAATGTGAATAATTCTCAATGCTAAGCACAATAATATATTATACTTAGTATATTTACATTACAATAGAGGAGAAATGGAGTATGTTTCAGAGCGATATTACAAAGACCTCTTGCCCTCCCTCCGCATTGTAGTGACATGCTTTTAAGCCGAATGTCTCAGTCTCAAGCTCTGGATATATGAGTTCATATCCTTAGGGTGTGTGTATAACGGCTGGAGCAGTGTCTCAGTCACTGATTTCTCTTTCAGGAGCAGGGATGTAGTTACATGGTTTTTTTTTTATTGTTTTAACTCTGATCTTTTTTAACTCTGAGCTCTCAGATTCCCAGGCCTCCAGCGCTGTGCTGGTCACAGTTCAGAAAGTATTTGGTGTAACACTTACCTGATGCTTTACAGAGCTGGTCTGGTGACAGCCTGTGTGTGTGTGTGTGTGTGCGCGCACGGAGCGGACATCACACAGCTGCACACACTCATCAGAAAGAATAATAGGAGACTCACAGTGATTTATGACTCCTAGCCTCAGACCTGTGTTTGAGTAAATCTTTTGCTGAGGTGAACTTAAACAGCTGTTTTTGGTTTGAACACTGTCTCAAGTCGTGTCTCTCCTCCCCTGTGTCTGTCTGTATGTGGTTTAGATGACTGATAAAGCCAATGCTGACTTGAACTCCCTCTGCACTGTCTCTGATGACTAACGCTGAGTACCAGCTTAGCCTTAAGGGCCTGCTTTGCTTCAGACTTAATGAAAGCACCTCCACTAAATAGAGACTTTACAAAAAAACTTAGCGCTTGTAATAGAATTTAAGAGTTGCTGAAAGGAGAGACTCCAAATGAAAATCTGTAATTGAAAAGCAGCGCTGATAAGCGTGAAACTGTGCCATGTGTCTAGCTATGAGTGAAGTGGGTCAGAGCTTTGTGTTGTTTTCTCTGCTATGGAAATGAGTTTGAGGTCCAGCTGGTTGTGCTGCAAGAGACTCGCACACTTGAACGCTGGGTGCTGGGACGTGGTGAAAAGATGTGAGGGGAGGAGAGAGGACCAGAGGTGGGGAGAGAAGAGAAACCATGTGTGTCCAGCGGTCCCGCATTCCTCTGCGGTTGTGATAATGGAAGCCCCATGGCGTATGATGAGTGAGAAAGGCCCTCAAAGAGTGTGTTTCTGTGAGAGGAATGGGGCTTTTAAAGGGTTTTCTACCCTCAGAGTGTATGAGATGTGTGTGTGTGTGTGTGTGTGTGTGTGTGTGTGTGTGTGTGTGGACCCAGAGGGTCAGAACAGCATCGTTAGGCAGTCTGTCCCCCCATCATACACACACACACACACACACACACACACACACAGAGATCACACAAAGAAGACTGCTTGATGAGAGGTTTTGGAGAAAGGTCAGATAAAAAAGGTGAGGAGGGGGAAATTTTGGACAGGGAGAGGGGGTGAAGACATTTTTGGGCCAAGAAAATGGGGGTTGGGGTGCTCGAGATTTGTGTTTTTCTGAGAGAGGTTAGTCACGCTCCGCTGAGCGGCTGCCACTTAATTACTGTTTGGAGGGAGTTGCAGGATTTACTGGGTCAACAGAATATTTTATAAACGGCTTTAGAGAAGCATTTAGTGTCTAAGAGTGAGAGATGAGGGGAAAAAAACAGGTAGAGTATTTTTACTGCCTCTGCTTATGGTGACCTATAAAGGCCTGGCGCCTGAGTGATGCTGGCCAGCGTTTGTTAGTGAGAGTCCAGAATATTAAATTCAAACACAATAGGAACAAGAGTAGCCTGGAAACATGTGATCCAGAGTGAAATGGCCATCGTGCGCGAGTGGACAGACTAACAGACGCATCGACTACAGTGAATAGAGAGTGTTGCGGTCAGGACGAGAGACTTGTTTGAATGGATGCTTAATTATCCTCAAAGACAGTACAATACCGCTTTTCATCAGTCCAGCTCCTTCTGGCTGCTTTGAGGAGTCTTTTATTGCGTCTTACAGAGACCGTCCTCTCATTCAACAGGAGATTAGCTTTTGTCACCGTTAATTGCTTTTCCTGCTAACAGAACTCTGAACCAGGGATGTCGTCTTATTGACAAAAAAGTCACTCCCACACTGACAATGGTGCAGAGTTGTTAGTAAATGTATCTGTGGGAAGCTGGCCGATGTGTGAATGTGAGTTCTATAATCTGTGTGGGTCCATATGTGAGTGTACGTCTCAGCGTGAGCTGCTGCTTCAGTCCTCTTGCCTTCATATCCACGGAGCGTTCCGGAAGAATGGCGTCCCGCGGCGATGATTCCATTCTCTTCAGACAATACGCTCCTACTATCTCACAGCACCCGGTCGAATCATTGCCATGGAGATCACAAGCCGAGGCTAAAGAGCGCACTCACGCAGCCAGAGTCACAAACACAAAACCCATATAAGCAGATCTGTGTACATGGGGCAAACCTCCTTTGAGATGATCCACACAAATAAATGCCCGATTGAAAAATCTCTTTTATCAGCAAAAATATCACTTTCTCCAACTCTTTACCTGCCATTTGCAGTGTTAGTGGAAATAAACATTGTGAATGCTGTGGGGTCAATGTTTTTCCAGTTTTCCAATCTCAACGCTGATATGTTGAGAAGCAGAAGAGCAAAAGAGTGCAGTTTTTTAATAATTTACATCACGTGTTCACGGCTGAGGACAGACACAGATGTTTGGACTGTGAGTTTCTGGAGCTGGAAACCAGCTGAAAAGAAAGGACACGTTCAGACACACTCTCTTCCTCTTGAGTCTGAATGGATGTTAGTCAGGGCTGGATGTTTATGTTTGATGATTCACAGCAACAAGCTAGTACAGTGGCGGTGCCTTCGGTACCAAGAATGTCATTATCATAATTCCAAGAAAATCACTGTATTCTCCCATTTCACTAGCTCTTACATTATACTCCTGTGTGATGTGTTTGTGGGTGTCGGGAGAAATGTAAGCGCTGTTGTTACATTATAATCTAGTGCCAGTGATAGCAGAGAATCATAGTCCTTCAGCACTATGACCTTTTGTGTTTGTGACATTTTAATACCAGTCTGTTGAATTCAGTCAGTGAAGCTCTAATTAATCATTCTGAATGATCATCCTTATCAGCTTCATCCATTCATCTCTAATTTGGAATTTGAAATATTAAAAGGGCAAATTAAGGTCTCTGCATAGATGCTTTGATCACTGTCCTGCCCTTTGATAACAGTACTTATGACAGGAATTGTTAATTTCCTGAAAACTGTAATTTTTTTTATCTGCAGCAGCTGATTAATCTGTGTTTTTCAGAATGCGTGGCCTGTTTTCCACCCTCATCGTGGTGCTGGTGGCCTTAATGATCGTGACTACAGAGGCTGGGAAAAACAAGAAAGGTATCAAATATGGAAGAGACCATCTCTTCCCTTTCTTCTTTTTTCCATTAGTTCAGCTCTCATGCAGAATTACACTCTGTGATCTGTCACTTTGAACCTTGGACAATAGTTTGTGTGATACTCACCCAAATGGAAGGTCAAGGTAATCACATGAAGTAACTGTGGTGCTTATGTGTCATGTGATAGAGAAGAATAAGGGAGGTAAGGGTGGTGCGGACTGTGCGGAGTGGCGCTATGGCAAATGTGTGGCCAATAACGGGGACTGTGGACAAGGCGTGAGGGAGGGCACCTGCGAGGAGCAGACCAAAAAAGTCAAATGCCGAGTTCCCTGCAACTGGAAGAAAGAGTTTGGAGGTCAGTGAATCTGTGGTAAATCAGCTGAAATGTGCCTACCTTAATTTCTCTTATAAAATAAAATTGATGGCTAAACATATTTAGTGTTTTTCATGCTGCTGTGTATTTCTGTTTGTTCTGTGCATTTCATATTATCTTACTTTATTGGTACTTATTTCATGCAGCTGACTGCAAGTATAAGTTTGGTAACTGGGGCGAGTGTGAGGCTGCCACGAGCTCAAAGAGCCGCACCGGCACTCTACAAAAGGCTCTCTTCAACGTCGACTGTCAGCAAACCATATCTGCGACCAAACCCTGCGCCACCAAGGTCAAAAACAAACCCAAAGGTACATCCTCAACACCAAACCCAAAACTGACAGCCAATGAGCATGTTCCTGATTTTGCCCAGTTAGACGCATTCATGGGTCAACATATTTTGTTGATCCTAGAACAACATTCTTAGGATTAGGACTTAATCCTAACCATATCCCCAACCATACCCCTAAACCTAACCCACCCATAAGTTATTTCTAAAATCAGAGGGAAATGATAGGTGAATAACACCTAACCCCTGTTGTTAGAACTAAACTTGACATAAACTGTAAACTTGTCCCTCAAATCTGATTGGTTGATTTGAATGTTGTTTCAGGATCAACAAAGATGTTGGTCCAGGAACTTGTTGTTTGGTTTGGCTGAATGGAGTCAGTGAGGCATGTAATCTGCTCTGGTTGTGTAATTTTGGCCTGTTGGCTGTGGTGGGTGTCTTGAGTGGGATTCTGAAATCAATAATGAACCTCTGCTCATACATAAGAGGCAGATGCCTAAGTCAGTCCCTTTAAAGCATGCATTTGTGGTTAATGTGCTTATCTGAATGTGGATTCAAGCAATAATACTGTAGCATTATATTTATAAGAGTATATTCATTTCCTAACCAGCATGAGACAGGGAGGCGTCGTCAAAGGTTCAGGTTTTCTGCTGGATCTGAATAATGAGATTTTGTGTCAATCTCTCCACAGGAAAGAAAAACAAGGGGAAAGGGAACTAAAGGGAGCAAGAGATCCAGAGGAGCAGTAAACATCACGTGATCATCCGTCATCCAAACACGGCCTTTTATATCTCTATTCAGTGTTCTTCAGCTTGAGCGGGACTCGCTCTAGCCACAAACGTATAGCTTTATAAGACTATGACAGAGTAACATCCCTCCAGCACATCTCTCTCTCTCTCTCTCTCTCTCTCTCTCTCTCTCTCTCTCTCTCTCATTTGCTAAAGGACAACAATCAGTAGAATCAAATCAATCAAACACAAACACTATTTTATTACTGTTTTACTTACAAATTTGGTTTTGTAAAATTGTGTAATTTACAGGATTATATTACTAGTGGGGTATATAAGTAGTGTTTGGATGTCACCCTTCTCTTTTTTGTATCATAGAATATAAAACTGAGGAGTGTTGTTTGAAATAAATAATTTTTTTCTTTTTCTATAAGAGGTGTAGTTTGTGTAAAAGTGAAAATACCCCAATACTGTTACTTTTTCCTTTTGACTTGACTGTTACTAACAGATTTAAGGGTGACAGAGGGTTTTAAGTCCCCTCTTGTGCAAACCTATTTTATAAGCATTTTAAGAAAGACAGTGAAGTTTTGTTACAAAACTTTGTGTGTTACATGTTGTGTTAACTAAAGGTAAATTAGTGATGACAGTTCATTATTAAACACACTTGAGCCATCCAAATTTTATGCAAACCCATATGTGTGTTCATGGACATGTAAAGAACAAGCCTTTTCTCCTCCTGGTCAGTGCGCTTGAGATCTTTATTAAGCTTTATGCAATATAAAAAGAACCACACTCTTATGTACACTGGCTCTTTAAGGGCAGTGGTAGATAAGTCCATAATTATGGAATGTTCATTCCATCAGCTTCACTGGGGTAATGATCATTGACTTTGCCCTTCAGCTGGTACACTTATACGAGGGATTTCTACATCAATCCTTATACAATTTACATTTGAACATTTGAAGTGAAAATTTAAAAGACCAGAGGAAAGAGCATTTTGGGCAAAGTCATTTTTCTGTATTGGTCATCTAACAGATGCTAATGATAGATTTGCTATTTTCAGATTTGCAGAAGGACAATATTCAGATTGTATGATTGAATTTCTTTAGTACAGTTAATGGTTCAGAACTCTCTGAGAGAACTCTATTCCAGTGTGACACTTTCTTAGATTGCATCAGAGTTGGGGAGACTTTTTATAACGTCTTTGACTAATATTTGTAGTGAATAGCCTACTTCAACTTAGTCCATGTATCAGATGACCAAAGCAATTGGCAAGTTTTAACATTCATAAAAAAAAAAGGAAATCTGCTTTTAGCGTCTTTTGCAATGACATGATAGTCATTTAGTCTGTCTTTACCGCTCATTAAAAAGAGATTCAGAGCTGGTTTGGATATTCAAACGCTATGAATGGAAATTTGATTATGAGGTAGAAAACATGAAACCAAACCCAAGACGTTAGAGAGGCAAGTCTCTGCATCTTAAAATGATGCTAATGAATGAATAATCTCTCGTCATGACCAGGTCTAATAGCAGACCGGAGTGCCACGATCTCTTTGGTTTAATGCTTTAAAGTCTGTAATTGCTGAAACTGACAGCCTGTAAATAATGTAACATCATGAGCCCTAAAACATCCAACATATTTCTCCCTCTGTGCCAATTCTGACCACATGTTCTCAAACACAAAACAGTTGGAGATCATTCCTTCAGGTTTACATGCTGCGGTTTCATCAATTACAAACCTTGTATTTAAATACAAACTTGCAAAACGATATTGCACCATGAGAAAACATTATGAAGTGGATATGTGCTAAATCAACATGTTTTACAGGGGGAAATAAAAGCAATTTCCATTTCTCAGAGTTACGGACAGTCCTTTGTGCCCTGTTTTAAATAAATGCTTGAAATTGAACATCTTAAAAACAGATTAAATAAATTAGTCATATCTTATTTTTTTTCAAGTATATCACAAATTATAAATGGTTTCAACAGTTCTGCATACAGACAACAATACATTTAATATTTAATCTGTAAAATTACATGAAGATCACCAACTAAATACAAGAGGAACACAAACATCCAGACATCAAATGCAGGGAAGAAATAATACTTTCAAGAGCATATATTCATCATATCTAAACATATTTACAGACCTCTGTAAGATCAAACCCTTACAGTGACATTTCTCAGCTCAGTATAGAGTGTCTCATCCCATTTAAAGTCTATAATGCCTATCCCAATCCATTGAGGAGATCCTTTTGAATTCTGACCTATACCAGAACCTCAAGAGGATCACACTAAGAGGATAATGATGACTAACTTCTCCCAGGCTGAACCACATGTCCTGAATTTGCCGCTATGAATGTAATGAACTACACAGCTGTAGTGGACAGCAACAGACTTCCTTAATTTGGAAAGTGGACTGTGCAGGTAGGCTATGGGAAATTGAACCTCACTCTGGAGCGCCATACTTTCAGGGATAGTCAAACATGAAGCTTTTCCATTATGCTATTTGTCTTAGGCTGTGATCCTCTGTATGATGTTTTCAGAGAATCTGCACAGAAGTCTACTAACCAAAAGGACTTGATTGATACCATTTGTGCTGTACTGGGAATATAAATGAATCAATAAATTCCCCTAATTCACGTCAATTCAATTCAAGTCTCTTCTGGATTATATTTGTTGGGATTCTCTCTCTTCATTGTTGGAAATAATGAGCCGTCTAATATAATGTCATTCGCAGCCTGATCTTCATGTAACTGTAGTGCAGAGTTCAGTGGTCTTGGCAGTGCAGCAAAAAGTCTTGATTTGTTCAATGATTCAGTCTATTGTCCATCGCTCCATCATCTTCTTGTAAACACTGATTCCTTAATATATTACGTTTTGGTTATAACGCACTGTTTAGCATTATGGGACTATGATGCCTCTCAATGTACTGTGCAATACCTTCCGAAGCTTCAAAGTTATGGGGTCAGAAGAGCCAGGACAGCCTTTATACTCTCCATATCACACCCTCCATCTCTGCTTTCCTCAGTTCATCTGGTGCCGATGTTCTTATACTGGCACATGAGCAGGTTTTTGAAGGTCTTTTTGAAGGTGGCATTACAGAGTGCATAGCAAGCGGGGTTGATGGTACTGTTGACGTAGCAGAGCCAGTAGCCAATGGCCCAGACTGTGTCTGGAACGCACGACTGGCAGAACGTGCTGATTAAGACCATGACGTTGTATGGCGTCCACGTGATAATGAAGGCCAGCAAGATGGCAAAGATTGTTTTTGTCACTTTCTTCTCTCGTGCCGCCATCTGCCTTTTCCTCTTCACCTGGCTGCGGGCGATGCTGGCAAACTTGCGCGCCACCGTGCGGGGACGGTTGACGGGGATGGAGCGCCTCTCGCCGGTACTGTTCGGTGGGACGATCTCGATGGCTGTGATGCACTCGTCTCCTGCCTGTTTGGTGACTATCTTGATCTTGGACCATTTGGATTGAGGGTTGATTTTAGGTGCGGCTGTTGGTGCGGGTGTCAGGCCGGCCTCTGAAGTCACCTCACTGTTTGCTCGCTCTTTGGGCTCTTTAGGCGCTATGCTGACCGTGCTGGAGTCGTTTGAGCTCTCCTTCTCCGGCTGCACGCACGAGTCAGCTTTAGCCGATACCACAGACTCGTCTAGTTTGCCGTTCTTCACAGTATCTACTGTAGAACAGGTATCCAGGCTGGGCTTAGGAGGGGACTGGTTGTTGTTGTCCTGCTTCAAGATGTGACTCTTGAGCAGGCCGCTAGACTTCTGGCCTTTCTTCTCTTTTTTAGCCTCGGGCTTTTGCTTGGACACACGGCTGCGGCTGGCCAGAGAAATGTGCACATAAAGCACCGTCATGATGACCACCGGCAGGTAGAACGCAGCAATGGCCGTGCCGAACGTGACCGCGGGGTTGGAAAGGAACTGGATATAACATTCGCCAGGCTCTACGGTCCGTTCTCCGACGATGAACTGCCAGAACAGGATAGCGGGAGCCCACAGGATGAAAGACATGATCCAGGCGGTGGCAATCATGAGGCCAGCCATCTTGGTGGTTCTGCGTGTAGGATAACTCAAGGGTTTGGTCACACAGAAGTATCGGTCAAAGCTGATGATTAGCAGGTTCATGACAGAAGCGTTGCTGACCACATAATCCAGCGCGAGCCACAGGTCACACACGACTGGGCCGAGCGGCCAGTAGCCCTTGATGATGTAGACGGTGTAAAGGTTCATGGAGAACACACCGATGATGAGATCTGCACAGGCCAGGCTGAAAAGGAAGTAGTTGTTGACGGTTTGTAGGTGTCGATTAACCTTGATTGAGAGCATGACGAGGATGTTGCCCACAACGGTGACAAAACTGAGGGATCCAGTAACCAGTGCGATGAAGACCATCTCCACTGCCTTGTACGGGCTCTCGCCGCCCGCCTCAACCGCTGCACACGAGCCATTAGCGCTGCCGCTGTCACAACTGAAGTTGGCATCACTGGACACGTTGCTCAATGAGCCTGAAATACACACACAACACAGATACAATGCTATAAATAACAAAAATGCTGATATCAGTATAGATGCAATCATTGAAAATAATCCCAGGCTGATATAAATACTGGCAGAGTGATTGCATATAGGGAAACAGAATGACATTTATTAAATATTACTGCAACGCATTCATTTCCATCATGAAATATAAATATGCTTTTTGTATTAAAAGCAAAGGTAGAATGTGACCCAGCTGACAAGAACTAATTCAACAACTCTCAAAAAACACTTAGAGCTGTAACAGTAATGATGCAACATAAAGCCCTATACACCCTAAGGCCTATACAATATTTTATTTTTTTATTTTTTTGCAGGGCATGCAGTTTTGCAGGATTGTGAAGTCTGGATTCATGTAACATAAATTCAAACGTTTCCAGCATATAATTATCTATTATCTGACCCACTGGCACTAACCAATGAGTGCACTGGTCATTAGGGTAAAAAACAAAACAATGTACTGTTTTGTTAGCATATATAACTGTTACCAACTATGCAAAATTAGTTTTTGTTTTGTTCAGTGTTATTATTAAATACAAATCAGCATCATTCATTATGGAATATTTTGCAATCAAGTTCAATTTATTAATATTTATTTATTAGTAACATGAAATAATGTGTGATACTTTTGCTGCAATTATCTTAATGTTCATTTCTACATATACTAATTCATTTTCTAATATTTCACATTGTGTAACATTAATGCATTATGAACAAATATGGATTAACAATTAATAAAAGTATATTTATACATTACCATTTACCTAGATTAATAGATGTTGAAATTGTTGTTAATTGTTAATTCATGATACCTAACACATCAACTAACTGAACCTTTAATAATTATTGAGACAGTGTGAGAACGTTCAGGCATTGGGATGAGTAGTCTCAGGTGAAGAGAAGATTAATTAAATCCTCATGATTAATAACACGTTCATGTTTTATTCAGATACACAAACTCAACTCCTTACAACATTATCCAATCAAAGAAGACAAAGCTGCCCTGTCGGTAAACTCACATGACCCCTGGGCTTCCTAATGATCTGAGCTGCTCGGAAACAATTAAATACAATTAGTAGACAGGGAACCCTGAGAACCTCAGTGCTCCTCAAAAAAATCCACTCAGCCCTTTGATGAAGGATTTCCGTACACCCATTTACTATATGAACAATTTTCATAAAATTAATGTTTATATTGCTTCCTATATCCTAGATTTTCAAGTAAGGATCTTGGTATATGAAAAATTGAGGCGTTTGGCATGCCATTTGTGAATGTGGGCTGCATTTCTAGAGATTTCGTCATGATGTATGCTGCATGCTAAACTTTACAAGAGACAGCGCAGGGCACAATGCACTACCATAGAAAAAGGCGAGAAAAAATGTACATAAAAAAAAAACTTTTTGATGCATAAATGTGAGAAGCTTTTTGTTTCAGGTTATGAATTATCCATAACCTTCTTCATGTATACTTCTGGGAAGCTGTTGTCATACTGATAAAGTATTAATCCAATGGGAAATTAAAAACCTATTTGAAGCAACTCAAGGCAGGCGTTTCCTAAATGCACAAAATACACTAAAGAACGAACGCAAATATCTTTAAGCATTTTAAAGACACTTCATTATTGCCCATTTAATTCCTAGAAGAGTTGTTTCTGTCATATCTTTTGAAGGTTGCCATCTTCTGGATAGCCAGTGAAATTACAACCTATCACTATGAATAAACACGGCAAAAGACTTGCTATGAATGCTGCTGCCTGCCAAATTATTCATTTTTTTTATGCTTTAAACTACTCTTGATGAATAAAGATATAACAAATCTTTATATCTATTAAATCTGAAATCAGTTTCAGATTTCACCAGAGGAAGGACCCCGACCCAGACCCTCTCTTTATCTTTATTCTCTCTTAAAACCACCTGACTGATCATCAGCGGGCATCAAAGCACTGCCACACTCCGGACGGTTAGACACCACATATCCTATTCCTTTTGAAAGCTTTTGACAAACAGACACACATTCTCTCCTCCTCTCTCATGCCAACACTGATCACACTTCTTAAGGTCTTTGGCTATTGGTACTTGGAAAGCGATTAGAAAGTTGATATAGTCTGGGTCTTGCTCTATATTTTCCCCCTCAGGTGCAGGTGATTCAGTGTGGGGAGAGGATTCTTTACCCCTTATCAAATATGAATCAGCAATTACTCAACCGTGGATTCGAGCAGAGCGGAAAGATAAGCGCCAAGCCTCATTAAATATGAATCAAAAATATTCATCTGATATCACCGTGGGAGAAAGCTCTCCAGGACTGTTTTACCAGCTTTCTAGTACAATTTGACTCTGTACACAAACACCAACCCCTAACACCCCAAACTCTTCCCTTGAAGCAGAACAGCTGAAGCTCGTCTACGTGAAGCTTGTCATGCTGCCAGAGCCAGGCAAGGTTAGTATACTTTGCTGTATATATAAAAAAAAAAAAAAAAAATCTGCTTTATTCGTATTAAAGTTATAAAGTTATTAACGCGCTAACTGGTATCATTTAAAAATGTCATAAATCTCTGCACACTCAAGTGTTCTTTTATCTAGCTGCATTTTCCTGTGTAATGCAGATGTGCTGCAAAGGTTTCAAGTTTTATAATATACATGATTTAAAACCTGTAATTAAAATGAATTAGTTGCCCGTTAACAGTAAATATTTCATTGTAGTTTTGTTAAAGATAATAATACTGTACCTCATCTGTCCTGCTGTCAGTCCAGTACGTGTGCAGACAGAAGCAATTTCTCTTGTCACAATGTGACAAGTAAAAAAAGCAGAGCCTCATCTAACCACACACACACACACAACACTTGCACATTCATTCCCTGCTGCACACATCACACATCACACAACGAGCATCGCAGAACCAAAGGCAAGGTTTGTGGATCACTGATATACAGAAGTCCCGCACATATGGCTAATTGAAAAGCTCCACCACACCACTGTGAGATTGCTTTGGTTGGAATCTTGGCTGTTCTGCCCAGCTTCATCTGATCTGATCTGATCTGATGCAGCATTTTTGTCATTAAAAATCTCACAGCTGGAATCAGAACAGAATAATAACAGAATAAACAGAATAAGAAACAGAACAGAAAGCCTAGCATTCAAAATTAAATCTGTTTACACAAACAGTCTGAGACAGTGCATGTATAATGAGACATGCAATGTCAGGAAAAATCACTCTCTATGATGGCTGCATTTTATTCATGTACTGTATGCTTTACATTCAATAATATTCACTTCTTTCTTTAGGTCTGAGTAAGGCCCAAACCCACACTCCCCACTCGTTTAGACTTTTAAAAATACTGGCCCCTTCGACGACTGCAGTGAAACGTCACCTGAAAGAGCCGTCGTTGTGTTTGTTTGCTTTGTTTGAGGGTTTTCCCCTCTTCTGAAGGTTAATATTCAGAGAGTCAAAGCTCTTTGAGGATGGAGTGACATTTGTGTGCTGAGAGGTTGTCTGAGCTTTGAACCAACACAACGGTGCTGGCTCTCATGTCAGGAGATAAAAACAGTCTGGAACATTTTGACATGCTGACAAACATCTCAGCAAAGCCAGCGCTAAACATTAGATTCTTGACTTTACCAGAGGATTCTGTGCTGTTGACTGAGCGCTACTTTGCAGCTTCATTGAAATTGATGGCGAGCAAAGCCACCACCCTCCTCCTCCAAACCGCAGCTGATTCTATCTGGGCCGGGTTTTTTTGCAGTTTGTATCCGATGAGCGGATCTGAATATCCATAATGGAGACAGGCAATCTCAAATTAAACGATTATTTCTGTCTCTCACTGCATGATGAATACGTGTCATTGACATACTGTATCTGTGTACGACACTGAAACCAGACACTCAAACGTACACATCCTGGAATAAAATATGAGGAGCTGGATACAACCAGAGATTTGATTCATTCTACTCCTAAAAAGGATCAACAACAAATGTACAGTAAACCACACCGACCTCTCACAGTTTAACATAATCTATCAAATGATTTATTACCATAAATGCATGATGGATCCTCAAAATGGCTAAACAATTATCACATGCAAATTAAGCAAGGGTGAGTGGCATCTATTTTTGTGATAGGATCTGGTTGTGAAGTTCTCCCACAGCTGTGGATGTGGAGCTGGCAGGATGCAGAAGCAGAGAGGGTGATCTGTGCTCAGCCTGCAGCAGTGAGATATGAGGTGTCTGATCTCGGCTGGCTCTCAGCAGCGCAGCAGCTCCGTGCCTGATCACAACCGTGTGCCAATGTATTCCTCTGCCCCATTCTGTGTTCCTGAGCTCAGTGTCCTAAGCGACTTGATACGGGACCTGCTCGACAAAGCTTTGAAAAACAATACCAGTCTAACCGTTACCAAGAGGGCGATAATCTGTGACTACAGAATGACCCCAGCAGTGATATGTCAGTGATGTGTTAGAACGTTATAAATAGTGCTCATTTCTAACTGAACGCCATTAGGCTGAAGAAGAGCTCCATGGCTTATATAATCATAATAATTCATCTACCCTCACCTCTACTCATCTCTCTCTCCGGACACATTCTGCACATTAACTAATTATTGATGACCCTTATCTCTCCCTCTCTAAGCACATTTGCTCTGTTTTACTTTTTCTTTTTTTTTCTCAAGTCAGTTATCCAGTACATGAGCTTATTGTGATATAAATTCTTAAACACTATAATTCTAAACTGACATATGCATCATTACATGGCATATAATTCCTAATACTGTATATTGTAATTTATAAATAGTCACTGTTTGTAACACTGCATATACAATTATTTTTAATGTTCTCTTTTATAATACATACTAAACGAGAGTACATTAAAATTTATATAATAATAATAATACGATTTTTATTTTTTTTTATTTGTAATGCTCTCTTTTAAAATGAATTATTATAAAGAGAAATAGAGAGAGAAAGAAACAAAATATAAATCACCTGTCACAAGTTATAGTAATGTTTGTGTCAGTATCTTCAAAAAAACTGTTATTGTTCATTGGAGACTTTTCTGCACTGATACTAGAGCATTTTGGTTGTTTGGCTGCATGTACAGTGATGCGGTGACATCTTGTCAAAAATACAGTGAAAGACGTTTCCAGAGTCTCCAAAGAGAGTCACAAACCGAGACTTTTATATAAGCTGTCATTCTCTCGGCTGTGTGTCTCCTGTGCTAAGCACTGGGATGCAGAAAACAGCAGCTGTTGCTCAAATACTTCCCTGCTTCACACACACTGGCACAGACTTTCATAAAAGCTAAACACTTGTATTTTTACATTTAATTGAATGACAAAGAATAGGAAGGGAGTCAACTCAGCTGCAGAGGATTTGACTATGGATGTAGTCACACACGCTTGTCTGCACAAACAAATGCATGCACACCAACAAACACATGGATGCTGCTCATTTAGTGACTCTTTTGGGACTAAAAGCAGAAAGCCTCCAGTTACCAGCTGGCAGCTCGAAACATAAACCCATCTGCTACCAAATATACTTTCCCCCACCAGTACAACTCTGAACAAACAAAAAAACACATATGAATATTAATTAACATAAATATCTATAACAATGTGTCAGCATACAAATAACAAATTGAAAGGTTCCACTGAACCACTTTCTAATTAGTGTTTTAGTGTCTTTTCCAAGAGTTAAGAGTTTGTTAAGGCAACCAGGACACACAGGCAAATACACAGACGGCACACAGGCCTCTGCAGATTCGGACAGACATCACAGTGGGAGTGTGTGTAGGCTGCTTTGTGGTCTGTTCATCGGACTCCTCCTTTGATTCTGATATGTGCTCGTTATAAGATCCCCCATACTGTCCACTGGCAAACTAATGACTCTCTCGTTCTCTCTCCCACACACAATTCTAATTCTCTGCTAATTCTCTGAATATTGGATCGAAATCAGGCACAATGCCCCGCTGTGCTACAGTTTAGCAGCATTGATTAAGCTGATCAGCAGACAGACGAGCGTCTGTGTGACAAGTGATGCAGCATCCTTACATCAGTCATAGAACTGAGCACACATTTTAATGGGGGGTTTTACACAACTAGAGAAATATTCTAGATGTTTCTGAGAGATGGTGATGTGGGTGATGGTTCCCTGGTAACTGTGCCATTGTGAGCGCCATGGAAAGAACATTTGCAATTATTGACACACACCGACTCACAACTCACACAGTTATCAGCATTATTCTCTCCAGTGAGTAAAAACAAAATAGTCAGTGTCGGACTACTTCCAGAGGCATTAGGTGGGATTCATCATATTGATAAATGCAAAATTCAGCTTTGCTTTTCTCCCGTTAAACCCCATTGATACTACAATTTGAGTCAATTCCTATGGAAATTAAGGCAAATTACATACCATGATCCCAGCCAGTCCCCAAACATACAATAATCAAATTTCAGGCAATGAATTTTAATGGTTTATTCAACCAAAGATAATGTTTAATAAGATATGATTGGTCGAAACCCTTGTTGTAATGATCTACCATTAAAATAATTACTGAATAAAATGTTATTATTGTCAGTTCTGATGTGATCTTTCTTGGATGATCTCTCAAAACAATTAGGTGCACCGCTGACAATAGAGGGCGCCATTTGGGATCAGAATGTCCCATGAGAGGCTGTCCATCATGCTACAATGCTGAAGGCTATCCGCTCAAGTCTCCTGCACATTAATGATATATTATGACAACCAAAATGATAAGGTGAGAAACTGACAACCAAAATGTGCTACGTCTGATTAAATATTTAGTCTAAAGCTGTCAGAGGTGATGCAATTGTTGGGGACCAGTGGCAGAATGCTCAGGGCTTTGTTTAAAGCTAAAAGCCAATCCTGCTGCTTCAGCTGTTATAGCTCTTCTCTCTCCCTGTTGAGAAGCCACAGAGAACTGGCTGTGTCTCCAGGCATTTCATTCTTTTCTCAGTGTTTGTGTGTGAGTGCGTGTAACAGGGTGAAACAGCAACATAGCGACACACTTTCCTCTGTGAAACTGGGTTAACACCCAGCCAGAGACAAAGAGAGAGCGAGGAAAGATGGGGAAGAGTGAGAAAACCCGAGAGAGAGAGAGAGAGAGAGAGAGAGATATGAGACTTTCACTATAGGGGATTCTTCTAGTACTTTACCAGTTCACACAGTGAGAATCATGGTCACAGAATAAAAAAGGCGCCATCATGCGCATTAGTCTGATGTGATTGAGTCGGTCAGAGATAACGGAACTGAGAGATTTGTATTCTTTTTAAATGCTCTCCGAGTGAACTGTGACTTTTAGTTTCTTTCCCCCATGTTCAGCACCCCAAAATGTCTGTATGTTTTCTGTTTTATTGTCAGATTGGACAGGGGAGTCTGTGCAAGTATCTGAGGGGGATTGTGTGCCTGTTCTGTGGTGATATGCACTCTCCTTCTAATGAGCTTAAAAGGCAACATTTTAAGAACTGGATTCAATTTAGTTTTTAGATAAAATATACATGTGCATTATGTGCTGCATATACGGGCATATGCAAATTCTTTGAGAGAAAGGCATAACAGATATTTGCCATAGAGAGCAGGGTTTAACCCCCCCCCCCCACTCCCCCACTCCACACCCCATCTATTTCATCTATTTCATCTATTTCATTTATCTAAATTCCATACTTTTCACAGAACAGGTGGAACAGATATAAAGTTATTGCTTGTTCAAATATACATTATATGTATATTGATGAACAGATAGAGACAGATAGATTTTCCGTATTAATAATCCGTATTAATAATAAAATAATCTGTATTAACCATTATAGCACAAGCTACAGAAAGAGACCACAGGGGCTTGAAAATCAGGTCCTGACAGCCCAGTTAACAGTGGCGATAAGAGTGAAGAGAAACCAATGGTGAATTGGCCAGAAACGACTTTCTGCCTAAAAACTACAGTAATCTATATGTAAACATCAATACTAATCTAAGGTCAATCAGTCCTTGGCAAACCCACCATCAGCCAATGCCTCAGGACATTCACCACTGAATCACTCATAAGTCACACACACACTGCACACTGTTGTTTAAGGTGTTTGATGTTTAAATTCATTTTCTCACTGCAAAAGCATTACAGTACATACACAGAAACATAAATGGAACAAATTTCTGGAACAAACATTCACATAGGATATCATACAGTTTTAGTTTGGAGCAAGTTAAAGCCAAATCTGTTTTAGTTAAGACTTTTAATAACAAAAAATACATTATATAATTTAACCTCTGCATCTAGAATTAACAAAAGCATTATATAATGAATGCAATCAGAGACCTGTCCATGTTCCTTCAAACCGCCCCACTTCATATTCTGTTTAAACATATAACTTGAGTAAAATATTTTAAATGGAACTTTAATAATTTTATTACATATATGAGTCTCGAGATGAAAAAACGTTGATTTACATATTTTATTTTACCAAATGTTAACTTTAAAGTGCATACTTGGGAATGGGATAAACAGGTTTAGCCATTTTGCTGGTGTCTTTAATTACCATTAATGCTTCTTTCATATGCTTTTGCAGCTCATTCTGAAAGGGCGAAAAGGGATCTACAAAATGATATAGCCTACAAAGACAATAACACAAACTTGGAACATATTCATCGTGGAAAACATTACAGGGCAATTTGAGTTTTTGTTGGGAGTAACACCATACCGTCACGAATACGAGTCTTTGGACATGGTCTCACTATATGTACTCACACAATGAACATACATCGCAATTCTCTGTTGAGACATAAGGAACTCTTTCTTTTCTAACTCTTTCGTGTCATACGTGTGTGCCTTCACTCGCAACTCACCGTTGAAGTTCCAGGGCGCGAGTCCCTCTGCTCCAGTGCTGTTAGTTACATTCATGTTGCATGATTTTAAAAATGCTAAGCCAGCCAGAAGAAAAAAATTGAAAAAGAATCCACACTTCCTCTTTCACTCCGTCAAGTTTTTCCTCAAGATTATTAGAAGAGCTGTCCTCGTGTTGCGCGGGATGACTTTGTTTGTCACATCATGCTTTCTTGACGCGCGCGGCTCTCGCCAGAGGGGAGAAGCTCATTATGACTCTGACCATCGTGACTGGCGGCTCACCTAAACACACCTCGGGCGCGTGGTTTTCTCTAAATCTACTCGGTTTACAATCCGCCAGATGTGGCTCCCATCTGCGCGGGCGGCTCTGATCTCTTTCCAGGAGTTTAACGCGCGCGACTGAGGCAGCGGACTTTCAATGATGTCATCTACCTCCAGCCAATCACCTGAGAGTCCGCATGTTCCACTGAATCAACCTATAGCTTGTACTGTCCTGTGATGTGCTTTCAGCCCAGCACTGTCTGTTTTAACAAAGTCTGAACCATCCTTCCTAATAAATGCATTTACTAATAATCGTTTTACTGTTGTCAGATAGACCTCATTACAGGATATGACTTGTCCTAGGCGGAGGGTGAATCAACTACAGGCTAAAACAACGTGTGAATGATGGGTTTAACTAGCCTAGTCACGTCTTGAACACTTTGGGTAAAAAAAAAAAAGGTTGAAGGGTATTTTTGAGATGTAACCTATGTTGAACCTATGTAACCTGGGGTTTCTCAACAAGAGGGCGGAACACTAGCAAAACATAAATAAATATTAGACTACAAATATATCACAAAAACTTTTTTTAGTTAACTTACAAGCCAGTAAAATAGTTGACAAACAATTTGAAATGGGGCCTATACCATTTTGTGTTGCTCAACACGCTCCTCGACAGATTGCGACCCGAAAATTCCCAATTAAAATTCTCAAAAACGTCGAACCAATGAGAGCCCGTGTATAATTTGCACAATAGGTAAAACCATAACTTCTATAGGGGTGGGAGAGTGTCCGACTCTTAACCTTAGAGCTACGTTTCTTTAAAAAAAATAAAAATAAAAAGCAACGGACCTGACACCATATGTAGCCTACATGTATTTCACAAATTACAGTTCTTTTCTGCGACGTAAAATAAAGTAGTTGTAGGCTATGCCACTGATCAAACGTCATTTCACTGGGGAGGGAAATCTGAGCAGTCGGAATCCCACATCATCTGAGGACAGTGGTCATATACTCAAATTATGCACGCGGTTAAGGGAAGGCTACGCTTTCCCCAACCAGCCGTACACACGGCTTGTTTCTTGTGTCTGTAGGCTACATGGGTGTAATTGCTTATGATGAGCCAATGGCTCTCAACATATGCGAGGCTCTTCAGCGCAGTACACAGGTTCAGCACCAACGCTCGTGGACAGCGCTCAACAGCCCGAGCTTTTAGCTCTCTTCCAAAAATATCACGTTATAAGCTGGGAATAAAAAAAACAGGCTTCGTACTTTTTGTGTGTCATGTTTTCCCAAAACAACGACAAAGTTGCTATAGATAAATAAACCATTCGACATAGAGCGAAAGTAGAGGGGAAGGAATGGGATGTTTTCTTCACTTTAAGAACTATCCTCCTCCAGAGATTTCGAAAACAGCTGAATGGTTGCTGTCTGTCGCTAGTGCGTGAACTGGCACCAGAGCAATGAATGACAAACGCACGCGCTCAAAGCCGCCGGGGCTGTGTGTTCTGTGATAGTGTGTAAGTGTGTGTATAGTAAAAAGGCAGAAAGAAAGAAAAAAAATGTATCTCACGGAAAGGGTGATTGGGAGATAAGAGCATTTGGGAGCTTGTATAAAGCTTGTAAATGACAGTTAAGCATCAAGACATCCCTTCCTCGCCTCAACCAGCCCCTCTCGGCAGATTCGGAGGGCTTGCACCCAGACTCAAAGATTAATCTGGCAGCTGTCTCACAGCAGACAAAAATTAGATTGATGCCAGCCAAAACAGAGAGATCGCGCACAGAAAATCATTTCAATGGCAGCACAGAGCGGAAACCTGACAGCCACTGACAACCCGGAACGAAATCATCTAAATCATATGCAGGCAGAACGTTCTTTGAGCCAGTGTGCGCTCCGCCGCAGATGAGCAGCGCTGTTAATTAAAGTACACAAGCGTAAAATTTGGAATAAAGAAAGCGCGTGCTGTAACTAAGTTTACAAATGTGTAGGCATCAGTTCGCCTTGTCTTTATTTTGCTTTTCCCAAATTACAATTTGTCATTTGCACGTGCGGCATGCCAGTTATGCAACAGAACGACAAAATGTTGCCAATAATTTAAGCCTAGTTCACACTACATGATTTTAAAACGTCGGGCTGAACTGTGCGGTTCACACTACATGACTTGCTCTCTGAGAAATCAGGAGGGTTCAAGTTGTTGAGCTGTTCACACCACACGACACAACGTGATTGATCCGCAACAGGAGGTAACGCACTACACGAGTTAACAACTCTGTCACCCAACGATTCTATCTTGTCTACAAATCTATCTGTCTAATGTCTATCTTGACGCGAAACAGCACGCGCGCCAATACACAGCGAAGAAGAACACAACACGCGAATATGGACGTCAGACAGAAACTAGTGCTGCAAACTGTTTGCGCGATGATTTGCTCTGAGAAAAAACGCAAAAAAAGAAAAAATAAGAGAGTATGGGCGAAAGAGTGGATGTGCATACGCGAACAGCAGGTCTGTGCTACAGAGAGAGTTGGAGGTGAGATGAGAGTTGGCATGTTTATATCGGAGATGTAGCTGCATGTTTATGTTTGGCTGACGGCAAAAATCGCGTATTTACCCGCGTATTTACCCTACGTATTTACCGCGTATTTATTTACTTGCTCTGATTGGAGAGCAATGACATTTGCTCATGACATCAGTGAGATTGAGTAGTGCGACAGCTCTGGATATCTAGCATGCCAGATATTTTTCTAGGCTCGGCGACGCGTCTGCGAGCGTCTTTGATGCGTTTCATGGCTCTTTCATACTAACAGATTGGCGAGCGTTCATCGCCCGCTAATCCCCCGGGATTTGCAAGCGATAACACCCTGACATGTCGACGAGCTCAACGATTTGCAAATCGGGCTTAAATCGGGCTTAAAATCATGTAGTGTGAACTAGGCTTTAGGAGAGACGCACGCAGCTCCCACGATTTATTTATTTATTTGATTGATTGATTGATTGATCGATTGTAATGTAGCCATTGTAGCCGGTGAGGTAGCAATTACTAAAAGGGGCGTGGCCAGGTAGGTAGAGGGTTTTTAAGCAGGCACCTGTAAGGAGGCCTAGAGAGGAGGTCCAATCTTTTTTGTGGAACTGTGCTGTTTGGTAGCCTTTCCTTGTGTGTTGGTGCACAGAGGTGGTCTGGGTGAGCAGGTAGGCCATGCGAATATTGACTTTTGTTTTATATTTACAAAACCTTTTTCATTGAATTAGATTTTTTTAATGCAGACACAAACATTGTGCTGTCCGGCGACATGTCCATGTTGGTTTGTGCATGAACGGTCTGGTGAGCAGGTAGGCTAAATAAATAGTGATTTGTTTTATTTCATATTTATGAAGCCTTGTTTTACTAAATTAGGAAATTGTTTTAATGCAGACACAAACATGGTGGATTTGTAGGCCGTTGGTCATGCTCGCTGTAGGGGTAAAATCTTTGCGTGGCAGGGGGAGCTGCCACTCGACCAGTCACAGATATATGCGCCTGCCACTCGACCAGTCACGGATATATGTGCCTGCCACTGCGTTATATGCGCCTGCCACTCGACCAGTCACAGATAAATGCTCCAGCCACTCGACCAGTCACAGATATATGCGCCTGCCACTGCGTTATATGCGCCTGCCACTCGACCAGTCAAAGATAAATGCTCCAGCCACTCGACCAGTCACGGATATATGCGCCTGCCACTGCATTATATGCGCCTGCCACTCCACCAGTCACAGATAAATGCTCCAGCCACTCGACCAGTCACGGATATATGCGCCTGCCACTCCATTATATGCGCCTGCCACTCGACCAGTCACAGATATATGCTCCAGCCACTCGACCAGTCACGGATATATGCGCCTGCCACTCGAACTTACACAATATGTAATATATGTTTTAAAACCAAATGCAGCGCATAGGCCTATCCCCTGAAGCCAGCGGGAGCCAGAATACAAGACAGACCATATACAAGACAGACCCACAGACAGTGCAATGCTGATCTTATTTACCTGTTTCTCATCTGATCTTATATTTTATTCGCTCTTTTTATCCGTATATGGGAGTGCGCTCGTGGCTCTAGCCTCGCACCAGCCACACGATCTCTCACTGTTTTCATCTACCAGACACTCGGGATTGATACACGAAAACACACAGACAGTGCAATCCTGCTCCACGAGCGCACACTCCCATATACGGATAAAAAGAGCGAATAAAATATAAGATAAGGTGAGAAAATGGGTAAATAAGAGCAGGATTGCACTGTCTGTGTGTTTTCGTGTATCAATCCCGAGTGTCTGATAGGTGTAAACAGTGAGAGATCGTGTGGCTGGTGGCTGGCGCCGCTTAATAGAGCCACGACCCCACTCCCATATACGGATAAAAACAGCGAATAAAATATAAGATCAGATAAGAAATAGGTAAATAAGATCTGTATTGCACTGTCTGTGTGCTCTCGTTTATCATTAGGAGTGTCTGATAGGTGTAAACCGTGAGAGACCGTGTGGCTGGTGGCTGGTGCGAGGCTTAATAGAGCCACGAGCGCACTCCCATATACGGATAAAAAGAGCGAATAAAATATAAGATCAGATGAGAAATAGGTAAATAAGATCAGCATTGCACTGTCTGTAGGTCCGTCTTGTATATTAAAACAGTGAGAGATTTTGAGGCAGGCGCAAGCCTCACGAGACTGGTGCTCAGGAATAAAAAAAGCTGGTAGAGTAGTTGTAAGTCAGGCGAAAAGCGTTTGGTTAATGGTGAATATTGACCTATTGTGCGTACCGTTCTGGCTCCCGCTGGCTTCAGGGGATATGCGCTGCATTTGGTTTAAAAACATATTTTACATATTGTGTAAGTTCGGGTGGCAGACGCATATATCCGTGACTGGTCGAGTGGCAGGCGCATATATCTGTGACTGGTCGAGTGGCAGGCGCATATAATGCAGTGGCAGACGCATATATCCGTGACTGGTCGAGTGGCAGGCGCATATAATGCAGTGGCAGACGCATATATCCGTGACTGGTCGAGTGGCAGGCGCATATAATGCAGTGGCAGACGCATATATCCGTGACTGGTCGAGTGGCAGGCGCATATAATGCAGTGGCAGACGCATATATCCGTGACTGGTCGAGTGGCAGGCGCATATAATGCAGTGGCAGACGCATATATCCGTGACTGGTCGAGTGGCAGGCACATATATCCGTGACTGGTCGAGTGGCAGGCGCATATAATGCAGTGGCAGACGCATATATCCGTGACTGGTCGAGTGGCAGGCGCATATATCTGTGACTGGTCGAGTGGCAGGCGCATATAATGCAGTGGCAGACGCATATATCCGTGACTGGTCGAGTGGCAGGCGCATATAATGCAGTGGCAGACGCATATATCCGTGACTGGTCGAGTGGCAGGCGCATATAATGCAGTGGCAGACGCATATATCCGTGACTGGTCGAGTGGCAGGCGCATATAATGCAGTGGCAGACGCATATATCCGTGACTGGTCGAGTGGCAGGCACATATATCCGTGACTGGTCGAGTGGCAGGCGCATATAATGCAGTGGCAGACGCATATATCCGTGACTGGTCGAGTGGCAGGCGCATATATCTGTGACTGGTCGAGTGGCAGGCGCATATAATGCAGTGGCAGGCGCATATATCTGTGACTGGTCGAGTGGCAGCTCCCCCTGCCACGCAAAGATTTTACCCCCTCTCCATGCTCGTTCCTATCTTGGAAGTTAGTCCAGGATTGGTGGATGTTGCAGGTAATTTAAAGTTTGTACAGTGTTTGTAAGTGTCTTGATTTTATTTAATGAGATTAAAGTAAAAAATGTTTTGTGGTTAATTGTGTATTGCTAATTATGTATGTTTTTTTGTATTAGGTTTAGTTGGTCGCTGTTCCTCGTGTGTTTGTTTTTTTTTTTTTTTTTGATTTCCCCGTTTAGCCAGTACCTGCATGTGCGCTGTATGTCTCCAGCGCAATGAGTGTTTAGATGTTGTGAATCGTACTGGCTAACGGGGTGTTTTCTTTTTTTTCTTTTTCCTTGTTTGTATATCACTTCCCAGCCTCGTGTTGCTAGCCAACCCTTGCACTCTCTGTACTATACTGATGCTTTAAAACACATGAACTATTTATTTGCATGAGACTTGAGGTTGTTGTGTTATTGTTTTTTTTTGGTTTGGTTTGAGTGTGCGGTATTTCTATTTAATATGATTTTGGGGTTGTTTGTGTAATGTACTTTGTGTTATCCTGTGTGACAAAGTTGGGAGTGTATTGGGGTTTGTAGGGGGTTGGCTGGTTGGGAACATCCGTTGAGGGGAAATTAGTTTTTTGGTTCTACCATGTACTTTCTTTGGATTTGATGTATGTATTGTTGTTTATTTATCAATAAATCCTTTTTTGTGAGTACATTGAAGTTAGTTCTTTTATCTCCCTTGTTGGAAGGAACGGTTGCCTCCTTGGTAACACCATTTAATGAGGCCAGGTACTTAGCAAACTATTTATTTGATTGATTGATCGATTGTAATGTAGCCATTTAATGAGGCCAGGTAAATGGCTGTCACAATAGAAAAAACCTGCGCGCATTTCCCCCCATGCGTAACAAAAAAGAAGATATTTAAACAAAGAATGCTTGTGACCATTTACTTCCACTGAAAAACAAAAAAATCTCAAAATATCTTTTTTTACGTTTCAAAGAACGTTATGCAGGTTTGGAACATTAACTTTAAAACACCTTTAAAAATATTTCATTAATACCATTTCATTAGATAAAATAACAAACCAAGTTAGAACTCATTTGATATTTTACTACAATGCAGTGGTTCCCGATGCTATTTTTGGGGCACTGTGGCTGATTTTAAATGGTGAGTTATTCTATTTTATAAAAATCTGAGATATCAAAGAAAGGCCTATGTATTGAGAATAGTCCATAGGTTTTTAAGAACAGTAGCATGTCTAAAAATACAGGAACATAAAATTGTAGACCTGGAACTCAAATAAAATTAATGACTTTTACAGGGAGGATTTATCACATTGATGATGTGCTGACACTGCACCAACACCCACATTATCACACACATAAAGAAATAACACATTTGTTAGATCGATTACAGGCAGTAATCCTCAGGATTATGTTGTTGAAGTCATCATTTTGAACTGACACTAGAGACCGAGCATGCAATTAGATGAGAGAAACCTCTTTATAATTATACTCACCAACACTATGAGCTTTTGTCACAACAGCTATTTTGTGTATGGAAGTGAAGAAATTTCTGCATCTAATCCCTCTCTGTGAAACCAGGCTTAGTGTATTTGTGCATTTGTCCAGCCTAATATTTACACCCACGGTAGGCCAGCAGTGGCTTTAGCTCTGATTGATCAAAGAACTGATGCAATTAGGTCACATGATGTGCCAGAAGGAGAGACAGTGAAGTGATAGATGTGGCTGTGTTTAGGTTTTCATCATCAAGGCCATGAGATCCTACTGGAGCCAGGCATGCTGGGACTAAATGATTTTAATGGTGTATAATATTGAGAGAGAGAGGGAGAGAGATGCTTTTCAGGACACTAATCATGTTTAATTTCAGGTGAGCAGCCTTTGTCAAATTGGCTATAGACCTTATGTAGCCCCGCCCCTTTTCAGCGCAGGCTTGTTGTCTTTTGTCTTCCGGTCTGTATTTTCACAACGATCCTGCATATTTATAAATGAACGGCTCGTTTTAAAAAATCTTCCCTGTCTACTGACATTTGTTAAGACATCTGCTTTAAACATTACAATCCTCGTGATAACTTTCGTTAACTTTACATCAAGTAGGCCTAAATCCACTTCAAAAGCTAATTACTCCTGGACAGCAATGCCATAGAAATATACAGAGCGACCGCAAAAACGGAAGTTCAAAGACAATATTCTAAAGATGGCGGCGCCCTTGTTTCTCTGGCGCATAAGGTCTATAGACCCTCTGCACAGCTTTGTTAGACATGGTAGGCTGTTCCCATATATATAGGCCTATGCAGTGGGTTCACATGTCTATGTCACATTTATAGGACACAATTATAATATAATATTTTCCTAGCATATTCAAACCTCATAGGATGAAAGCGTGAGGAGGCGTGTGCATGTGTGTTCCTCTCAAAGGCAGAGATGCTCTGCTAAGAGCAAAGAGGGAATTCAGTTACATTCATAGAGCAAAAGTACATCTTTCACAGCACAGCTTCACTAAACTCCCAGCAGCCCGTCCCACAGAGCGGCCAATCTGTTTCCATTAGCTGAGCAGGTACAGGCAAAAATTAAAGCAGATAAAAACATGATGTGCTAAGTGACTTGGATGATTAGTCTGTTATTAAGATAATGTCTGTTTCGTGGCACCAGTAATCCACAGGGACAAAGGATTCACCACAACGACATCAAACAGCACCACAGAGAGAACATTAACAGTGAGAACTGCTGTAACATCACCCACTCACCTCCCATTTCCTCATCTGTAAAAAGAGGAAGAGACACACACAGAGAACAGCTATAAAGTTTTAACACAACAAATGAACAAAATCCATATACTCCAGTACAAGAGTTTTGATATTAGCTACATTTGTAATTCACAAATTTAAACTGTTCATTTTAAAACTGTATTTTAATATATATTTAATTAGGACAGATTAATTTAAACATCCTTTGAGAATCAGTCCCTCTGCAGCTCATTGTCTCTAAATTTGGCAGGAAATTAAAATATCACATCACCGTCCCTCTTAAAACAAACACAGTTTATTGCAGTTTGTTAATTTAGGTTTGCTTATTTGGTAGCTTTGTGCAGAGAAGCTGCACAAAGACCATCACAGATCACCACACAACATTACTTTATTTAAAAGACAAATAAATCACTGTGGAAAAAAACGGGTCCAAGGGTTCAACAGCTTGTCACTGGGGCAGAAGCTTACACCCTTTTACCCTACTGGCACATATTAGTAGAGACAATTCACCTAATTCACTCAACCTGGTTCCAAACCTGCTATGTCCCAGAAGACAAAAGAATATATATATATATATATCACAATGAAACGCGAACACACACACACACACACACACACACACTAGGGGTTGCACGACTACTGATTTTTGCTAGTCGATTTCTTATCAAAACAATACTCGAGTTACTCGACTACTTGTGGTAGGCCTACATGCTTCTGTAAATGAAAAGACATGAAATAGTTATTATCAATAAATGTTTATTAATTCATAGCCTAATGCAACAATTACATAAGTAAACTCTCAAAACATTATAATTATGACATTACATATTTAAATTTCCATATAACAGAGTAAAGCCAAATAAATAGCCGTTCTTGCCTTTCATTTCAGACGCAATGTCCGCATTTAGAGCCCGTTCACATATTGCGTTTTGTGCGCGTGCAAATTCGTTATTTAAAATGTAGGCGCGCTATGAAGCGACAATACAGGCGGGCCTATGCCGCGGCAAAATGAAAACAGGCTTGTTCAACTTGAACTGGAACTTCACAGACAGATCGCGGTAGTTTGATGTCATTCGCCGATCTGTCTGTCCGCTACGCTCGCTCCGTGCCAGTGGACACGCAGCGCGCCGCAGGTCATGTGACAAAAACCAACGGATCAGCTTCGGCCTTTCTGTAACAACATTGAAAGCTCGGCCGAACAGCTGATCATAGCTGTACAGGGCGGCTTTTTATTGTTCATCTCTATAAATATATCTAGTAGTAAAGCTAATGCAAGGGCTAGAAATCAATTAATCATTTGCTTATACTTCCTCGTCATCATGGAGAGCGCAGTTCATGGTTGCATAGCAACGACAGACGCCATGGGAGCGCAAGCACTTGTGGAACGGAGAAAGTTTTCATGCGCGCTTTCCATGCGTTTTTAGTCGCGATATTTGAACGGCACCTTACAGAGTTGGCAAATTACAAATTTTTCTGTCATCTTGATGAAATACTGATGTGTGTTTCTGCTGGTGACGTTCGCCATTTTGAATTAATTTATGGTTAATACACGCTCGGGTAGTCGATTAGTTACGACAGCGTCGACTAGTGGTTAAAGTAACGTTAGTCGATCTCTCGACTACTCGACTAGTCTGTGCAAGCCCTAGTGTATATATATATATATGTATTTACTGAAAAAATAATTCGGTAAATAAGACACTATGAGAAAACTGGGCCATTGTAATTCTTTAAGAATTTAAAATATTTGGTTAAGGCTGTTTACTTGTTTATAGGTTTTTATGTAATGTGTTTGCTTTAGGCTGTAAGTGACTGTTGCAGGTAGGAGGAAGAGATATAACATTTTATTCCAATCTCTGAAAAGAAGCAGAGTTCAACTATTGCACATGGCTAGCAAAAAGACACGGCATGAACCTCAGCATGGGTAAATACAATAGGACACCATTAGTGACTTTGAGAAGTACGTTTTGGAGAACAGGAACCTGTTTCTAAGGAAAGCCAAAGAGCATAAGTACAGGCACTATACATATTTGTGTGAATTTCAGTTGCATCAGCCAATGCAGAACTATTTCTTACTATCGGCAGCACAAGCTAAAAGTTACAAGCTAAACTGTTTTTGTTGTTGTTGTTGTTTTAGAGTGAGAGGAAGCACACATTAAAATGTCCAGTCAAACTTATATGAGCAGAAATTTATGAGCATATAAATGTGTGTGAGGAGGGTAATTGCCTACAAACACACACTGGTTTTTGGGCCCTCTTTGCCTCCCCTGCATTTCCACATTTTTCTCTGATGTGGTTATGTTAAATTAGATTTCCTGCAGCATAGCTGATCTAATTGGACATAACTTGCCTTCAGGGAATGCCAGTATTACCCAGCATGCACCTCTCAGGGGAGCACTCATGAGTATGTAAGTGGTGGTGGTTTCTGCAGGTGTGGAGTGAGAGAAAATAGATCTAATTGAGCATCTCTAAGACAGGTATGATGCAAACTCTACAATGCATCATGACTTCCTTGACAAAATGTGCTTTTTTCAACTATAAATGTTGTTGAATGTCTATGTCATAAAAGTGACATCTGCACCTGTTTTTATGGTTGCGTGCTTGTGCTGAAGTATAGGCTAATGTAATTCTTGGTCAACTGATCTGTTTTTGTACAGTGATGTGACGGAAAAGCAAAATAGATTAGGGTTTGTTTAAATTTACACCAGCTCACCTCAAACTAGAAGTTGTTCTGTTTCCCTGTCAACTTCAACCTTCAATCTGACTTAAGCACACACCAAGTACACAAAACAAAATATGTAGAACCAAAGTAAGTATCTCAGTTACTGTTGAGGACGAGAATTGGTGTAACATTACAGGCAGATAAATGAATTTAAGTGAAAGGCCAATCACAGAGCTATATACTTGTAGAATTCATCTGAGATCCGCTGACAGTTCAGTGCTTCAGAAGACGTATGTGCGTGTCTGCGTGAGAGAAGACATTTGATTGACAGAGGCTAAACACAGCCTGACTTCCTCTCACAAACAACCCTATTTATAGCAGCAATCCCACCTCTGCTTGGATTCCTGTTTTCCAACAGCGCTTCAGTCTTCCTTATTTTCCCAAATAAAATTAGGCTCATTAAGTGGTTGGCTTCACATAGGAGGATTGCGTTGATCTTCAGAGAGATCTGTGAGCATTCTTTTCATTACAGTTTGAGTCTGAGACAGGTACAGTTACTGCATGCTCCACCAGACTGAGTTAAAGCCAGAAATTACACCAAGAGGTCAACTGTGTTTGATCTATCCTTAGCTGAACACTGTGTCAAACGCATGCTTTATCACTGCGAGAGGTATATAGAGAAAAGACAGATATCCAATAGAGCAATTATTATGGATACTGACATATTGACTTGAGCTTAAAATTCTTCCTGTAGTCTGCAGGGAGAGCACTGCTTCTATCCCATTTGATTTTGTCTCTGCATGCCCTTGTTAATGGCCATAATGATCTTACCCTTTTCTAATGTGATTTACAGCGTACTGTAGAACATTGTTTATCATCTTAACATAATTCAGGAGGTTCCAGTAGTCATTATATTTCTTTAATATTTATTGTATGAGTCTTAAAACAGTAATTAATAATTGTTTTTCTTTTACAGTCCCTTGTATTTACCAGAGCTGGAATCAATAAATGGTCAAAACAACTAGCCACTGAACCGAATTCAAATTTTGAAATTATTGCATTTATTAGGTTGCATATTTCAGCTTATCTTCAAAAAATGGAGAATATATTCATATTTTATGGACATCAGGGTTTAGAATTATGTTCTTATAAAGCACAGAGTTTTTATAGATGATTTACATTTTATATGTTGTCTAAAAAATATATATATATATGAAAACTTTATTCTCTAAAAGCAAGAAAAAGCTTAAATTAAACATCAGACCAGGCTCTGAAGTCTGAAGGCTCTGTAAACCATAGACTTGTGTTAGGCTTTGTTTAAGAAAAAAATGACTTTTTCATGATATGGCAGACCGAGTGATTGGCATCACTGTGATTTGAGTGAATTCGCTCTCATCTTTCATCACTCCCTGTACAGCAGTTCATACTTCATAATGTCTGTCCTGCTGTTGATAGTAGCACACCACAGCCCCATCCCTCTACGTGACTCCAAATGAAATCCCAATGTCTCCAGACTGCTTAAGCAATAGACTTCATGGGAAATGAGAGAGATTAGTGGGAGAAAAGGGGACAGAGTGACGGCCCACAAATCAATAGCTGCTTCACAGATGAGCAGAATTTATACCTCTGTAAATAGAGCCGAGTCAGTCTAGCGGACAGTAATCAGATTTAGACTTATGTGCTGATGAAGAAGCCGCTGAGGAGCACAGTAAACATACTCAGAGAGAAAGAAGGACCCAGGGCAAATGTTTGGGGTTGAGGATGAATGAAAGACAGGACAGTTTTTGTAAGAGAAATTGCACAAGGCAAAAAAGTCCAAATGTGCATGGCTCAGGTCCCAGAACTATAAGATGCAAGACTTTATGTTTTGGTGTTTTCATGCTTCTCCTATTTACTGAGAGTGGACTCACTGCTCCGTTGCCAGATCATTATGCTGGAGAGATGCAGGGAAGACAGGGCACAAGGGATGTTGTTACTTTTGGGCTGCTTTTATCCAGGGTACAGTAACTGTGGGCAGAGATATAATCAAGAGTCCTCCTGAAATACACCAACAACTGCGATTTTGGGCTGTGTAAACACTTTAAACACTATCCTGTTGCCAACCAAGAGGCAACCCTGACAAGCAAACCATCTGGGCAATACCCAAGGTGTAAAGCTCCGTATATATTCCATCATATAACTTGGTCAAATCCATGATCTTCTCCCTGAGGTCTGTTGAAGATGCAGGTTAGCTTTCTGTTTATACTGGCACTGCAGTGTAATCTACAGGGCAACATGAACCAGCTGAGCCAAAAGACAGCGAACACTCCATCAGAATAAATGCCAGTGGGTCCTTGTCTCCCCTCGCAGTTAAATGTCATTCTTTTACGTTCTCCTCCTCTCACTCACCTCTGTTCGTTCTCCCTCTGCCTCTCTCTCCTCCCATTTCTGACAGTTGCTCAAAGCTGTGTGATTATTATGCGACTAAAATCAATGACATTCGGGAGAACCTGTCCTGCAGGAAAGGTCACGCACACACTTTCTCTGTCCCTCATATATATGAAGGGTGAGAGGATTCTAACAGATATCACACCACATATGACCAAACACAAAACATGTATAACTACAGCGATCACATACAGTTTAAAGGGAACTAAAAAAGCATGTCAATATGCACAGCAATTTGCTTTCCAGAAGTAAACGACTGAACGATCTGCTCTTAAATCCTCTGCAGGTCAGAACTGCTTTGAAGAAAAGGGTCTATTAGAGGAAGAATGCAAAACCTCAGCTGACTGAATCAATACGTAATGAACACACTGGCCTCCTAAGAATACTACTGACTCTAAATGAACAGAACCATTTAAAAGTCGTCTATCAAGAGAGCGACCACATGGAGATCATGCTTTAATCGTTTCATCTCTAAAGAGCTGACTGCAGTCCAAAAGATTCACCATTTTTCACCAGGTTTAGACAAAATTCAAAATTGAATCTTGGCTTTACTTGATTCATGAGCTGGAGTCTCATTTGAACTGGCCACACCCCAAATGAAGTTGAACTGAATTGACAGGAAAAGGAACGTAATGAATTGCAATTCAAGGTGATGCATTCTGGTAAGCCCTTCTCCACCTTGCGAAGGTAATTTATATTATGAAATATTCACTAAATCAAATTAAGTGGCTATAGAAATCTGTCTTTAAGGCCTATAAAACCTTTCAACTATTTTTTTAAACTTTCAAACAAGACCTTGTCATTCTAACATTCAAAGATATGGAAAGCTTTATTTTTCTACTCAAAGATAAAACTTAAATTAATTTCTTTAATTTTAATTCCTTACTATTTGAATTACAATTCTGCGTTCTGTTTGCTACATCAATTCAAATGAAATCCAGGAACTGAATTGGAATTTAAAAGGCATTCTCAATTCTGAATTAATTCCTTCTCTCCAGTGTTAACAAATAAACTCGCGTTTCTGACATGCACTACAAAGTTGCTATTTTTTTTGGTTAATTAAAGCAACAACAAAAAAGGTCTGTTGAGAAAGAGTTTAACTAATTAAAGCCCCCCATAAGCCTAAGAAATCCTGGAATCAGCCCTAGATTATGCCTATTTTCCATGCAGAAGGTCAAAATAAATCCCAAGTCATGCACAATACACAAGGGCAAGGCAACTGAATCCTGAGCAAATTCACAAAACTGTTGCAGAAAAAGCTCTACATTATTAGAGAGGTAAATTATTTAGACACTCTTATCCTGCTAGAAATGTTTATGGAGACTATGAATGTTTGTAATATGAGCAATAACAAGAAAACTCATCTTTCACAACATTGTGGATCTGGAATTGCTATCATTGATCAGAGCACACCTAGACAGTTTCTTTATGAGGCAATTCCTCACCAGCTTAAGAGACACCCCCCCCCCCCCCAAAAAAAAAAAACAGAGGATGTTTAGGACTTTAATTATTACTAAATATTCTGTGTGTGTAGAGTCTGTTGTTTCTCAGTGGACTTCTTAAAGTGGTAATATGTTGATTTAAGAAACAAATTAAATGCAAAACCTAGCAAATATCTAAATAATTCACACTAGCTCTGTATTAATGAAAGTTTGGGGATTTTGAGATTTCCAAGAGCATCTGAGGACGAACTCTGTGGGAGGACCGGGAGTAAGTGTTTGCTACACAATTTTGTGTGTGTGTGTCCATGGTCAGTTTCACACAGGCATTAAGGGTTCATTAGTTCAGTTCATTCTAATGTTGATTCTGGGTGACACATCAAACAAGCTTGTGATTAGATCAGAGAGCTGCCGTACCATGTGATGATTGTTCTTATTATGTCTAGAGATTCAAGAAAAGAAAAAAAAACTATAGAAACAATTGAAAATATTCTAGAGCTTTCCACCACTTTATGAATGTTATAAATTTTACATTAGAAATAACATTCAGGGACTGGTGCAAGCAGGAAGATCGCTTCTGCAGTCTGTTCAGTCTACCCACTTATTAACCTTATCAGTCATTCAATCCATAATCAATATTCAGTTCCACCCATAGTAGAAGAGTCACCAGAGAGTGGAAGAGAAATATGCTTATCTGGCATAAGAAAAAAGTGTGATAGTATCACCCCAGCTCAGAGCTCTAAGTGATTGTGTCAGCACTGACAGTGTCTGTCTGCACCTACCATCAACACACATCACTGCTGCCTCTCTACTCAGCAGATTAATCTCTCCACAGACATTAAATAACCCAATGAGATGTTTGTCCAGCACCTCCAACCTACGTTATTTAAAGCATGTTATCTGACTGAGGCTAAAGAAAATAAAGTTTGACTTCATCAGGATAGAAAAAGGAAGCCAGATTTACAGTCTAAAACTAAAAACCACCCCAGCATTCTCTTAATTTTAATTTGTATCCTTGTAGTTATAGGAAAAGTAGGTTTTTTTCATGCAAATGTGCAGAGCAGAGCAAGCAAATCTTTGAGGGTTTTGGCATTCAATAAAGCACTCTTCAAAACTACAAAAAACATCAACAAAGACAGACACTGGAAATTCTCTTCCATTTACTATTCCATTTCCAAACGTTCTACACCACTATTATTTTTATTTTTTGGTATAAGTTGATTAATATATATATATATATATATACACACACACACACACTGTATATAATGTATATATAAAGCAATAATCAAATCTTCCTAACACAAGCATCCCTTTTCATCATCAATATTTGTATGTACCTGCTGAAGATAAAATAGGAATCATGGGGCTAAAAAAAAAAAAAAAGTAAAAAGAAGAGTGAAGAGAGAAATAAATCATCTCTCCCAATCATTCCAATATTCAAAACAGGGCCAGAATGATACAGATGCAGAGAGCTTCCATGTTTTAGGCCTGTAGTATTACAGGTTACGAGATATACAAGGGAAAGGGAGACAAACCACAACATGTAAAATGTGCTGAACACTCACAGTCTCACACAGCAGCCTGCAGTTTGCCATCAAATCCAAAATACTGTAGTTTTTAAATGTCTCTTTGCAAAGCATGCATCACATTATAACAGGGTCACAAAATAATCTACACACAAAGGTAAACATTGGACTGAAATGAACAACCTTGTTAAAAATAAACTGCTCACTTATCATTGGGATCCTTTTGTCATGCATTTAAATTTTATGCCATTAGTTCTTCTGGTGATTAGGAACAATATTATCTACTGTATATTAGTGATATAAACTACTGCTTACCAAAAATGTCACAATATACAGTACAGCTAAATGGCTGTTAATGGAGAAAGAAGCCTCTCGGAATCAGTTGGTGTAGTTACAACATCTACCAGTAGGGGCTAACAGGGCCACTCTACTGTTGAGATAAGTTCGCTTTCTGAAATTTCTAAAAAAAAAAAACCTTGAAAACTTGAGTTTTCACAGTACATCAAGACTTATACAAAGATCAACTAAAAGTTGATTCCTCATCATATGACCCCTTTAATTTATACCCCTATGCATTTCTTTTCCCATAATGATTTTTGTATTTTATTTTTTCAAATCTACAAAGGAGGTTTGTAGCCTACTCGTCTGCACAAAGCTGCTTTGATTTCTGGATATCGTTTGCATGTTTGAACACTGTCAGAACACATCACTGCATTTCAATGACACTGAGGTCACTCGACTTGGCGATTAAAGGATTTCTTCTGTTTGATCCCTTCTGTTTTTGGGCTTGATATGACAAACAGATGCTCCGACGTTTACATGTAAAACTGATACAACTTCTCAATTTTACAACACCGTTATACTCCCTCAACAAGTATTGACAGCTGGGATGAAGCTTGTATCTTATTGATATGGAATGTCTTGTTTTCTTCAAATGTAATGCTTTGTACAAATGTTCAGATGCCGTTTTCACTGTCCACAGCCCATTGTTTTAGTACAGCTGTGGGTAAATTATTTATCGCTTTAGAGAGCAGTGGTTTCCACTACAGTAACCTCTCATATACACCATTCTAGGAACTGCTCTGATGTTTTTTCCACCTGTCAACTTTCTGTCTGATGGTACACTGATTTGGGTCCTAGTCTTTAGAAATTCTTTTATACGGCTTTCAACTCTTGGGAGCTTCATCAACTCTTCCCTGGGGTGCTCTAAAATGTTTTTTTGTTTTTTTTCAGCCATTTCATACTCAAAGCAAAAAACTGTTCAGAAGAGTAAAGGTTAAAAAAGGAAGCTTCCATATGGCAAAACAACAGAAAAACTTCACTGTCTTTTTAATGTTGTTACTTCTATGTTGACATCATGGAATCATACCATGCACCACTGCAACAGTGTCTAATTGGCAATATTGAATGAGCTGATGATGCTGCCCTTATAGACCAAACAACACCATGTTAGCATTAGTGCATTAACAGGACTGTGCAGGAATTCTGAAGGAGATTTTTATGAATGGGATTGATTTTAAGATACTCTTTTTTGTTTTTAAAGCCTTACATGGTACTGCTGCAACATATAGCTGATCTGATCCAGGTGAAGAAACCAAAGAGAACATTATGCTCTGAGTCATTAAACCTCTTAGTGGTCCCGCGGAAGTAGCAGAAAATGAGAGGAGACCGCTGCTCCTAGGCTGTGGAATGGGTTACCTCATTACATCCGGCAGTGTTCCACTCTTAGAGAGTTTCAACGAAATTTAAAATCGTATTTTTTTATTCTAGCATTTGATCATACATGAGTGTTGTGCTAGTGGTGTAACAGGTTTTTATTTATGGCTCGTTGATTTTATGGTTTTTAATGTTGTAATGATACAGAATTTGAATGGGATTTTATGATTATTTTGCTTTGTCCCGTGTACAGCACTATGGCCAACTGTTGTTGTATTAATATGTGCTTTATAAATAAACTGAACATGAATGAGGCCAGAGATTTTGGTAATTACAGTATCACGATATTTTGGGAAAAGAAATGTGGTTTACAGGGGAAAATGAAATCCTTGTTATGTGGTAAGCAATGTGACACTGTAAGAGATGCTTGTGCAGTTCATAGTTAATGGTTGATTGCACATGTGTGTTGATGCATACACTCCGTAACATGGGGAATAGGTGCTCTAGGGGCATGTGGAGAGATTTGGGACCTCTGCAAAAACTGTTGGCCTGATTAAGTCAATCCTTGTAAAATACACACACACACACACACACACACACACACACACACACACACACACACACACACACACACACACACACACACACACACACACACACAAACACACAAACACACACACACACACACACACACACAAACACACACACACTCAGGTGCAAGAATAAAGACTGCATGCTCCACTGGCTTTGAGATAGAGAGATGGAAGGAGTGACGAGAGGAAAGAGAGGCATGGGAATGAAACGATAGTGAAAGAATAGAGAATGAAAACTTTACGATTTACGTTCCTGTGCTCTCAAACCCACATGTGCAGGAATGCCTGAGCTCCCACACGTGTAGCTACATAAAAATTCAAGTATCGTAATTGAAAATATAATTTGTAAAGAAAAATAAAATTTTATGCAATTGTATGTTATTTATGCCATCATAACTTGAAATCGTGCAATAATAATTATATACTACTTACCTACATGTCTAATAAGAGTTGTAAATGAAATTGTCTCGAATAATATAAGCCAGAAGATAAAACCATGAAAACAGGTAGATGTTTTAAAAAATAACTTAAATAATTAAATAATCGAAAACTTAAATTACTAAAAGAATTAAGAAATCTTAAAAATAACCTCAAAATGTGAGCTATTTATTTGTAAAATACATATAACTAGAACCAGCTTAGCAGGTTTAAGCAGGTCTTCAGCCTGGTCAAGCTGGTGGACAGCAGGTCTCAACTTGACCAGCTGAAATGTACCCAAGAGCCCTCTAAAACCAGATAACAGACCATGCTGGGAGACCAGCAAAGAACAGCAAACCAGCATAGGCTGCTTTTAGCTGGTTTCTTTTCAGCAGAACTAACAGATCAAGCCAATAAATGCCTGAGATTTTACCTCTGTCTACACTGCTTGTTCTTGTGTTTAATGAAGTTAACTTTAATCGAGTTGAGTTTGGCACTGAATTCATTGTATATGGTGTGTTTCTCGTGTAAGTTCTATAGAATTATTGGGGCTTCAGGCCAGAGGCAGTATCTGCCTCAATAAAACAATTGATAAAGTTGCTATAGCCAACTGAACTGCTGACAAAGCAAATGGCTTTTTCCATGAGGTTTTTTTTTGTGTGTGGCTTTTTCTGATGTTTATCAATGTTATAAAATCTCTACAAAGTAACCCTGTAAATTAACTGGTTGACCTAAAGCAAAACCGTAAACTGAAAGAGTCACTACGGACTAAAGTCACTGCGATGATCACCACTAGTTTTTGATAATATCACCTATCTCTCTCATAGTCTCATTTGACTAAATCAGATTAATTGAGAATCTGCTTTGAAGTGATAGAAGAACTACTGTTTATGCCCCTTTATGCCACACCTCTTTACTTGGGAAAGAGAGATAGAAAAGATAGATTTATTTTTTTTTAAATGAAAATGAATAAATGAATAAACCAGAGTCAGATGACTTACAGACTACACACCCTCAGGACTACTTTCTCCTCCCCTTAACCTAATAGATAGCGAGTCAAATTAGTAAAACTAAAAACTTTTCATATACAAATGGCATAAGTCTGAAGATGGCAATATTAGGAAAACACTTACAGACAATTAGTTTCCTCCAATTATTTTTGCCATGGATCTGGCTGCAGTTTGCACACTATGAGAAAGAGCTGTCCTTCCTGCTTTTGGAATACGAACATAACACGCATTCATGCATGCACACACTTGTGTTCTCATTTGAATATAGCGAACGATCAGCATCACATACAGCCACAGACTTCTACATCTCACCCTCTTCTGGTTCTCTCGGTCCTCTCCCTCCACTTTTTATATTTCCACCCATTTACGTTATTATATAACACTCTCAGGGGCTCTAAGTGCAGTGTGTTCTCTCTGTTTAAGAGGTGCATGTTTGTATTAGGATCATTATTCACCACCAAAAGACAGAGAGGTACCTGAGCAAGTAATTAGATGTGTGAGAGAAAGAAATGTGTGTGTGTGTGTGTGTGTGTGTGTGTGTGTGTGTCAGACAGCGAGAGATAAATAATTAAACTAATCAAAAACAAAGCAGTTATATCTAAATGGAAAGTTAAGCTAATGTAATGCAATGATGAGCATCCGTTTTCCGATGAACAAGAACACAGTTAAGTGGCTAAGGAGGACATGCAAAACATCCTTTCAGCTGTTTTTTATAGTGATCACTTCCTGGCAGCAAAAAACAACCAAAATTGTTTTTAAAAGCCATAAAGCTGAAATTGTGACCCCTTTCATACTCTTCAGTTGAGCATATAACATTCCAGTACATTGTAGGAGAAGATACAATTATGCAAATATACTCTTAAAAAAAGGTGCTTTAGATGACAAATGGTCCTTGCTGGAACCATTACCGCTCAGAGAATCCAACGCAAATACGGTGGTGCTCATGTAATCTTCACAGCTCTCAGGGGTTCTTGGCATCACAAACACGGTTCTAAGCCTCTTTAGAGGGTTCTTGTTTAACAACAACAAAAAAGATTGAATTGTTTCTTTGATCAAGTACAACATCGGGTAAGTGGAACTGTTATTTTTTGTTGACTTCCCTTTGACTTTATTCTATTTGACACGTCCATTTGCTCTGGTTCTGTTAAATAATGTGACATAAAATAATAACAGTGAGATTAATAATATAACAATAACATAATATAATAATAATATTTTCTCTCTTCCCTGTCTGATTTCTTTGTAAAGGTCTTGTATCTTAATAATTTCAAATTAATTTTCAAGAGCTTATTATGGTGTCTTTTAATGTGGTTCTGTCACTTCTGTCTAGTCTATTTCTTGGTTTTGTGACAGAGCCCTGACACTCCTGTTTTGTCTTGTACTGTGTGCTTTCATGTTGTCATGTTTTGTGTGAACACGTGGCTTATGAGTGTTTCATTAGCTGCGTGTTCTCTTTGTGTGAGCACATGGCTTGTGATTTGTTTTACTGGCCATGTGCTTGTGTTCAAGTCATGTTTGGTGTGAGCACATGGCTTGTCATGTATGTTTAGTTGTGCCATGTGCTCTCCTGTCGATTGTCTAATCCTTCCCATCTTGTTACCTGATTGATTCATTTGCCCCATCTGTCATCCCTTGTTACCTCCTTTGTTTGCTCTCCCTATTTATTCTCCTTGTGTTTGCAGTCCTGTGCTGGGTCGTCTGTACACTGCGTGTTTCCCTGCAGTCAATTCATCCCCTTCGGAGTAGTTTTTGTTTGTATTTTGTTTTATTTTTATTATTAAAAAAAGCCAATCAACTCTGCACCTGAGTCCTGGCTTCTTTGACCACCCCCACACCTGACAGGTTCACAGTCTTACTAAAGCTAGTATTTTTGTAGTTTTACCAATTGCTTTAAAGGGATAGTTTACACAAAAATAACCATTATGTTATAATTTACTCACCATCAAGTCATTCCAAAGCTGCATCATATTGACTGTGGAAGATATTTTGATGAATGTTGGTAACAAAAACCAGAGGTGGACAGTAACAAAGTACATTTTCTTGAGTACTGTACTTATGTACACTTTTTGATTATCTGTATTTTACTTGAGTATTATTTTTTCTGGAAACTTTTTACTTTAACTTGACTACATTTGAAAGACAAATATAGTACTTTTTACTCCACTACAATTCTGTCAAGGTCCAGTAACGGGGATGATTTTGGTTGCATTTTGGTTGGAAAAAGTCGGTTTGACGCCTTAAACCGACGTCAGATTGACGTCAATCTGGCGTATTATTCAGCAAGGACACATTTCTCAAAAAACTTTTTTGTTCCACAGAAGACAGAAAGTCATACAGGTTTGGAAAGACATGAGTGGAAGTCAATGATGACAGAATTTTCACTTTTTTTCACTATCCCATTTAGAAGGTCACTGTAAAGTGGGTAATTTTGTGATACTAAATAAATGGACATGAAGAATTTAGTTTAGTTAAAATTATTTTATTATGCAAAATTAGACACTGCGGAATCATAGGAGAGCCATGAAATTAGCTGAGCGGTGTAGCAAATGAGTTGCTGGGGAAACGGTCAATTAGGCCACAACAATTAAGTGATCATGTTATCAAAATATGACCCCAGAATGCCACGACTGACCAATCAGTATTCCAGAGAGCAGAGTAATTTGCATAAATATGTCACAGGCTATTCAAATCTGTTATGATTATTGGATATGTTCCTAAACCTTTTTTTTTTTTACTAACACTCAAACACCATCCTCATAAACACCATTCAGAATTTATTGAAGACTGCTGCATGCATTTTAAACCAGGTCTTTTTCCTATATTATTCCTCTTTAATAACAAAATTCTGAGGTTTGCTCATTTAGTGGTTTTCTAACTCACATTAACTGTGTTAAAGGCGCATGGAAAGTTGGCTATATTTTATTTTTAGTTTGTTCTTTTCTGGAAAAAAAAAGGTATTTATGTATTTCACACAACCTAATCACTGCTTTATTTCAACGGCACCACTCACTTGAATATAAAATATCCCTAGATACTTGATTATATTTCTATTCAATACTACTCATGTCGGTAGTAATCACTGGCACACAGACACACACCAATTTAAAGTTATATTTTATAGCATTTTTTTTTTTTTTTTACAATTTAAGTTTTTTTTTGCAAATTGATGTACACGCTACTTTGATGCATTACAAGGCAATAAACATACAACAAATAGATCATGAATATTAAAGGTTGATCAAAAAAATGATAAACATCCACTGTGTATGACAGCAGATAATCAGTCTATTATGATCATGAGACCAGATTACACTCAATTTCAGGGTTATGTGTTTCTACTGTTAAGTAATACAGGCAATTTTGGACAAAATTGATCAATACACCATAATGTTATATAGTATTATTATTAGGAGATTTCCTGTACAGTCTCAGTGGCTTTATTAGCTGGGGATGTACAGCAAATTATAACTGACAACAGCAGAGAAGCACATTAAAAATTATCGCTTTAGAAGAAAATGTCCACACACACACAGCATTTCAGGGAGAAAAAAAACCAAACAAATAAATGTACAACATGCCATATCTGTTAGAGAAACATGTGATAGCTTTGTAATTGCATACAGTACATAATGGCTGCACACTGTGCCAAGGGGTTTTTAGCAATAGTAAATGGGACGGATCATTAGCAGCATGTTTTGCTGTAGTCATCCCCATTAACCTCAGCCCACTCTGTTTATCTGCCACATTATACAATTAAGAGGGGCTTTGCATAACAGTCTTTCTCTCTCAGAAAACACCCATCATTAAATCTCCTCTCTCACAAAGCCTAACTGTGCATGTGTGCACTTGAGTGCTCAGAAAAATGCCACCACACACACACACACACAGAGACACACAGTGCCCACTTACGCTGCGATGCTGCTCTCTGAGATCCTCTGTGTGGAGCACTTTATGCAACAGCAGTTCTGGAGAGTGAGAGCACAGTTACTGTAGGTGATAATAATGCTCAGCTGGGCATGTAATCATGTCAGTATTAGAGCTTTATTTCTACACAAAATTACTGAGATCAGCTTTATAGGGAGGACTCTGATCAGGCCCGCTGTTGTCAACCTCACAGGTTAACATGCAGTGAGATATGAATTCCAGCAATCCCAGCCCTGTATACTCATTCACAGCATCAATACTGATATATGAGACAGGAGACTCACAAAAAAGCAGAGAGTCAGCTGAAAGTTGAAAAATAAGACACACTGGGCTAATGGCAAGCAAATTTCCTGCCAGACAGGTGGAATTTCTCAGAGCCTTTAGGGAAAAGTGTATAATCGCTTTCTCAATATAAACAGTGAATTCTGCGGTGCCTTCCAGTCCCTCAGGAACGTTCTGTCATAGCTTAGTCTGGGAACAGGAATTGGCATCATTTCACATGGCAAGAATGGATTTCTCAGTCCTGCATTAAAACTCTCGATATTTGTCAGGATGACACTGATTAGAGGAGCAAAGTGTTTCTATCAAGGAGGACTATAATATCTGAAAAAGCTATTTCAAAGGCAATTGCTTTGCTATATAGCTAGAGAGAGAGACTGGAATTTTGTTTTTGAAGTCTCTTCTGCTCACCAAGGTTGCATTAATTTGATCAAAATACAGTAAAAAACGTAATATCATAATATTACAATAATAATATATATTTTTTTTATTTTACTATATTTTTCAATGTAATTTATCCCAGTGAGGTCAAAGCTGAATTTTCAGTATCATTACATCAGCGTCTGATCATTCAGAATTCATTCTAGGCTAATTTGCTGCTTAAGAAACATTTCTTAATATTATCAAAGTTGAAAACAGTTAATATTTTGTAAAGAAACCGTGATAGATTTTTCAGAATTATTTGATGAATAGAAAGTTCAGAACAGCATTTATTTGAAACAGAAATATTTTGTAACATTGTCTTTACGGTCACGTTTGATCAATTTATTGCATCCTTGCTGAATAAAAATATTTATTTATTTTAAAAAATATCTGTCTATTTACACATAAATATAATACATTTTGCTTATAAATGCAGCAATTAAACAAATATATAAATATTTAGTCTGAACACAGAGCTGCTTGTAAAAGGTTATCATGGATGGAGAAATATGCTTTTTGCCCATCTGGGGGTCACTGCCTCATACAACCCTACCAAACCTTGACCTCCTGGTATGTATGTGTGCAGCAGAATGCTGTAAGGCAAATATCTCCCTTCTGTTAATGAGCCCTCAGCTGTATTGAATCTACATCAGCAATTAGCCACCACACAGTTTTAGATGAATGGAGCCCAAAAGCACAAAATGTTCTTAGGGGGCTTTTACACTGGGCTCGTTTGCAGCGGTCCGAGCCCGGGCGCGATTGTTCCCGGCGCCCCCCGCAGCGTTGGTCTGGTTTCACACTCAACTTGATTCTATCGAACTCTGGTGCGTTTGCGTGCATCTTACGTCATTGCAAACGTGCACGGCGCATGATATAAAACACAACGCGGGTCAATATATTGTGTTTTTTATTAATTGGTGCTATTATTCATAGCTGAGTAAACAACGCAGGTTAACTGTGTGTGTGTTTCACATAAGCTGTCTTTCCGCTGCTAGCAAATGGACTCTTTTGAAGAGACAGTGGATTTCCATTAATTTGTTGCCCTGATTGCACGCACTATGCGCGAATACACTGCAGACTCACTCTTGTTCGTATCCAGGGTAAATCTTCATCCCTTACGTGTGTTTTATTTAACTAAATACATCATAATCTGCTAAAACGCATGCGCAGGATACTTTACTTCCTGAACAAGTGCGCACCCGAGTCCGTGTTGATTTCACATACACGCGAATCGCAGCACGGTTCGGGAGCAACCGAACTCAGACCACCTCCTCCAGGTAGTCTCGGGTTCGGTACCCCAGTGCGCACCCGGGTCCCATAACAGCGTTCACATTAGCGATTTTTCATGCGAACCGTGCCCCGTTCCGAACTAAACTGCCAGTGTGAAAGCCCCCTTACATAGCTTGTTGCATGTTGCCTCTACAGCCACACATTAGCTAATTTGGCTGTTGCTTTCATACATGCCTGCATGATGAAGCGTTTCTCTGTGTGTGTGTGTGTGTGTTATACCATGAAACTGATGTTTTCTAACAGTTAGGTCTTGAGACCCTCATTACAGGGCTGCTCATCAGAATAGAGACTATTTTTTAAGCTTCCCTTGAGATCCCATTTAATCAGTATAAGGACTGAAAAAGGCTATAGAGGACCAAAATACTCTTCCTGATGTTCCTTCCCTAGCTCTCACACATCTCATTTCTATTCACATCTCTCTGAACCATTTTCACTGAGAGGATTAACAATTAACAATCTTAAATTACATCATTGTACCTTCAGAATCCTATAGCAAATGTCTGAAGAACTACAGATTTGAGAATCTTAATATAAGTGGCAAATCATTTTTACAGGCCTTTTTATTCAAATGGTCTCTCAGAGCCAGTGTTAACCTCTCCATCATAGCACAGTGAACACTATCACTGCTTAGTCTCATTCACAGTTCTGGAATCATCTGAAAAGAATCTACTTACGTGAGAGGCATAATCCTAAACAGGCAGCACTGATCTGAAGTCGGCTCAGGAGCAACAAGGCTAATGTGGAGCTAAGTGTATGAATGAAAATGGTTATATAATAAATGAACTACAGTGAATCTAATAACATCTGGACCTTTAGACTTTAGTTTAGAGAATCAATAGGTGCAGCAAAAGAGTAGTCAAAACAGTAGGGGCATGCAAGACATCTCTCATCCGCAACAAAAAGGCCCATAATAATAAAATAAAAATATTAGAAACAAAACATTACAAAATGAGCACTTTTATCTTTATCGCTATCAACACACAAACAAACATTAACACGGTATGTTTGTTGTAATTTTATTCCATATAATTCACATACAAGATTGTTTCCCAGTATGCAGATCAATGTTTTACCGCTATTTTTTCTTTGAAAAGACAAACATTTAATAACAGTTTTCTAAAAAGCAAACAGAAAAACAAACCAAAAAGACAATTTTTCACTTTTAATGTGAAGTACATAATCCCTTTAGAAAAGCTGCTGCTGTAATTTTACAGTGTCTTATACATCATGTGCAGAAAAAGCACAACATTTTTTGTTGTTGTTGTTTGTTTTGTTTTACTGTAGAAGGCCAGTGAGCTGATCTCTAAAGCAGAGGTTACACTGTTTACCAAAGCAGCAGGTTGATTCAGGAGACACTGTCAGACACTCATTTTCAGGATAAAGTGGTTTGCCAAAAGAAGCAGAGAGAGCCTCTCCATATTAATGCGGAACATAATGCATTAGCCAGCGAACAAGAAAAATCTGACATAAACATTCATCCAAGCATCCGCCTTCCCTATGCAGTACTGTAACACTGTGTACCAGACCACTGGCCAGCATTTCGACAGTGAAAAACACATCATAAAGACAAGGTCACATATCAACATAAAGTACACTTAAGCACATCCGACATTATAATTTGTTGGTTATTTAGTGGATTGCGAACAAGCTGAAGACAAAATATGCTTCACATTCTGAAATTCAAAAGGCATTACAGCAAAGCCAGGGGCACACTTTGAGGTTCAATGGACAAGCTCTCTGAACACACACATGCACACACAAACACACACACAGACGCACACTTTTCTGAGAGAGAAGGTAGAAACCAGAGTGCTACATAAGAAATAAATGGCAAGGTAGCAACAGAAATGTTGTCAGGTGTCTGCTTAAATTTCAATAGGCTTTGAAAATCTACAGTAGCTGACAGAACTGGGATAGTGTCTCTCTAACATAGACATGCTTGTCAAACTTCACCGCTTCCCTGTTGAGGTTCTGAGTGTGAGGTTTATTACACTGTGTCAACCACTTTACTGTAAACAGGGAAGGGAAAACCCTTTCAAGAAGCCAACTTTCTGGGCAAAGCGAGATAATTAAGGGGTTTCAGTGGTAACACTGGGTGGAAAGAAGACTGACTTGGCCACATGGAAGACTGATGGTTTTATGGGGCTACAGATCTTGAAGGTTGAAATGAAAATTTTGTCATCCCTTACTCTGCCTCATCTTGTTCCAAACCTGGAATCTTCTCAATTCTAGAAATAACCCAATTCTTTCTTTCTTCTCAATTCTCAAAATGACTTATTTTGTGTTCTGCAGTCAGACAGGTTTGGAAAAACATGAGTATGAGTAAATGATAAATTTAATTTTTTGAACTACCCATTAATGCCTCTGTCTTCTTTCTTAATTCTCTTTCTTGTCTTCCTTCCAAAAGTTAAAAAAACAGGAAAAACAAGGTGTGACCTTTTCAACTTTATAAAAATCTGAACTAAAATGTAACAATCACCTTCTAAAAATGGGCCTACCTTCTACAGAAGTGACTTTACACCCAGTTCTAAACTAACCAACAGTAACATAACCAAATTGTTCAGAGTGTGACAAGTTTTTGTCTAGACTATACACTTTTCTGGTCCAGGCAGCAGATTTCAATGGCATCTGAAATGTTACATTTGAAAGAAGATGTAGAGGAACAAAACTGATATTGCTCTGCAGACTCAAGAGTGCCTGCAAAGTGACGCTCCATCTCTCCGGCATTCACATAAAAACACATACACACCTTATTCTGTACGTGGCTATATATGTGCGCACTTCATGATGGACAACAGGCAGACAGAGACCACCACTGGAACCTTCAGCAAGGCTGACTGAAGTACAACATGAAATCGCCTGAATAGATTGCAATACATTGAGTTTTAGCTGATCAGGAAACTACAACTGTTTCTCCATCTTTCATTATTCACTAAATAGTGTCAGAGCAGATGCAAAATATTAACACTGATGCGAAAGGAAAACCGAGAACAAATATATTCGGACGTTTCTGTTGTGTTGCCTTCTCTTTCCTCATTGTTTTCAAATTATGACTTCTCTCCGAACTCCGCCCCTTTCACCGCCCATACGCTTCTCCGTGGTAACTATTATCACTGTTGCTGTAGTTACTGTTATTCACTGGAGAAAGAGATGGTGAGGATGAGAGTAAAGATGGAGAGAGGGGCACAAAGTCTTGGAGCTCCTCTCCCTCCAAGACACTGTATGTTTCCATGGAAGCAGCAGGTCTGTTTGTGTTTACAGCAGATGAGAAAAGAGGTGAAAACTCCTGTGACAGGAGGGATGTGTGAAGTCTCTCTTGTTCTACGAGGGGTGTTAGGTCCATGTCTGTAGAGGTGCCCAGAGCCGTATCGGTATGAAGCCCCAGTGCGTTGGTGAGGACACAGGAGTACGAACCTGCAGCTCCAGCCAAAGATTCAGGGACACTAGAGGAGGGACCAGGGATAGGGCTCAAAAGAGTACGGCTCCGTGCGTCCGCACCTGTCTGGGAGCCACGGTGGATATGGTGGCTGACAATGATGTTGTTGCCAAAGCTGCCCATGGAAGCCATTGTGGTGCTCTGCTCACGCTGGACAACCGCAGTCATGCCTCCCTCAGCCATTAGCCTTCGGATACGAGAAACATACTCTGCCTGACCTGAGAGAGAGAGTGAAGGAGAACTATTGAGTTCTTCAAGAAATACCAGTGTCCAACTTGCTTTCAGGGATCAATAAACTTTATTAGGGAGGAACGCTGGATAGCCTTTTGGAGAAAAAGTGAAATTGACAGCTTACAAAACAAAAAATTTATACAGAGTTGCAGGGTGTGTTGACAGTGAAATGTTTGGTGTTAGTGGAAGATTTATGTCTTGCCAGTGTCAGTGGAGATTTACACACATAAAATGGCTTTCAAACAGCTGTTACAGTACAGGTTTACAGCCTGGACACATGTTGTATGGACCTAATTTAACAGGAAGCTGCAGTACAATTAAAGCGCCACAACTGACTCTAAATTATTCATCAACTATGTCTGCAAACTCAATTCTTTGATCCTCATCTAGTGTTTAGGCACTGTGGATCAAGTATTGTTAGTATGAGTATGAGAGTGTGTTTCAGATGTTTGCATCAGCATCAACAATCCTTTCAAGCTTTGGTTTCCTTCTTCATGGTTTAATTTCTGCACTGATAGTTACAATTCTTGCATTCGTTTTCTGAATTGTGAGTGGACTGTGTACTCCACAAGTGACTTGTGCTATGCAACAATGTACAATCTAAGGGGGCCTTCACATTGGGCACGTTTGTTGCGGTCTGAATCTGAGTGTGGCTGGTCTGGTTTTTATAGATCCTATCGAATCTCAGTGGATTTGTTCATCTTGCGGCATCACAAATGGGCACAGCACGCGTGATAGAAAGAACAATGTGGGTTGATATGTTGTTTTTTATTTAATTAGTGATATTATGTGCAGCAAAATGAATAACACTTGCATATATGCGCGTTGCATTCTGCTGCTCTTTTGAGGAGACATCTGATTGCGAGCCATTCATTTGCCGCTCTGATTGCACTCACTCACTCTACACGATTACACTGCACGCTCACTCTCGCTCGTATCCAACGTAAATCATCACTGATGATCCCCTGCATGTGTTTGGTTGAACTAATGATGTTGTCATCAGCTAAAAATCCACGTGCATGTTACTTTACATCCTGAACAAGTGCGGACAAGAGTTCAAATTGCTTTCAAATTAATTAAAATTGCTCTACAATTCTATTGAACTGCCAGGATGAAAGCACCCCAACATGTTAGTTACCAAGGTGAAAACAATTGTATTACCTAGGATGGCTTTGGTATTAAATGTCCTTTCTTTGTCCTAACCATAAACCATCCCTACAGTCAGAAGTCAATATGACTGTATAATGATTTAAATGTTGTTCAAGTTGGCCCTAAATCAAACTCTGGCTGGTTGATAACAGTTCCAGGACCAGAATCAATATCACATAGATACTGTGTTTATCTGTGTGAATATGTGTTGGTTACCTGTGCTGGGTTCAGTGAGATCTGACCCTTCATCTTCCTGAGGCCTACTGTGGGGGGGCGTCTCTGGTACCATCTCAGACCCAGAATCCTCTGGGAGAGTCTCTAAATCCAGAGAGTCTGTGGATGATAAAGAATGATCATTTTAGAATTGTATAAGTTGCTTTTGAAACCCCCCAGTTGATTTATTTGATTTTCAACATAAAAAGAAAACAAATGGGATGAATAAAAACAAACAAACAGATTATAAAAACTTGCACAGGCTAGTGGCAAAATGAGAGAAAATAATATTACAGCTTTTTGTATTCACATTTTTCAGGGAGAGTGGTACTATGACTAAACTAATATTGTACTGTGCTTTCTTAAACCTCTGAATGCTTGCAAATGTTTGCTTTTGTGTTGGTTCTTTATTCTCACACTGAATGACGTGCCACTACAATAGTTTACTTATTTTATTGCTTGCTTATGTTTTACATTTTCCCATCTGACTGAAAATCCATAAACAATCCAAATGTTATTATCAGATGAATGATTTGAAAAATAGAAATTTGACAAATAGAAGCACGCAACAAAACATTGACAGTCAAGAATAATGGGGAGGAATTCTCCATCTCAGTTTTTTCTGATACCTGCAGCAATACACCTAACATCAGCTATAGGACATAAAGTAAGTGAAAATGAGAAATCATGTGCGTTTATCTGTAAAAATGACGTTGCATGTTAAAATAACAGAAGTGACAAAAATGATTTCATAATTAGCAATTCAGTCCTTTAAAGCTGTTTAAGCACTAATGGACTTATGACAAATACCGTCTGCTGTTTAAGCTTATCTCAGCTGGCAGGCTGATCAAAGTGTCTTTAATATGATTGAATAGTCTCTCTTTTGCCAAAACTGCACTCATGGTTCAGGGTCACTAATTTCCAATATGAATACTCATTGTGCTGCCTGTAAAATGCATCACATTGTGCAGACCACACTCATGCTTGCCTATGTCAGTTTATCCCTCCCTGGACAGCAGCTCTCCAAAAATACAGAACCTGCCCATCATCACCTCTGCCATCTGGACCCAACTCAACCAAATTCTCTCAGATCACCGGTGACAAAGGCCACTAATGCCAAAATACGCTGAGCACAAAATGCAAAATAGAAAGCAAAACACAACATTTCCATAATAAAAGTATATCAAATCACACAAATATTTTTAATTAAACAAATGTGATATTTTTATACTTTCAATCTATACTACAGTTCAAAAGTTTGGATTGAGACGTTTAAAAAAAAAAAAAAAGATATACTACTTTTATTCCGAAAGGATGCATTAAATTAATAGAAAATTACAGTAAAAATAATTATAATGTTTCAAAAGACTTCTATTTAAAAAAAAATGCAGTTCTTTTGACCTTTGTATTCATCGAAGAATCCTGACAAAAATGAAAACTGAAGCATGGATCAATGGCTGCTGAGAATTCAGCTTGGTCATTTTAAAATATATTAAAATAGAAAGATTATTTTAATTTGTAATAATATTTCACAATATTACTGTTTTTACAGCATTTTTGATAAAAAAAAAATCAGCCTTGATGAGCATATAAGATACTTCTTTCAAAAACCAAAAGACCCCAAAGTTTTGAATGCTAGTATGCCTTCTAAAGATATCATAAGATATCAGTCAGGATTATTGTATTCTATTGACAGCCATAGGTTAACGCTATATTTCGCTTCAGGTTTATAGATCTAACATTACTCTAGTGGTGGGTAGAAAAAAGATTCAGTGTCAGTTAAATAGAAAGCAAATATTTTTCAGATACACTAAGAAAAGTCGGACCAATGTACTGTTAATATGAAGGAATTTTCCGCATTGATTTTTCACAGGTGTTTTATCCTTATTTTTAGTTATGTTTCATTGTGTTGTGTATTATAGCTGGAGGAAATGTCAGTAAACTTAACTGAAATGGTGCTGTTAATTTTCTGCCAGGGCAATATCTGTTTTTTAGACAGATTTTTTTTCTTACTGTGAGAAATTTTACTCATATTAATAATATTGTTACTTCTTACAGTATCTGAATATTCCTTTAAAGCCAAAGAACATTAATATATCTGACCCAACCATTCACAATGACGTCATTCAGGAGACTCACAGATCTTTCAAAGCCCTGAATGCATCTCTGTGACTGAGCCAATGGCAACGGTGCCATTGGTGTGCGTTCATACCAGTACCAATGTGCAGCATTATTATCACATCAGCATTTTTGTTCATACACAGCTAATGAACAAGCCATTATCAGGCCGCGTGAGAGAATTAAATGGCTCCGTGTGGAGCATCTCCTCATGGGGTTTGTGCTGACTGAACAATGAAAAAGTAATCTCTCAGCATTGACTGCACCCACAGGCTTCTGTAAGGAATACATTTAGCTGTTGAGTGTAGAGAGTCTTTGAGCTTTGTATTAATTATTTATCTAATACATAACATCTGTTATGCCTCCAAAATAGTGTGTGTGTGTGAGTTGAATGAGTAAGAGATAGAAAGCAAGAATCATCCCTGTCTTTAAGAAGTAATCGGAACTGTCTCGCATGCAGCTGTCCTGTTGGTCAGTTTGCAACATGAACACCACTTATACTGCTCAATCCTCACACAAACAAGCTTTCAGTGTCAGACAAAAAGCCCACCAATGTCAGTATGGAAATTTGAGAATTTGCTCTTCTGCGACCACAGTGCTTCGTGTGAATGTTGTGACAGACTGTACAGTAAATCCCCTTAAAGGTGCATGAGTCACTGGATAAGATATCAACAACACTAGCTATTCAAACACATGGAAATGAGCTGTTTTCTATAGGAATGCATGCATATTTTGTGTGTTTAAAATAGAGAAAGGAAGGAGGAGAGATTATGAAAACTCTCATGACCTTTGGCTGGTATTCTGCCAATGACTGCTGAAGCTGATTCCTCTGTAAAGGAGAGTTAAGGTGTCTAAGCGTCATGAAGTGAGATAATGAGACGGGTTACTGTCTGTCTCTGTCTAAGCTCTGACCACTGAAGAATGATGAGAAGCTTGGTGGTAAGAAACTTTTTAATGCCAAATCAAACCTGAACACATAAAACAAAACCATGGCTTCACAAAAACACTTTCATTTAGAAGGATAATCCTAACGCCGTTCACACACTAAACAACTTTCAAAATTGCTGTTCTTTTCACACTACACAACTGTCTGTCGTCGTTGATATCAGTTCCAGTCAAAACACATTTAACACTACAGGACTTGGGTTGCACACAGGTCTAGAAACTGAACATGCTAAATATCTCTCGGGCATCGGCAACACACTGGTGGTTCTCTCAGATTGCGTCTTTGATAATTCAAACATAGCGGTCATCACTTACGTGAACGAGCATCGATTTGCCTCTGAATTTGGGCTTTTGTCAGCTATCTCCCTTAACTGTTGGCGAGCGGACAATCAGGGCTAAAATTGTGTTGTTTGTGAGTGGCATAAGACTGAATCTTTCCATTACAATGATCCGAGAGGACGAAACCCAAAATAGGCTCTATACCACACAAAAAATCTGAGAAAGGTTTGCATACCTAAATTAAGTGGAAACAAACTCCGGTCATTCACATGCTTTAATGCACAACACAACCCAGCTGAGAAAAATTATTTCATTTGCTTTATTGCAAAATAAAACAATGATTTAGAGGTACACTCAGTAAGCGTTAGTTTGATTCACCAGTCCTAATATGTCCCAGTGGTCTTGATTTTTATACTTACATTTATCACCGTATTTATTAGCAGTTTTGTTTGTACTTTGTTTTAGACTTTTTAATAAATATTTTATTCGGTCTAAGAATACATACATTAATAAACTGGACCTTGAGGTACTCTTGTCCTTGCTTTGTGGTTAATGAACAGCGAATCGATGCAGTTTGTTTCAATACTCTAAAAGCGACAGCTTGTTTGGACAATTCATTTGTCCACTCTGACTTATTCAGTTTGGATTGGTTTACTAGTTTTATTTAGATACTTTTATACAGTTTGTCTTGAGCATAGGAGTCAATTTAGAAAACTTACTATGCTATTGTTACCAATAGTAGTAGTAGTAACTTTTTGCAAGGCACAGCTTTTGGTGATCACAGGTCACATGATCTTAACTTTTCTAAGCCACTGATATGGCTGCTGTCTCCATTTTGTAAAATAAGTGTACATCATTTTTTAACATTTTTGTCAAAATAGCTATTCACAGTTTCATGTTAAACTTTTTAATGAGGGAAAAAAGTTAAGTACACCTTTAAAATACAATATAATTAAAATACTGTTATGGCCAGATATTGTATATAAATATATCACAACCAGGGATGCAACTAATTTTTTTATTCCACAACCTGCCCAATGTTGTCCTCCAAACAATGTGCAATATAAAGATTATGAAAACAAGTTATGAATATAGTGAATATAATTATGTAGACTATGCTATACATGCAAAAAAGGGTTAAAATGTAAACATTTTAACAAAAAAACAACTGATTGCTTACCATTTTTAAAGCAGAATTTCAAATGACTAAATTAAAAATGACATGACAACAAAAAAAAAAGGATCACACACATTCACATCGTAATTATGTTAAATTACTGTTACTGCTCTCATAGAAATATGATTAATTACACTCCTGTTCTGTTGCACTCTGTCTTGACGTGCATGTGCGCATCAACGCTCGTTCATTTACGCCTGTGAAGTTTGATGGAGATTGGTTTGTTGTCAAAATATGCTAAATGGAAATACTCGTGGGAATTTAAAACATTTACAGATAAGGATATAACCGTAAAAGTTAAGCTATGCGCTGAAGAAAACACGTCTAAGTGTTACTTTTAAAAGTAATGTTACAATATTGCATGACTCCCTTAAAACAGTAACTAATTGCATTACTTAGTTACTTTTTATGGAAAGTAATGCGTTACGTTACTTTTGCGTTACTGTTTCTCACCTGGACGGGGCTTGCTTATTCATTTTTTAATAACAAAAAAAAAGTTATATTTTTGTCAAATGGAAAGGCCCTTTCACACAAAAAGTGAAAGGAATAAGCCTCAGGCTGAAGGAAATGCAAATACAGCAGAGGGCGCAGCTCAAACAAACCTTTCAACTTTGCTGCCATTCTGGATTGCAGAAGAACAAGACACAGGAGAAGAAATTTCAACATTCTTACTTCAATAAAAACAAAAATATTAAACTATTAAACGAATATTAATTTTCCTTATTCATATGGTTGAATTTGATCATTAAAGATCAGAAACAAAGACATTGGTAATAAAGTGAGATTAAATACAAACATATATTTGTGTTAACATTTAATTATTGCAGATTATTCTTTTTTTTTTTAGGAATACTGAATCTGTTGGGTTTTTTTGCAAATGAGATGAAAAAGTTAATGTTAACATTTAGTCTAGAACTACAATAATATAATAACCGCTATGTTTACACAGCGCACACAACGCCTCTGCAGCTTTACTCCCGATTTCTCTCAACATGGGGACAGGAGACGTGTCAGTCAATAAACGGGGAAAAAAGGGACGTGCTACTTATTTGAAAAAGTAACTCAGATATTTTGTTGTAAATTACAAAATGATGTATTACTTTACTAGTTACTTGAAAAAAGTAATCTGATTACGTAACTCGTGTTACTTATAATGTCCAACCCTAACACTGCTAAAAAGCATTAATCAGCACATGTATCGATCAAAGCACGACAGGGCAAGCCAAGGTAAATCCTTATGCTTTAGTTTGAAGCACTTATAAATATAAAAGTATTCTCATGTTTCGGACAACTTTGGTTATGCACCTTTCCTGCAGCAGCTCACTCTGTGTCCTCCGCTATTTCTCCTCCTCCGCTAAATCTATTGTAATAAATAAAGCTCTGTGTAGAATACAAGAGGTCCGTATATACACATTACCATTCCAATTAAAACATTTTTTTATATTATTTTATTAAGCACAACAAGACACATTACACTGATTAAAAGTGAAAGACATTATGTTAAGTGTCATAAATATTAAGCAGCACAACTGCTTTCAACATTGATAATAAGAACTGTTTCTTGAGCATCATCATTATATTATAATGCATATTTTAAACATCTGCATATTACAATGATTTCTGAAGGATCATGTGGCACTAAAGACTGGAGTAATAGCTTCTGAAAATTCATCTTTGCCATTACAGGAACACATTACATTGAAAATAAATTAAAATAGAAAAGTTATTTTTTTAAATCAATTAAATGCAGCTTTTGTGAGCATAAGATACTCTACATTAAAAACTCCTACATAGTCCAGATTTTTGAACGGTAGTGTATGAAAAAGTTCCATATAATCTGTCATTGCCTCCCATGCCAATACACCTTTTTATGAATGAAGTATTAGGACACCAAAGATATCAACAGCTTCAGCCTGTCAGAACAGAAGGACAGGTGCAGCAAACTCAGGTTCAGGTGGAGCATGATCTGTCATTACTCAGTAAACTCAATCTACTCAGGGAAATGAAGAGAGAAGAGGAGGATCACATCTCTATAGTAGAAATAAATATCCCCAAAACATGAACTAGACATCTTCTAAATGAACTTCTGGAGTTTTTTCATTTCTCTGTCTGAATGCTAATGTGAGGTGGTTCATTCCAAAAAAGCATATTTCAAACAAAGATTTGAAGAAATAAACAACCTAAGGATTACATTTTAAATTCCGTACAACATTCACATCAGAAAGATAGAGAATAGACTGGGGGAGGGATTGAGAGAGAAAACGTCTGTGCATATTTGTATAACCTAAGTAAATACACCATACTCTTTCCTCATATTCATTACATAAAATGCACAAAGAGGATGCTAATTCTAACCCTAAACTTATTCACTGTCTGCAGTTTAAAACGATACCACACTTAACCCTCGCCCACAGATCTCACTGCAGGGAGTGTGTGCACTGTTTGTGTGGGAAGATGGCTTTCCTTGAGGTGAGACACTCAGATGTGAACTTCTCTACCCTAAAACTTTGAGTCATCAAGTCTTGGCATCTGTAGTACCTCAGAGAGACAAAACATACAGTTGCTGCAGGCGAAGATGCAGTACATCTGACCTCAGTCAAACGCCACAAAACAAATACGCACAGCCATGAAACCTGCTACTACGTATAATGGGCAGGTTACATGCAAATCAATTTCAGTAAAAAGAAAAGTGTTTACATTTAATCACAACAAGGTCACAAGACCATCAGACCTCTGACCAGAGTCCATTCACTGATATTCCGTCTGATACTGTACACTAAACTGAACTTTAAACTAAATTTTCTCAATCTAGCAAGCTCTAACCTGGTCTAAAATAAAGTTCAGGAGTAAGGCCACACAGGTTCGTTTCAATCAGTTTGCACAGTGACCAAGTCATGTTTACAAGGAACAAGCTGATACAGTTGATCTTTTGAGAATGAAGTATTGACTGGCTTTGCCAAATTTGCCAGGTTATTGACATCAAATCTTTGAAAGATATTTTTGTAAACAAGTTAAAAAGCAGAACTCTACAGTATATTCCACTATTTTTGTCAAAAGTCTGGATACACAAGACTAAACAAAGGACATACACTTGTTCGAAAGTGTGAAAACAGAGCTTTTGAATAGTCTCAGAGACAGAAGTTTTTATTCCTTCAGAGGTCAGTGATAAAAGAGATTTGCTAAAACCACCAAACTTCACACAGCTTCAGTCTGTACATGCACTCTGGGACTTCATGGACTCCATCCTGTTCCACTAATTACTATTTCTATTCATGCACTGTTTTAAATCTAACAGAGTTTAGCTTTAAAATCGAACAAGAAAGGGGTGTTCGTTCTTCTGTTTCTATTCTATTTTTAATACTCCATTTTCCATAGAAGTACCTTCATTTGACTCTTGCTAAAGCCAGAGCCAATCAATTTAAAGGACGCTTCAGGCAGTGCCAGCTAGGGCCGCATGTGCTTGGTGTACTGATAGCTCATTCCTAGCCGTCCTTTTCCCTTTCCTCTTTTAATCCCTTTATCCAACTGAATTCAAATTGTCATTTAAAACTCTTCCCACTACTACAACTTTCAAGCAAGAGTTAATAAACTTCAAAACTGCTAATCTGTATGCAAGTTATAATCTATGTACGTTCCTGGGCTAAACGTAAGCTTAAAAAAAAAAAAAAAAAAAAAAAGTTTGTTATTTTTTTTTTCTGACAGAGCTTTAAAAATACACAAAGTTTATACCTGTGCTTGATAACCCTGAATTTCAGTAACACTCGTAAACCGAACTGTATTTATTGTTTTTCTAACACTCTAGTATTGTTTCTCTCTAGTACTTTCTAGCACTTTAACGATACAAAATTACATTTTTATTTTTAAATTATATACGGCTACTTTATTAGGTACACCTTGCTAGTACTGGGTTGGACCCTCTTTTGCATTCAGAACTGCCTTAATTCTTAATCTTGGCACAGATTCAACATTAATTGATATTGATGTGATAGCATCAGGCAGTTGCAGCAGATTTGTTGGCTGCACATCCATGATGTGAATTTACCATTCCACCCAGTGGCGTAGCTATAATTTCAGACGTGAGGGGGACAAATATGTTGTGTATTAACTTAAACAACACACGCACTCTTTTTGCTACTGTAGAGAGACTGACAAACCCCCCAAGTCACATTCCCAGAGAAATGCTCTCAGACAGCAAGTGCAGTGAGTTTGCTTCCTTCTTCTCTGAAAAAATCAATAATATCAGAAAGGTGATCAGCTCATCCTTGAGTTGTGCTGGGGTCAGAAAGATCAGACCACAACCTGAGAAAGTAGTTACTATGTCAGATTTCGAAGAAATTGATGGCAAAATTCTGGAAGAAACCATACAGCACCTTAAAACATCAACCTGTGCCCTTGACGCACTTCCCACATCTTTTTTCAAAAGTGTGTTAAACTGTTTAGAAGCAGATCTCCTAGGAGTGGTAAATGCCTCACTTCTCTCTGGGAGTTTTCCAAACTCCCTGAAAACTGCAGTTGTCAAACCCCTCCTGAAAAAGAGCAATCTGGATAAGACCATATTAAAGGGGTGGTTTACTGCTTTTTTTCTTTGCATGATTGTGTTTATGGGGTGCAATATAATATGTCTTCGTGGTTTTTTTTTTTAAAGCCTTATTTTTCATAAATGTCACCTTTATTGTAAGCCGCTTTCTCCTCTGTCATTTGAACGACCGGTTGACTTCCTGATTCTATGAAACCACTCCCTCAGAAACAGGCAATGGGCTCAGATTGGTTAGTTTGGCCGGTGTGTTGCAATTGGCTAAACTGTGTAGCGCACGTTGTCCGGAAACTTCACGCCCATTACCTTTACGGGCGAAAGTTGCAAGTGCTCCGGTCAAATGTAAATAATGGTGTCAATACTCCCGTATCAGTTTGAGCCAGAATCAAACCCAGAAAGCGGCAATGAAGAGAGTCAAGCAGAACCTCCACAAACACGGCTCTTATAAAATGTTTCTGAATGGTAAATTTTTGTATTATTATTATTATTATATAAGAATTTCGATACGCTGTTACTTTAAAATGCTACTGCTGCTTTTTAGCTTTTGAGATACGGTTTTCTCCTGATTAAATATTTAATATAACTGAATAAATGACTGAGTAATACCGTTGTTTAAAGTTATTGTTTTATCGATATAATGAACAACCGTTTATCTATTCACAAAACTTAGTTTACTCGGTGTGTATCGTTTTCTTTAGGTGTAAGTTACATGTGGCAACTGTGTTAAAATGCCAACAGAACGTGAAAACATCTGATAACAGCAGCTGAAGTTTGCTGTTGCGATTACATATAATTTTTTCTAACTTTATACACGTTTGTCTTATACACACAAAATAACATCGAACTAACTGGCTACTATAAACAAACAGCTTTGGCATTGGTTTACGTTCTTGATCAAATCGAAAAATGACGTCATAAAGTATACATGGAAAATACATTTACAAAATTAGTACATAATTACAAATTCAGGTCCAAAATGTTTGAACGCGTTTGTCATAGACACACGAAATAGCATAACTAAGTGGCTACTAAAGCCAGCGCTGGCATTTGTTTACGTCTAACTAAAACATTACGTCTAAAATGATGCATGCAAATACATTTAAAATGATTAAGTCTTAATTACAGGTTGTGGCCAAACAACTGCTGCCTCTGGTTTTAAAGTTGGAACTGCTTCATGCTTTAGTAACAGTTTGTTGTTGAATCCGGCATTGAATTTGTGGAGTTTCTGGAAGCTGTTTTCCGTAAAATGCGCAGCACAGAGAGCTAAATTACGATTGTAATTTTCTGGAACATAATCAAACATAAATTGTAGCCATTGTTGACGAACTACAGCGTCCGTAGGAAGTCCGAACACAGAAGATCTGACCGCTGGGTGAAAATAACACACTTTCGACGGCATGGCTACTGCTCTCCACTATAACTCTTCCTCTTCGACAAAGCAGCAGAAATATGGCCATGCCCCCTTTTTTTTGCATATTCCGGAGGGAGGGTTGATTATGTGATTATGGGTTAGTTACGTATAAAACCCGGGAAGTATCTCGTTGTAGTCCCATTCGAGTCGTTTTTGTAGGCATTAAACTTCCTGATTTTTAAAAGACGATATCTCTGCTTACGTTGAACTTTCAGTGCAGCAACTTTGCAGATACTGTTCACGCACCAACAGCAACATTACACACTATTTAAAATGAAAAAAGTGAAATCGCAATCAACCACCCCTTTAAGCAACTATAGACCGATCTCAATGATGATTCCTTTCATAGGCAAGATCATTGAAAAAGTTGTCTTCAATCAGCTGAACAAATTCTTAACCTTGAATGGATACTTTTCAATTTGGTTTCCGACCGCATCACAGCACAGAGACAGCGCTCATAAAGACAATAAACAATATTTGCTTAAATACTGATACTGGCAAATTATCAGTGCTGGTACTACTCGACGTCAGTGCTGCATTTGACACTGTCGATCATAACATACTTCTTGACAGGCTGGAAAACTGGGTAGGGGTTTCTGGGATAGTCCTAAAATGGTTCAGGTCATTCTTAGGAGGGAGAGATTATTATGTGAGTATAGGAGACCATAAGTCTGAGTGGACATCCATGACATGCGGAGTCAATTAAAGGCTCAATTCTTGTGCCACTCCTATTCAACCTGTATATGCTCCCACTGAGCCAAATAATGAGAAAGAACCAAATTGCTCTACTTAGCCCTATCGCCTTACGATTACAGCCCCATTGACTCCCTGTGCCAATGCATTGATGAAGTCAACAGTTGGATGTGCCAAAACTTTCTTTAGTTAAACAAAGACAAAACTGCGTTTGCATTTGGAAACAAAGATGTTCTCAAGGTGAACGCATACCTTCACTCTAGGGGTCAAACAACTAAAAATCAAGTCCGTAATCTCGGTGTGACTCTAGAGCCAGACCTTAGTTTCAGTAGTCATGTCAAAGCAATAACTAAATCAGCATACTACCATCTGAAAAATATTGCAAGAATTAGATGCTTTGTTTCCAGTCAAGACTTAGAGAAACTTGTGCATGCTTTCATCACCAGCAGGGTGGATTATTGTAATGGACTCCTCACTGGCCTTCCCAAAAAGACCATAAGACAGTTGCAGCTCATACAGAACACTGCTGCCAGAAAATATGAACATATCACACCAGTCCTCAGGTCTTTACACTGGCTCCCAGTTATATTTAGGATTGATTTTAAAGTATTATTAAATAAATAATACTTGGTATATAAATCATTCAATGGCCTAGGACCTCAATACATTGCAGATATGCTCACTGAATATTAACCCAACAGATCACTCAGATCATTAGGATCACATCAGCTAGAAATACCAAGGGTTTACTCTAAGCATGGCGAGTCCGCTTTTAGCTACTATGCCAGCCGCAGCTGGAACCAGCTTCCAGAAGAGATCAGATGTGCTCCTACAGTAGTCACTGTAGCCGATTAGCTCTATGAAATATTAATAACCAATCATAACTTGTTATAATTGATTATGAATATTTGTGTCAGTTAATCGGCTTAACTTGATAGCTACATTAACATTACAACCAATTGTGAACCCTCAATATTGGTTATTAATTAATTAATAGAAATGTACATTTCCGGGGCATGGGAAATGTCTTTCTTACTAAGTACTACTAAGAGCAAGTAGTTAAGATCGATATGAATAGTGACTCCGGATATGAGCTTGAGACACGGACAACTTTACGTGTGATATGAACAAGACTTTATTAACTAGACTAAACATTTAAACTACTCTAACATACAAATACATACATGCATACAGTTTACCAAGGGAAAGAGAGCTGAAGAAGAATACAGGAAAGCAAGAAGTTATAGCATTGTTTGAAATTCAGCAGATCAACAGCCTTGAGCAAACCATCAGTTTAGTTCTAACACGTCCTTTAAGAGGTGTAAGGATACTTAATGTATCAAATAATGAGACTAAGTTTGATACTTGTATGTCTCGCCCATTTGAATTAAACTGTCCTGATGCAATTTGTTGAGGCTCCAGTTGATCTTTGCTGATGTTGTTTTGATGAGAGAGAACCAGTTGGAGTCAGAGGATCTTTGGTGAATGGAAAGACAAGGCCGCAGCCCGGCACAAGCTTGGGGGTCCTTTGAACACTTCCAATTCAGCATCATCTTCACATCAGGATTTCAGAAAAAGGACTAAGAGCGAGAGTGGGGGCTGATCTTGTGATCTTAAAGCATGAAGATGTCACACCCTGTGGAGGTGTGTGAGCCAATAAGAAGTTGTCCCTTTGGAGGGAGATTTTACGACCCTTTGTGTTCGAGCAGCACGTTTGAATCTGTAATTTCATTGGGCGTTTAAGAAAAAGAATCTTCAAGATTCTTATAATACCCATACGTCACAAAATGTAAAATAGCAAAATGTAATGTAAATTAACAAATAGGGAACGAAGATTGGAGTTTATAGAGATCAAACATGCCACACATATGATTTTGGCTAACCATAGTATGCATAGTCTGAAACATTAACCCATTAGTGTTTACAAGAAAACATAGGCCAAAACAACATCAGAAGGAAAATCATAAGATGTGAAAATTAGAGGCATGTTTATACATTTCTCAAGTGGTTATATATACAGAATATATAGGATTAACAGGGTTTATTTCTCCTTCTCAGAAGAATTACGTGAGTGTCACATCTCTCAGGAATGCCTTATCAATGTAACAGGACACTGTGAGTGTCTGAGTTCTGCCAGTGGTGTTAGCTTCGGGGGAAGTTACACAGATCTTTGTTGGGAGAGTGAGTTTGCCGGACTATTCATTAAATATAATGAATAATTTGTGTCTGTGTAATTGGTCCAGACGCTACATCACATTCAAATCCAGACTCAAAACACATCTGTTTAGCTGCGCATTTAATGAACGAGCATTGTGCCACTGTTCGTCCAACTGTTTGTACTGTATTTTATTTTATTTTTTATTTTAAACAGTTCTAATTACAGTTCTTAATTATTCTTTTCTTTTGATTATTTTAATTTCTTCAATGTTAAGCACTTTGAATAACAATTGTGTATGAAATGTGCTATAAATAAACTTGCCTTTTTCTATTTTTTTTTCTGACCTTTGTCTATTGACAGGTTTTATTTTTTCTTATCTCCTGCTTCTAATAGGCTAAGAAATCAAATACACTGCTGACCAATAACCACTGATTTGATTTCTATATATTTTCCTTATGACAATTGACTGATTTATGAATAGCTTTAAAAACACAAACCTCACCCAGATATGGCTTTAAAAACACAAACCATAAACTGTCACAATTGTGTGTTTATTGTCTCCACATTTCATCAGTCAAAACATTTCTGTTTTTTATTCAGCTACAGTGATAGTTGGATCCCTTGGTCCACTTAAGGGATTTACTGGAACGTCATAAGTTATTACTTCTACCCGTCCGTTTTGGACTTTCTGCACAAGAGCGCCCTCCGGCTTCAAGTGTGAATGAAAAATACTGTACATTACATGGGAGTGTTTAGCACTCCATAATGTTCAACATTGCCTCGTTTTGGATAAGAATAAAACGTCAGGTCATGCACAGACTTTCTTGTCTCTTTTAAATGTACTTTAATTCATGAGAATGAGAACCTTTACGTGAACACACTTGCCTGAAAAAAGTGAGGGGGACGAATTTCTCTTTTATTAAAATGCATATTCTACACCCATGGTTCCACCACATCCCAAAGGTGCTCTATTGGATTAAAATCTGGTATACATTTGAGTATAGTGAACAAATTTTCACGTTCAAGATATCAGTTTGAGATGATTTGAGCTTTGTGACATGGCACGTTATCCTGCTGGAATTCGCCATCAGAAGATGGGTCACTGTGGTCATAAAGGGATGGACATGGTCAGCAACAACACTCAGGTAGCTGTGGCATTTAAACGATGCTCAATGTGTACTATGGGGCCCAAAGTGTGCCAATAAAATATCCCCCACACGATTTCATCACCATCATCAGCCTGAACAGTTGATACAAGGCAGGATGGATCCATGGTTTCATGTTGTTTAAGCCCAATTCTGACCGAATTCACAGAAATCAAGACTCATCAGAACATGCACCGTTTTTCCAATCTTCTATTGTCCAATTGTGGTGAGGCCGTGTATTGTTGCCTCAGTTTCCTGTTCTTAGCTGACAGAAGCGGTCCATCTTCTGCTGCTGTAGTCCATCTGTTTCAAGGTTGAGTGTTGTGCATTCATAGATGTTCTTCTGCAGACATTGGTTGTAATGAGTGATTATTTGAGTTATTGTTGCCTTTCTATTAGCTTGAACCAGTCTGACCATTCTCCTCAGGCATCAACAAGGCATTTTTGCCCAGAAAACTGCCGCTCACTGTATATTTTCTCTTTTTTTGGATCATTCTCTGTAAATCCTAAAGATGGTTGAGTGTGAAAATCCCAGTAGATCAGCAGTTTCTAAAATACTCTGACCAGCCCATCATGGCACCAACAATCAGGCCACATTAAAGCAAGGGATAACGAACATCCAGCCGGTTGTTCTCTCAAAATAAACCCCCGACAGGGTGATGAGGACCCCGACGCGAAGCAGAATATGCAGTTCCTGCTTATCACACGGCTACTTGCCACATAAGTAAATAATTAGACACGAAATATTGATCTGAGTTGAAATACTTTATAAACTCTTTAAATGCAAAGCTTCCGCGGAGAGAGAAGTTGCAGCGCAGCAAGTTCAAACTAGACGGACATTCAAGACATACGGTTTACAATCATACCACTTATTACACAGCATTTCGCCACATAAATAATTATGGAGAAAAGAGATATTGATTTTAGATTAAACTGTTTTAAAATCGTACCTGTTTGTATCTTATAATTCAACAGTGTACAAAACAATAGTCACAAAATGGCAGCAGCTGCGTTTGTATGAAACAAGAGAGAGCGAGTCCACGATACTGGATTACATAATTACTGTACACAAAATATTGATTTGATTGAGTTTTAATATTTTATTAGTTCACCAAATGCAAAACTTCCACGAAGAAAAAATATTCCTAGCAGGCGTATAGCACTGCTGACTTCAGTAACCCGGATGAGCCTGCGTTATCTGTTTTGAGCGTTTTTTATCTGGGCATAACTTACCGCTGGATGGCACTATTGACCAATCAGAATAAAGTATTAAACAGAGCCGTGTAATAACGTCACTTAAATCACCTTTCTTTCCCATTCTGATGCAGTTTGAACTTCAGCAGATCGTCTTGACCATGTCTACAAATCCACTGAGTTGCTGCCATGTGATTAGATATTAGCGTTAACAAGCAGTTGAACAGGTGTACTTTATAAAGTGGCAGTGAGTGTATATTTTATTTTTACATAAATAAATCATATTATTTATTTTGTGTTTATGTGTCTGTGCTTTCTTTGCACAATTCACCCTTTGCGGTGAGTTTGACTGACAGGCGATCTGACCAATTATCCGCCATTTTGTCCGACAAACAAACCAGAAAGGAGAGATTAACATTCACAATTATTTTATTTTTACAAATTAAAACATTGGTGGACTTCAACTTGAAAAATGTATTGATGTCTTTCCGCGGTTGAAACAACATACCTTCTGATATTAATTTATATTTATTTTGTGCTATAGCTAGTAGGAAGTTTACCGTTTGAAGTAAGGCGCAACAGTGATCTGTCACGACACATTAAAGAGCCACTAAACAGTATTTATTGTTTAAATTTCTTAAAAAATGTCAAAATTTGAATGCTGAGACTTTGTTTCATACCAAAAGTAACTTGCTCTGTTCTTGTCTGTCGGCGTGTTGTCAGAGTCCTCTTTGTTCCAGCCATGTATTTTACCCTGTGTGAGAACGTGATGTGTGGCGTGAGAGCGCAATGGCTTGTCGGATGTAGCAACAGTAACTAAGGGGGGGTGGGTCTTTATGAAGGGTCAATTGACACAAATACCGTTCACAAAGACCCGCCCCCTTTAGTTACTGTTGCTAATGTCCAACAGACGTCAGTACACTCAAGTTTACAGTACATTTCAAGTTCAAATCCTCCGTTAATCTACAAACGTTAACTCTCCTGACTGCTTTGTCTGACAAAAATGGCGGATTATGATTGGTCACATTGATCAAACTCCCTGCGAAGTGTCAATTGTCTGTACTGTACAAAACTCTACAAACTGAGCATCATCTTATGCATTTAAAAGCCAAGTAAACCTTATGTTAGCTGAACAAATGACAAATAAACTTGATTGGAAACTTCAGACAGATGGTCAGATTTACAACTACAATCTATAGATATGGAAATAAGTAAATGATTAATTATGTGCTGCTAAATATTGCACACAGTATGATCTGACTCTTCTGAAGTTGAGCTCCCACCAGGCATAATATCAGACATATCATTCCAGCAGCGGCTCCGACTGCTAAACATGTTTATAAATAAAACACATTTAAACAGCCCAACGATCTAAAAATACAAGTGTCAGCTGGGTTAAATCTGTCGCTCTGCTTATTTCTGCAATTTATATCTGGGACCTCAAAATAGTTAAGCTTCATCGAGACATGCTTATTCATCTGTTGCTAAAAGCGACACATGCGGAATAAGAGCAGAGAGCTAAAGTGGGCTGATGGGTACTGGAGGCTGGCAGAGTAGAAAATGGCTGGTACCAGGAAAGAGAGATGCAATGTAGTGTTTTCTGTCATAAATGCTCTCTCTGAAGCTAACCGCCATTAAACATGAGAGCAATACTACACACACATTAACTTGCCCAGTGTAGTGGCCTCTCCTGTCCCCTGTAATTACCATTAGCATAAGGACAAAATTCAGCACCCAATCTTCTCTATTCACCTCTCAGGCTTCTCACTAAAGGACACAGAATGACAGATAACACAAAGCCAAACGGGAGCTATGTTTACATGAAGCCCAGTAATCCATAACTTCAAGTGAAAGCTCAAATGGAATGAAAAATCATGTAAATACCTCATTCGAAAACAAATGATCCGACTGAGCTCAAACCCAATTAATGAGCCTAAATATTCAGTTAAATAGAAAAATAACTGGCATGTAAATCAGACAACTTTCACAGTCAGATCCAAAATTGAGGATTGATATTTGCACCACAGCAATAAACATGATTTTAATTTAAGTTTAAGTCGAGGTCATTTTGTTACATGCTTTTGACATTTTCTTTAATTTTTATATATCTATGTTTAAATTGATTTTTATTTCAGTTAGCCACAAGGCAACAATATTTTAAGTTTTTCACATAATATTTATATTTTATTTTCATTTTGCTTTATTTTAATTAACAAACACTGTTTTTAACAGTTTTAGTTAACAATAACAACACTGACATTGAGACTTAACATTCGAAATGAAGGAGGGAAGAAAAGTATGTAACAACGACTTCAAAAAAGACTTTGAGGTAATGAAAATTGTGTCCACGTTCTCTGACAGGAGCACTGACAGCTTCTTGTTGCTGTGGTAGCACTGACACTAAATGCTGCTCTTTTGTATGTACAGAATACATGAGCTGCACAAGTAGCCAGATAAAGTAAGTTTGAGGTACATAGAAGTTTGAGTACTAGAATCTGCAGTCAGATTGAATTTATTCAAATTGGTGAGACAAAAAAGAATGTTTTGTGGATACAGAATATTTTTGCAGAGAGAAGCAGCTAATATGTTAGAGCGAAGAGATGGGAAACTAACCAAGGATTGATGTGTCTTTTCATCTCAATGACAAACCTAACCTGAGCTCAGAAATGATGTCTTACCATCAGTAACCTGTGACCCCTGAGAAGTGCTGGGCTGCTGAGGTTCATCTGGAAGGTCATGATCTGTTTGTGTCTCTGCATTCTGTAGCCGCAAAGTCTGTGTCTGCGTCCCCTGTGATGCAACAGTGGGGGCGGGATGTCGTGGCTGCAGACCAATCGCATTCATCAGGCCCATCTCTCTGTGTGAGCGCCAATCAGTCCTGCTGTTCCTACAAACAAGACACATCGCAAGGTCTTCAGGTGGTTCCAATTTGATCTGATATGACAGACAGTTCAATTCTGCACAGGGCTGAAGGAGCTTCAGATAGAACAGGATATGTGTCTGTATAACTGCTTGCTAGGTAAAGCTCAAGGTTGTTTTCTTTCATAGAAGTTTAAGTCAGGACGTACTACAATGCATTTAATCTAAAACAGCTTACAAATGAGAATACAAGAAGTGATTCAGCTACAGGAGAAAACAATATGCGTACAATGCTAACAAACCAAACAAAGCCTCCCCCAAAAACTACAGACCCTGACTGTTGTTCTGAACCTGACTGTTTGACTTTTTTCTTCTGTGGAGCATAAGGAAGATATTTTGAAGAATGTTCCAACTGTTTTTGTCCATGCAATGAAACTCAGTGGGGTCCAAAACAATACTGAACTTTACTGACTTTGATGTTATAGATTATATTTTTAAAATATCTTCTTTTGAAATTCATATTGGTTTGGAACAACATGAGGGTGAGAAAATGATTACAGAATGCGTACAGAACTGAATTATCTTTAAAATACCAATTCAATTGATAATTCAAAATTTACAGTGAAAGGAAGTAGAATTAAAATGAACTGAAATTCAAGAATTACTAGAATTAAACAAATGTAATTTTTACGTAAAAAAAGCAAAGTCTCCAAGATCAAGCCTTGCTTTGAAAAGGATTAAGTATGAAGTATTATAGACAGATAATGGCAGTGGTAGACCATTATTATGATCATGCATGACTAATTATGTGATGCCAGCAGTCATATGCTGTTGTGGACTTCTTCTTAGCCACCTGGTCCATCCTGAATCTGACATCTGGTTATGCTTTGAGAGGAGACGGAAACTCCATCACAATTTTGGGTGATGCACCGTTGCTGTAGAGTGGACTAAGATGTCTCATTAAGTCCACTGTGGACAAGTGTGGCACCAACGTGTCAGATAATAAAAAACAACAACATGGGATCAGCAGTCAAAACACCTCACTAAGGCTTTTTTCAAAAAAAGTGTCAGCAAAACATCCTGGAATCATGGCTCTTGTGAGAAGGTCTAATTAGCAGCAGCCATGCCTCACAGCTGTGCTCTGCTATCATGCACATCCACTAAGTGACACACTGCTATTGCCCGGACCTTGGACAGCGATTGGAGGGCTACTCTGCAATAATTCTGAAGGGAGGTGAATCCTCTGTCACACAATATATACCATATTACAACAGAATGGATAAAAAGCTATTAATGAAACAGCTTTTTGATATATACTCAATTTGCCAAACCAACAAACAAAAAATATATTATTTCTTTTTTGTTTGTTTTATTTAAATGTATACTTTTAAATTAAAATAGTTTATACTCACCCTACCCTGTCTCCACCCCTGCTGCTGCTGGTTCCAACCCCTCCACCATTATTGATGGTGAACATTCTCTCAGAGTGTTCAGAAGTGCCGTTGCCATCTGAATGTACATCACTGCGCGGTATATTTCCACGGTCACATAGACAGGCAGACAAAGAAAGAGAGAGTGAGAAGTCCAGGTAAGGCTCATGGAAAATGTTGCATATAGAAGAAAAAATATGGACCTTGGAATAAGAAGAACGGAGACAATGTGTTACTTGATAGAAAACAAATAAATATATATAAAAAGAAAATCAGACAAACATCCCATGAATCAGGGTACAGAGTTTTTTTTTTTTTTCAGAAATAAAGCATTAGCTAAAAAAAACAAAACAATGGGAAACCCTCATTTTTCTTTGTCAGTTTTAAATACAGACAAAAACTTCAGCAAACACAGCATGAGAACAAAGAGCTGAGCTTAAACAACAGCAGACAGAAGGAGAAACCTCTCTTTTTCTCAGCAATGTCAGAGCTGTAGTTCGTTGACTGCTCATTTGCCTAGCTCAAAGAAACTCGCTATACTCCCCACGGACTCCCACAATGCATCTTTGCGGCTCATTAGCATAGCACAGACAGTCCCGTAGTTGCCGAGGCTGACATCCACTTTATCCAACCATCCCATGCACCTGTCTCAAACCAATAGTTCCCGGAGATGTTGCCTCCCAGTGGGCCTGTCCAGCTTCTCTTTCTTGCCCCCTTATCCCTTCCTACCATTCTCTCTGTCCGTTTGTTTCTTTCTCATTTCTCTAAGGGAGGCTAACTAAAGAAAAGTCAAGAGTGTAGCAGGTCAAGAAGGTGGAGAAATTTGAGAGTAGTTATGAATACTTGCACATTATTGAGCTACGGTAATTAATTTCTGGGGGAAGTGAATAACAGATTAACCACAATTTTGAGCTGATGGTGCTCTTTAATGGATAGGAGACAAGTTATGAAGGTCAGCTCATGGCATTCTTAAACTATCAAATCAATATTTGTGCACTTTACAATTGATCTTTTTTTCAACACATCCGTTAATAAATAAAATAAGTGGGTGTTCCCCAGCATGAGAGTAGGCTGATATCTGGAACCACTGGAGGCTAATTACCAGTTTCAGTCAGATCGATCCCTCTCCCTCGATGTCCATCAAAAGCTGTAGTGTAAAGAGCTTTATGGGTACTGACAGAGAGAAAGCTGTGTGTGATCCTAGCTGCTTTCAGAGAAAGGTGAAGACATTCTGAACCTCTGGTAAATAAATATACGGGAGATGGGACAAACAAACTGACTATATATTAACATAAAGAGTCAAATGAACAGCCTAATATAGAGTAGGGCTAAACTTTGTCTTCAAAACAGCATCAATCCTTCATAGAAGTTGCCATCTCTGAAATGTGTTGTCTCATTGAGATTTCCTGAAAAATGCAAAAGATCCTGTTAAGAAGTCAGTGTTGTAGTTGAGACCAGCTTATTCGAGTCCAAGTCAAGACAGAGACCAGGATAGGGTTGAGGTTGAGTCAAGACTGAGGCCTGATGCTGCTCCCAAGTCCATAAGACCAAGACCATGAAAAAAGTCAAAGATTCAATAAATTCAAGGTCTTGGTCTTTTCATCGATCTTGGACCATGACTCACACTTGAATGAGCTGGTCTAAACTAAAACACTGTAAGCAGTTGTAAATGTCAAACATAGCGTTTAATTTTGCCCATCCATCTAAAATAAAATCATTTACAAATATCAAGTGTGAATACATTTGTGAATGTGTGAATTATGTGCAAGACCAATAACTCCTGACAGTTCTGATGTTTATGATATCTGGCCTTCTAAAAATCAAAGGTGATAAACAATTTGCATTTATTAACTGTTTTGGCCTTGGGCACTTTACAACTTTAGCCAGAAGTTGTGGGTGATATTAGCCAAAAAATAAAGCACATTTGAAAAAAGGTATGTTTTTAGGCACCGGTGTCTATCTGTTTACAGCATGCTTGTGAAAGTGGCTCAGAAAAGCCGGTTTCACTTTATTTTGATGGTCCCTTTAACACATTCTGTTGACTATGAGTAGCATTGCACCTACATGTTTACTAATTCTTATTAGAGTGTTAGAAGATAATTAGCAAACTTAGGGTTATAGGGTATAGTACATGGTAGGGTTATATATATATATATATATATATATATATATATATAGTAGGGTTTGAATAAGTTGACATGTACTTGCAAAGTTACTTATAGTTAGTAGAATGTCTGTTTGGAGGACCATCACAATAAAGTGTTAGCAGATATTAAGCAGATAGTCCACTAATACACTAATGAGAGTTAGTTGACATGTAGTTGCAAAGTTACTTATAGTCAACAGAATGTTCAAAAGGGACCATCAAAATAAAGTGTTACCGAAAAGCCAATGGCTAACTGAAGATCAGTGAGGGGAGCTCTGGAAAGAAATGCCACCAAGAGGACTATGACAATTATATCTTAATTATAATCCAAGATAGAGATGGGAAACGCTACATGAATTTGAAGGATAACATGAATAACGGTGCTTCATGCCATGCCAAAGTTACTGTAATTATGAGATTCCAACTAGTAAAAAGCATTACCATCTTCTTAGAACTTGTAATTACAATTTGTAAACTCCAACTTGTGTCACCTGAGCGCAGCAACATCATGTGGAAACTCAGAAATGGCAGCAGCTTTAAATTAACTTTTAACTTTAAGTAAAATAAAGTTGTAAGCAGTTATTTCACAATATTTAACAATTCCTATAATTATATATTGTTAATTTAATAATAAAAATGAAAGAATAACCTGGAAAGAGCAAAACAAAGTCCTGCTAAAACGGTTTATTAATAAGGTAATTGAATAACAAATATCATCTGTTATTTGTTGTATTGCGGTTTTGTCTACTTATTACTCAAATACTAATGCTTCAAAATACTGGCGATGATACTATTTTTTAAACGGTGACATCATCAATACCGTAAGTAATGTTGTATGTGCAGCAAGTACACTATTTAAAATGTTCATTTGAACATGAATGTCGGCAAAAACATCACAAGAGTCTTTTTGAGTGCTGCTGCCTTCATGCTGTGCCGTGTAGTAAATGCTATCTTGAATTCTCGTCTTATATGGTATAGAGTATTTCCCGATGCTTAAGTTCATTTTGCAATGAGACATTGCAGGTCGTGTTGTTTGCGCTGCAGTTTATTAGGAGATAGGATCTGAAAAGATTAAAAAAATAAGCTGCTCATGCATCACTTTTCAACATAATAAAATCTTTATATAAAAATGAATTATCGCAGTTTGTCCGTTGCTCATTTGACCACTTCTGGAACAGGTGAAATGGTGTGGTATCTGTCAAGAGTTATAAAACAATGAAGCACATGAGAAAGGAGTAGCAAACTTCATCCATCTTGTTTACTCATTTACTTCCGTTGTCACACAAGTTACCTCAGAAACACAACACTTTTCAAAATAGTAGTCAACAACACAAATCACTTATGAACACAACATTTTCCCCCTTATTAAAGCAACACCAAGTAACTTTTCCTCTGCGGTCGCCCTACAGGTTGGAAGCGGAATTGTCCATTACCGCTGTCGTAAATAATTTAGCCTACCGCAGCCTACTGTTGCACGCGCACGCTCGCTGTTTATCCAGCACCGGCTTTGGAATCAACATTGGCCACAGACAAGGTAGAGTATGATGCATGATTTTATGAAAGTATGATGTAATGCGACATCACGAACGAGCAATTGTAGCAATTGTAACGCTTGCCGTAAAGCAGGGGTGTCAAACTCAGTTCCTGGAGGGTCACAGCCCTGCAGAGTTTAGCTTCAACTCTAATTAAACACACCTGATCCAGCTAATCAAGTCCTTCAGGCTTATTTAAAAACTACAGGTATGTGTGTTGGAGCTGGTTGTAACTAAACTCTGCAGGGCTGTGGCCCTCCAGGAACTGAGTTTGACACCCCTGCCGTAAAGCAAGTCAAATTAGTAGTTTTCTTATGTCTCATTAGAACTACAGAAACACGACCCGATCTGGCAATCTTACATAGCGTGGATATATCAGATAAAGGACCGCAAAGCTGTGGCATAAGTGCATTTCACCATGTCACGACTTGATGAACCACTGAAACGATTTTGGAAACATTATTTTAAGGTAAAAAATCTTACTTAGTGTTGCTTTAAATAACAGAATATTACAGCAGATCTAGCTGTAACATAGTCCTTTAACCAACTAGGCTTCTGAACATCACATTTAGGTACAGTATAGGGGTATGAGTGTGTGTAGTGAGCAGTGTTCTCAGCCAGAGTTGTTGGTTTGCATGGATATGCAGTGAAATGGGAAGCATTCCATGTCTTTCTATCACTAAGAACACCGTACCCACCGCAAAAATCTTTTGGCAGCTGTGATCAGTGAACCTACCGAGACCCCTTAGGAACATGCAAGGGCTTCCATACCCTTACTTTATCCCCCTCCAGGAAACAAGGCATCGAAACGAGTCATAGATGAGCTGAAAGGGTGAAGTACTAGTTGTACTCCTGCAAGAAGTCAGTTACAAGTTTCCATGGCTGATGTTGCAGGATGGCCATTTGGACAGTGTATTTGAGCACAGGGTTAAACCTCTTTACAGCACCATTAGCTGCCAGGTAGTAGAGAAAAGAACAATGGTGATGAATATTCATTCCTTCCAGAAAAGCAGCGAAAGCAACAGACATAAAATGAACACAATTATTAGTAACTATACTCAATGGATTTCCATGGTGGCTGAAGACTGATGACCAAAACTAAACCACAGAATCAGTACTGACAGTGTGAGTGAAGGAGACCTCAGGTCATTTGCTGTAATAATCAGTTAATGTTATAGCAAACCTGCAGTAGGATGCAGCAGTACCAAATGGCACAACTATATCCACAGCCACTTTCTGCCATGGTCCATTTGGCAGCAACACCGGCTGGAGAGGAGCAGGATGTGACTTGACAGTTTGGTCATTGAGCTGACACACGTGGCAGAAACGGACAGCATCCTGAACCTGAGAATCCATCCCTGGCCACCAATTGAGATCATAAAGGCGTTGTTTAGTTCTCACCTTTCCCTGATGTCCTTTGTGCGCTATGGAGACCAGCATAAATTGAAGAGCAGCAAGTGCAAACAGCCGTGAGCCTCAGAAGACAAAGTTGTCCTTGAAGGGTTAGTTTACCCAAAAAATAAAATAATTTCATAATTTAGGCTACTCACCATCATGTCGTTACAAACCTGTAAAACTTTCGTTCATCTTCGGAACAAATTAAATCAGAGAGAATCAGATTTTTAATGAAATCAGAGAGATTTCTGTCCCTCCACTGACACGTAACTACCACTTTGATGCTTCAAAAAGTTCATAAAGAAAAACTAATCCATATAAATTGAGTGCTTTAGTCCAAATTTCCTTTAATTTAGGCTTTTATTCACATATAAACATTCATCAACGCACACATCAGTTATGGTAAATGGAAGCTCAATCATGCTTGCTTGACGTGCGAGAACCAATGAGGTTCATACTTGTGTGTTAAGCAGCATGTTTGTGTCAGGGTTGAGGAGAGGTCTCAAGATGCAGAACAATGGGCTTTTATTTGTTATGAAAAATACAATGAAAACAAACAAAAACTACCCTGTTGGGGGGTGGAACGTGGGTACATCAGACGATAATCTGGCACAGGACTGAAAACACAAGGAGAATAAATAGGGAGCAAAACAAAGCAGGTAACAAGGAGGGACAGGTGGGGCAAATGAACCAATAATCAGCTAACAAGAAGGGCATGGTTAAGACAATAAAAAGGAGAGCACATGCTACAAAGAAACAAGCATGACAAGCCATGTGCTCAAACAAAACAAGGCAGGAACATGCACCCCATGACAACATTCACAAAACACACAAAACATAACACAAAAGCATGCGGTTGATGAAAATATGAACAGCGTGCTACACACACACGACATGAGCACCTGGACAAAGGAAACAAACTAAACACTCAATAAACACAAGAGTGCATGGCGAGTGATCGAACACACAACCAGTGCGCTCACACAAGAGACAAAACATGGAGCATGAGTGTCCCCCGACAGAACCGAAACCAAACTAGACATGAGTGCCGGGATCCAAACACCACGCTCAGAATATGAAACAAGGCATGCGGACAAGAGAGCGCACGGCTCGAGCACACTCAAAACCACTCTCACACGAAGACAAGGAGTTTCGTTCGAGCTCTGTCAAAAAATCAAGAATAAAGCAGACGAAGTGACAGAACCTCAGCAGTTTGAGCTTCCGCAAGAACCAATGAGATTGTTTCTTGTGTGTCAAGCAAGTACGGTTGAGCTTCTGTTTATGTTCGGTGATCAATGTTTATAGGTAAATAAAAACCTAAATTAAATTAAAAAGTAACCTCTCAACAGCCCACACACGCTAGTGCTTCCTTTTCCACCATGGCATATTTACGCTCAGCAGTAGACAACGTACGTGATGCAAAGGCCACAGTTTGTTCAATGTCTTCAGGGCTGACCTGAGAAAGTGTGGCTCCCAGACCATAGTCAGAAGCATCTGTGGAGACAATCGTGTGTAGTGTAGGGTTGAATAATGCCAAAGCAAGTCTGTTTGCTAGCAGTTGTTTTACTTCTGTTAAACTTTGTTCAGCCTCTTTTGACCAGTTGAATCCATTTGGATCTTGTAGACATGCATGCACTGGAGCTACAACAGTGGCAAAATCAGGAATAAACTTGCTGAACCATGACACAAGTCCATGTAAGGAGAGAAAAGTAGCCCCTAACCCCTAACAATCCAGCCAGGATGATGGTCATCATCTTCTGAAATGGCAAAGGTTCTGAAGCCAATCTGTAAGGAAGACAACAAAAACTGATCCGTCATGAGTAATTAAGTCCTCATGCAGTGGCACTTGGTAGTAATCATTAGTCAGGTTGATGGTAGAAAAAAAACCCAGAGCATAGAGTAGTTCATCGATGTGCAGCGATGGAAGAGTCCACGATCGCTGCTTTATCTGTCTAAGGTCAACGCACATCCTAATTTTACCTGACTTTTTCTGCATAACAACAATTGGTGACACCCATGCAGAGGCATCGATGCTTTCTATCACCCTAGCTGATTACAGGTGATTCAATTCTTCTGACACAGCACTAGAGAGTGAGAAGCAACAGAGAGTGGCAGATGGCAAAGTTTTTGGTGCACAAGTGTGACCGTTTCATCCAGCTTTACGCAGTGAATAAACTTTTAGCACATCCGAAAGTTTTAGCACAATTTTAACACATCTAAACTCAGTTGACTCAGCAACAGTACACTGAAAGACTGGGACAAGAGAAGCAGGCACAGGAAGGGCATTAGGAGGCAGGACTTGATTGTTTTCAATCCTCACATGCACTGCATGTGGTCCCTCCCCATGAGAGATGTCCCTTTGTCCACAATGAAGAACGTATCAGGAACGTATCAGGAGTGGTCATATAGGGAAACATTCGCTGACAAACGTCCAACCACCGGAATATAGGTTTTTGAATACGTCACAAGCCTGGCTGTGTGTTGCAACATTACTGAAACGGCATGCATAAGTGCTGGAGGGCAGGGTAGATATGGAAGACCCACTGTCAACCACCAAATCCACCACACAAGTCAGAAGTAGACAGTCACTGTGCTTGTAATACTGGGAGTACTAGCTCGGTGTACAGTACAGTAACTTCTGGTAATAAATTTCACAGCCCTCGCATGTGTTTAACTAAGCTGATTGGCAAAGGTTAGCATAATGTCCAATCAATTTACACTTCCTGCATGTAGCAGTTGCAGCTGGGCAGTTCACAGCATTAGATATGTGTGCCTCCGATCCACAGAGAAAGCATGACTTCCACTTCCCCATCTAAGCAGAATTAAGAGGTGCATGTGACAGCTTTCCCGGTTTACTGTGTGCGGCACCGCTTGTACGGGGGCAGTAACTTGGCGGGAATATGAAATGGATTTAGCCTGTTCAGCAGCAGATTCAATCTGGCTTGCTATCATAAAAGATCTGTCCAGTGTGAGATCAGTTTCTAGAAAAAAATCTCTCACATATTAGTGAGCTAAGTACATTCTACTAACTGATCGTGAATCATTTTGTCAGTACTGGCACCAAACTCACATGAAACAACAAGCTCTTGAAAAGCAGCAATGTACTGTATAACTGTCTCGTTAGGTGCCTGACAACGTCTACGGAAGTTGTGACGTTCAGCTACTATGTTAGCTTTTGGCACGAAGTAGGCTTTCAATGCACCATCTGCATCCTTATACGTTGTACCTGTGTTAGGCAATGAGTAGAAAATCCGTTGTCCCTGTGTGCCAAGGCAGTTAGGCAATACAACTCTCTGTCTTTCGTCCTGTCAGGCATCCCTTGTAGTAGGGATGTGACAGTGAGGAACTTTTCTCACCGGTTAATCGACATGGGACAACACCGGTAATACTGATATCACAGTTGGGGGGACATTGGAATTTTTAGGTGCTCTGCACCAGTGGACATGCACCGTAAGACTGTAACAGAGCGAGAGTTTTCAATTAATTCCTATAGAAGCTCAACTTCCATAGGAATAAACTGAAAATGCTCGCTCTGCTCCGCCCCAGTGGACACGCACCATTATGAATACCTGGGTGGCTGAGCGCAATTTACTTTAGAATTAGTGCAAATTCGGGGGCGGCAACTGCTTGAATGTTGGGTTTATAATTCTTAATGTAAAACACAACAACAAAACAGTACAATGATAAACTCGCTTAAAAAGGCGCTTTTACATTTTGCTTAGAAAACCAATCTTCCGCCATCGTCTTGTCAGTCAGTGTTGCGAAATGGGCGAAGTGAGGTGAAATCTGACTCCTGCTGCTGATCTGTGCTGCGACTCTTGTTCGGTTTACACTGAATTAAGCAGACGCGTCCAGTTTTTAATTGCAGTGTTTGTTTTCTAACTGAACTAAATCATTTTTGTTACTATAAAAAAATCAAAACAACGGTGGCGGGCAGGTTGCAAGTGATGCAACCGGTGTTGTAGCTGAACACTAGCAACACCGACTATCGCAGCAAGTCTACCCTGCAATAAATCATAGATATATCCGCAGCCATGTGCTGAATGGCATAGCAGGCTTACTAGGGCAATGCTGGCAAAAACTCGGGGAAGTCATGTTAGAAACAGCCATTTTTGAGACCAACTATAGCGAATAAATGACTAATCCTCATTGCCAATTTGTGGTATCTGTCAAGAGTTATAAAACAATGAAGCACAAGAGACAGGAGTAGCGAACTTCATCAATCTTGTTTACTCATTTACTTCTGTTCTCACACACGTTACATAGGAACACAACACTTTTCAAAATAGTAGTCAAAAATACAATTCATAAATGAACACAACAAATGATTAGTTCTAGAACCATCTTTGCGATAACTAATTAAATCCTATTAAGCGGCATTTGCACTTGGTTCTTATCAACCCTTTTAATGTGATTAATGTGTTAATGTGAACATTATAAATGAATTATATGTTTTACTATATATACTGCCCTCCAGTCAAATTTTGAAATTTCAAGCTATGAGGGAAAAAATGCTTCTGTATGAGTTCTTGTTTTTATATCTACGTATGATAATTTAGCAATATAACACAAGCAAGAGTTCTGTTTTTCCTAATATCAGAACGATTGCAAATGTGATTGATTTTATACAACAGTTCAATTAACAAAAAGTTAATATAAAATCACTTTTGAAACAACATTGTCAATATTTATTTACGCTCTATTTACCAATGAAAATAGTTCTAAACAAACCAGAACTGTAGCGTTTCTCCGAGCAACATACAACAGTGTTTTGAATGAATCTGTGTTTTTTGTAATGAAGCCATTCATTCAAAAACGTTGAGCATATCAATGCATATATAACTACTGTTCCCAGAAGTAGGGAAACAAGGTACAACACATGACTATGGGATATCATGTCTTGTGCCATTTGCTATAGACAACTGTATTAAAGCCTGAAAGGCCAATGATGCATGACCATGTGGGCAGGTTTACCTGCCAGTCCAGCTCTTCACCGAGCCTCCGACTGTAAGGGGCTCAGAGGTGCTGTACCTCACTTTCCTCCTTCTGGGAACAGTAGTTATATGTATAACTCATCGTTCCCAATCAGTCAGTCACTCTATGGGACATATATTCACGCCCCGCAAAGTCACTGAACTAAACGCAAGGGACAAGCACCTCCGCATACCCCTTTTTCAAGGGAGTGGGAAGTTGGAAAACACAACAAAAAGCTGGTGAAACCAATGTGCTTTGCTGATGGCAGTACCAACGACAGGGCAGCCTTACATTCAAGGATTCTAAAGGCTCAAACGGAGGTTCACACATAGCCTCCAGACCATAGCAGACAGGTCATGATGGCACCATTACATTTTGTAATGCGCCTAAAAACGGGTGGAGAGAGAGCACTTGAAAACCAAATCTACTAGATAGTGCACATGCGCCGAATGCATCTTTCCACCTACGCGACCAAAGGAGCATACTTTGAAAGGCTCACGCTCTCAACCGTGCTTGAGATGGAGCGGAACGCAGAAAATTAAGTAATGCAAGTGCTCTGTCTGTATTGTAGCTACAATCAGATTATCTCTCTCTCACACAGTTCCGGCCGAGGGTGCAGAATCTGCCTCCTGGCTAGGACCGCAGGTCCCTACATAGAGAAAGACACCAAGGTGTCCTTATGGTGTCACGTACCATGACTTTGCTGGCCAACAAGAAGCCACAAAACTCAGTGACAGACCCTTCTGTGTACAGCAAAGTACATGCGACAATGGCTCAGCCGAAACCAATCGCAGATCTGCGCCACAATTCAAGAGCACAAATGTCACTCCAGGGTAGACTGCAGGTCTGCGCCATATCAAATAAAACTTGTATGCAATCACCTCGAAAGAGACTTCAGAACATTTTCTGTGCTCCGGGTGGACTGTGGTAATGTGCATTGGGCAAATCCACCGATGTAAGTCAATCCCGAGGATGCAGAGGGCATAACAGGTGACATACTACAATCATTTTTGAACTTGTAACACCTTGAATTATTTGTTTAACTGCTGCAAATCGAAGATAGGGCGGAAACCCCCCTTTTCTTTGGGAGGAGGAAGTAGCGGCTGAAAAACCTCTTCCTCCATCTTCCCTTGTGGCAACACCTGAATTGACACTTTTCTGAGGAGAACACGGATTTCCTCCATGGAAAGGGAAAGCCCTCTCAGACACTGAAGTTGCAATTACTCTGCCGAACAAAATACTTAAAACTGAACCCACTATCTTGTAGGGTAATATTTACCCAATCTGGATAGATTGGCAGGCATCAAATAGAACTTCTCTGCTTCTCTGTATCGGGGCAGGCCACTCAACAGACCAACTTTGTTGCTGCTCTCCGACATTAATCAATGCAAGGGCCCTTTACTTCCACCCACCACCTGGGGGGAGCCGTGATCTGCCCTGCTTGAAAAAAATATCGTCAGAGCATTCATCGCCCACCCCGCCTCCAGCGAGACAGAATCATCCCCCTGACAGTAAAAGTTCCGCACAGACTAAGGGCATCCAGAGGAACCTTGTCGTGAACACTACATCAAGACACTTTGGCCTCCACACGATTGTCCCAACTCTCTATGACCTCCAAAAATGGCGATCACAGCATCTGGATCAGCACCTGAAAACAGGAGCGGACCGTGTCTGGCTGCTGCCCCGTCGAGCACAAGCTACACACCACTCAAGTGCGGAACGATAGATCTGCCAGCAGTGCACACATGCATTGGGTTTGGAGAGATCCAGCCTAGAGTGGACAATTCCAAACACACTGGACAGTGCTCGTGAGTATACCATAAACACCCACATGCCATAGGACAGGGGCGAGATGTTACTTATGTTCAGATATTTCTCATGAAAAAATGTATTAGCCATTTGTTAGCTATGCTAAACTTGAGCTAAAAACTTATCTTTTATGCTTTTTCCTTCAACATGAGTCACCACCACGGGATTTCTTGTGAATGTGGCATTTTTGGACATTTTGTTTGAGAAAAGTTTATTAGCCCTTTGTTAGCAAAGCTAAACTTGTGCTAAAAACATTCTATTTTCTGCCTTAGTTTCGACAAGAATCACCACCGTGGGCTTTTCTTCTCAAGAAAATGTGGCGTGATGGTGTTCTAGCAGCACGATGAAGACCTGAAGAACAAAGGGAATAACGCATGTAACTGCTTTTATATGCTGTGGACGGGTAACCCACAGCATATAAACCCTGCATATAAACGTTGTCATGCGTAATTGGCCTTTCAGGCATTAATAAAGGTGTCTTTAGCGAATGGCGCAAGAGAGCGATATACCATAGTCATGTGTTGTACCGAGTGAACTAATTGAATGGGAACAGTCACTTGCTTTGTTCCTGAATGAATCAGCCGTTTTGAACAAATTAAATAAATGATCAGTGACTCAATCATTAAGGCTACTTTCAGACTGTCAGTCCAAATTAGATTTTTGTGAATATCTGATTGAAATCTCATCAGATTTAGCGTGAACAGCAAAATAAATCACATATAATGCGAATTTTACAAATCCATTTCAAGCTACATTCGTATGTGGTTTGAAATCATATTCAAATCGCATTTCTGGAAATCCGTTTCAGTCTGACCGCTCTGATCGCATTTCGCGTGGTTTATGTGACTGTCTTACGCCACATAAAATGTAAACTTCAGACGTCTTTATAGGAAACATGCTGAAAATCGCTGCAGAAACAAGGGTGTGTTGTTGCAAAGTGCCGGACGAGCAGAAAATGATGATATGTTTTGTATATGTAACGGAGACATGTATTAAAACTGTCAGAGACAACAGCACAGGATGAAGCCACATATACCAGCCTCCTATGTTTCTGCTGCTGCCTCATAAACTGCAGTAGTCCAGAGCGGCAGCTACACATCGTCATGCTGTAAAGACGACAACATCTGCATTGCAAACCCCTCCATGTTGCGGTTGTTGTTGTTGTTTTTGACGTATGCCTGCCAACGCAATATCATTGCCATAGAAACCAATGCAGATATTCCGGAAAACAAAAGAGCTGCATGGACACACAAATCAGATCTGGGGCCGTATTCACAAAGAATTTTAAGGCTAAAAGTAGCTCCTAACCGGCGAATTTAGGAGCAACTCCTAAAAATAATGGGCGTGTCACTCGTAACTTTAGGACTCTTAGTTTTTTTGACTAAGAGTAATTCACGAAGCATTTTAGCCCTAAAAGTAGCACCTAAGCCTGGGACAGCTTAAAAGAAGTCGAGAGGACTCCTAACTCACTAAGACCTATTCACAAACCGCTTTTTGTGGCATTTCACGTTGCGATGTTTTGAAATGCGTATGCGGAGGCTACAGCTTCCAATCGCGAGGGAACAATTTTGCATTGTAGGCATAACTAGGGATGCAATCGCCACCGACAACAACCAAAACTAGGCTACTCACTGCATGTAAACTAATTGTAACGTTTCATTCTGAATCAAATTAAAATGTTCTTCTCTTTGCAAACGTAGGCAGAGGAATATAGTGACAGATTAATTCAATAATGTTGCAAAGATATTGCATCAATCCATACGTTTCATTAGGCTACTAGGCTATTTGTTTTCCCTTACTCTTTATTCATTTAGGCTATTTATTCAGTTATTCATCATCTTCCGTCCTTCGCACTACTTGTGTAGCGCACGCATTCTCAGACCTGTCACCTGTCACTCATCATCGTAGGGGAGGTGTTTGGAATCATTCCCGCGTTACAATCATCAGCCAATCAAGGTGGTCACTTCAGTCAAGCTCGTGCATGAGTAATGACGTCATCCATAGCAACAAAGACTCACTCTTCATTTAGGAGTTGTCATTTTTCTTTACTAAGAGTAGGTCTGAAAGGCGTTGTGAATAACTTTTAAGAGAAAACTCCTAGCTAAAATCTTTTAGTGCGATTTAGGAGTACTCCTAGTGGTAAGATAAAATGCTTTGTGAATACGGCCCCTGAACAGTTGCGATTCAGTGTGGACGTCAATAATTTTAGATCAGATTCCAATCGGATACACAATTAATCGGATATGGACTGGCAGTCAGAACATAGCCTATGAATTGCTGCCACCTACTGGCAGTTTTAGTTTCCCATTTACAAATCCACACGACCATTTAAAAAAAAAAAAGCATTGTATGAATTGTATGGGTTATTGCCATGTTTGTTTTGTGTGGTTTTTGAAGCATCAACTTTGAGAGACCCATCTATTTGCATTACTCACATGGACATTAATATTTTATTTCTTTAAAAATCTCAATTTGTGTTAAACAGAAGAAAGAAAGTCACAGATATCTGGGATTGCATAAAGGTGAGTAAATAAAGCAACCGTTTTTGGGTAGAGTAAATAACGGTCCTTTGTGGTGCCGAAAACGGACTCCCCTGCTTCTCTCTACACACAGGAAAAAGAGACTTGACAGAGCACATCTATTGATTTTTTTTTTACAGCTTAAATGTAATTTATGTAAATGGAAAAACGTGATTTAAATTCAAGTTAATGTTATTGAAGTTCTCAAATAGTTGCAATAGATCAAATATCCGCTATAAGACGATTAATCAACAATTTTTATAGGCCTATGTGGTAGTGCATTAATTATTGTGTATGTTACACTAAGAGAGATAATTTCCTGTCACGGCTTTTTGGTGTCAAAGCCACACAATATCATCTGTCTCTGAACACTGGACACCACGACTGAGTACATAAACTATAAATAAGTTTGTGCCCTGAGTTTGTGTATGGTGCATTTTCTGCTTTCTCTAATTAGCAAAACTGTTTGCATTAATGAAGTGAGAGCGTGTTTACATTAGAGACAATGTTTGTGTGGCAACGTGGGCTTTTTGTATCCACAGTAACCTTGATGATAATTATGACAAACTTGCAGAAAAGCAACATTCACAGCCAAGCTGCAAATTATACAACCAAATACAGTGGAGGGAAATGATCCTTGAAGTGAATTAATTAGTGTCTGTTTTGTTAACAAACACCAAACGCTTGTAGGAAAACTTCTTTTTAAATTGCTGAAGAACTGACGAAACCAAGAAGGTATTTGAGATGTATGACTTTCATTTACATAAACATGAAACAGTGCAGTTCTCACTAAGAAAACAAAAACAGATGGGCAAAGCAGTGGAAAGACAGTTCAACATTTCAGAACATCCAAACATTTTTATACGTACACCATTAATACCATTGCAATTTGTTTTATCATGGTTAACATTATGGATCATTTCTCATTTGTTGATGACCCACATGCAGATGAGTAAAGTGCTGATTATATTTGTCAAGCAATTATCTTGAGGAGTCCAGCCGAGTTAAAAAAAACTCTTACAACAGCACTTTTATTCTTTAATGCAACAAAAAAGGAAAGAAAAAAGTATTCATGACCCGCAAAGAGGGCTGAGTGAACTATGAAGGGATGGATAGGAGACTCACACAGGTCTGCAGATGACCAGATCTCCTTTGTTGGTTCCATAAGCAAGCCCAAGCCCCGGTTCTGGCAGCCAACGTGCAGAATTTATACTGACATGTCTCCGCTGGTCTGGGGCCATTGGATACACCACATCAAACACCCTCTGAAAAACATACAAGAACACACCTGTTTAAACTGTCCCACAGCCCTCATAGTAGTATCACTCATTCTATCAGTCACCAGAACCTCCCATTATCCAATCCGCTGTAGATTGCAGTCTGTGTCAGATATGACAAGCACTGCTAGCATAACTGAGGAGAGGCTAAACTGTGGAAAGTCAAATCTCTTTCTTTAAAGTACTCTTTCTTTCCAGTCCATTCCCCCGTCCCTGTCTGTCAGCCTTGGCATACTACTTACACTCCACTGGCTCTAGAAAAAAGGACAAAAATAGGAGTTCATGTCTGCCAGGGAAAGAGAAAGCGGTCTCATTCATCTGCAGATGAGTGATCAACAGACAAACTCTTTCTCTCTCACATTACTCTAGACAGAGGAAATTCAGGACAAGGATAAAAGCCACAAAGTACACTGTTCAAACAGTGTATTTAAAGAAATAGTTCACTTCAAAATGAAAATTCTGTCATCATTTACTTACCCTCAAGTTGGTTCAAACCTGTATGAATTTCTTTCTTTTGCTGAACACAAAAGAAGATATTTTGAAGAATGTCTATAACCAAACAGTTGATGTACCCCATTGACTTCCATTGTAGGAAAAAAAATACCATGGAAGTCAATGGGGTACATCAACTGTTTGGTTATAGACATTCTTCAAAATATCTTCTTTTGTGTTCAGCAGAAGAAAAAAATTCATATAGGTTTGAAACAACTTGAGGGTGAGTAAATGATGACAGAATTTTCATTTTGAAGTGAACTATTCCTTTAAGGGAAGAAAGACCACATGGACATATAAACAGCAATAAAAGCTTGATTTTTACCACAGGGGGATTTTAAATATTACACTGCTCATAAAACAATTAACTGCAAGTTTTCAATCTAAAAAACAACCTAATATGAAATCACATGTCAGCACTACTAGAGAACATTGGCAGGTAAGTGGCATGATGGGTATTTTCTATAGCTTGAGAATGAAATTGATTATTACATAAAAAAATGAATATGTACAAAACGTTGTTCACAGTTCAAAGTTGTTCAAAGCTGGAGACAGAGCCTTGGGCTAACCTTTGTTCATTTTCTTTCTCTCTGCGCTCCAGTGTATAATTAATCCTGGTAATAATCAGACACATTAACGATGCTGACGCATTAAATTCATTCATTAACTACCATATGAGAAAATATCACTTCAAATAAACAAACAAAAAGACCTCCTCTAATAAACAAAGACATGAGGGGGAAACAGAACATAATCAAATTACAGAATATAAAATGATGGAAACTAATAAATAAACATACTGTGAATGAGAAACGTCTCTATAAACAAACAACCAAAAAAGCAAAAAATGAAATGTATTAAATGTGCTGTTGCTATAGTTACAGCTGAAATGAGGCACACTGTGAGGACACTGCTATGGCAAATGTATGTAGTGGTTAATATGCATTTTGCACCAGTCCATGTTTTTTCCAGTGATTCATAGCAGAAGCCTGTTGACGTTTTACGGTGCTAGTGTTTTACATTCACATGTATTCAATTAATTAATTCAGACATTCAAAAAATATATATATATTTGAATTTCTTAAAAATAAATTAGTTGTACATTTTACTCAATGTAACAGTGTATAGAAGCCCTAAGAGGCCATGTATAATTTTTTTATGCCTTGTGTTTTTCAGACCAAAACTTAATTTACATGTGACCTACACTTAAAAAGTTTTTTTTTTTATATTTTTTTTATTTTTTTTTTAACAAAATCTTTGTTCAACATCACACACTGAACCTGAGCTCCTACTTTAACTTAATCGGACAGTTCAGATGGTTTTGGTTCATGCAGCTTCTACGATGGCAGTTCAAGAAACTTACAGATGAGTCTCATATCAGTCTCACATACAATGCAGAGAGAACATTTAATGAAAGGAGACCTGGAAAAAATATTTCACACAGTGATGTGTGAAACGCTGACAGTCAGAGACCTGTGGAGTTCGAAGACTCCTCATTATCTCATATAAGACATAACATAACAATACTACATTGTCCACTTCATTAGATTACCTGTGGTAGTGATATACAATAACCATTAGAGTGCCTGAGTGTCATTAAGAGAGACTGAATTCATGTATGGGTCATATTCTAAACACAGCTCTAGCAGCAATAACACGGGTACTAACTTCTTTTAATGCATCACAGTTTCTGATAAACAAAAAGACATTAATGTAAGCCTAATTAAGAGGAAGCTTCTTATTTATCATACAAATTAGGCGCAGCATGAAACACAAAGAGACTAAAGTGGGGAGTGCAGGCGAAATAACAGCAAACACCCATGAAAACTAACAAGCGCTCACTGAACGGCTTTCCAAACTCTGCAGAGAGAGATTTGGTGTTGTATGTTTAGAGACTGAACAAGGATAAAAATGAAGCTCTCCTGCTCCATCGCTCTCAAATTAATCCACGTTCAGAATCCTGCCATAAGCACAGCTTACAAAAACAAAAGTCAACCATGTAGATATTTCCATTTATGCCCTTCGCTCCACACAAATACACAGTTTTCCCACTTCTCTCTCACTCTCTATTTCTAAGAGAGCGTATCTAGGTCAGTTTCCTACTCAAAGGCTTTTCTAAACCCCAGGCTCCCCCCCCTGCTGTAGAGAGCACAGAGAGCTGATCTACATAGGGCAGTGGCAGTCCACCAATAATATCCAAGCTTCACAATAATCAAATGTCATGAAAAGAATTACTAAATTGACTAAAGTAATTTCATTAATTACAAAAAACACAATACTATAGATAGATAGATGGAAGTTGAATAAATGAATAAAGGTTTATTCGGTTACTAACAAAATGTATATACAAAATGGAACAAAATGTATATACAACAACAAATTCATTACAAACAAAAAAGGTAACCAAACGCTTATTACGCCTACCCTAAAGTTCATCTCTTTGAAGGCAAAGGATGTTTTTTTTTTCTACTTTTGCCTTTATTTTTTATTACACTGAATAGACTGACAGAAAAGTGCACAACCTACACAGGAAGGCAATTTTTTTTACAAAATTACAGCCTTCCAGAGGCGTATAATTTTTAAGGAGATATTGCGGTTTGGATTTCTAAAAGCAAATAGCACTTTTCTTTGCTTTTTTATTTCATTGAGTATTGAGAGCAGTGGCAGTCTCTAAAGAAGACGTGAGGTCAGAAGTGACGTACCCTCATGGACGTCTCTCCTCCGTGGGGCTGCTGCAGTCTGAAGACCTGTGCCACCATGTGATCGGTGATTTGATGCAGCAGGATGCGACGAGACGCCAGACCCACCATCACGTAACGACCCATCGGAGACAAACTGACAGAGATGGCATTTGGACCTGTGACAAACACACAGTGCAGTTATTCATAGCTGTACCATGACAAACAGAGACAATCTAATACAGATACATCGACTTAAAACTACAGCCTAAGCCAAACCATTGCAAAATTAGCATAATTATATTAAAGTAATAAATTCAACAAGAATGGGTTGCAGGTAGGGTGAGCACCATCAAACAAACCAAATGTGGGACGATTATACGTTTGTGTGGGACATGTTACCAACACTAAAACATGACCTGAAACTGTTATATAATGTTTATCTAACTTAATAAAAACATTTGTATTCTGCCTTTCAGCTGATAACAATTCTTTACTCTTTAGTCCCTTCCAGAAAACACCATTACATCACAATGTAAAATAACATGTCTTTATTTTACATGACATCACTGAGCCCTAAGGCAGCAGGCATCATGCAGATAACTATTTTTGAAACAGTTCTGACCAAGTCCAACTAAAATCCAACAAAATAAATAATGAACAAATAAAATATAAACCAACATGAATTTAGATAATTGACAGTCTTATATATTAAGAATATATTAAACCAAAAACATTTATATTTTTTTAGAAAGGATGTGAAAACAACCACAGCAGGCAACAAGTTGATAAATTCTGTTAAATTTAAAATTTAATTTGCCGAATTATCCATTTGTTTTCTGACAGGGAACACATTGAACGAATCTCCGCTCCACATTTTGATTGACAGCATCACAACCCACTAGTGACCGTGTTTACTCCTTTCCTTTTAACCATTGGATAGGATTTTAAAAACGGCTGTTGTATTTGTACTTCTGACGAAGCAATGTTAAATATAGGTGAAAAACTACACCGCAAAAAGAATAAATAAAATGCTTTCTTAAAAAGGCAAAAGAACGCATGAACGTTTTCTCAATATGATAATTAAAAACCAACAAACTGATGAAAATGCGGGACATTTTCTCAATATGCGACGTGCGGGACAAGGGGTGAAAACGCTGTGCGGTACAACGCAAAGCGGGACGGGTGGTCACCCTAGTTGCAGGGCTGTATTTGGTCTTACATTTTTTTTGCTAAACCAACAATGCAATAAACTAATAAAACACTGAGTGAGCTGGCTAAGCAGTATTTAAAATATAATAATTACTAAGTACACTTAAAAAAAAGTCAAATCATAGCAGTAAGCCTGATGTAAAAACTAAACAAAAAATTATGAAAATCCAGGAAATGCATTTTGAAACTATTAAAACTAAAAGATTCATTTTGTACATTATTAATTGCTGTAAATGTTATAACCATAGCATTCAGACTTTTAAAGCATAAAATTAGAAAAGTTCACACCTAGACCTGCTCAGACTGTAATTATAGCTGATATAATTTTTCATCTTAAAACGTAATTGAATTTTGTAGCCATTTTAACTTTAGAAATCAGTCTTGCTTGGCAAGTGCATGAGCTAGAGAGTCAAAGAGTGCTGGCGATGTGATCGGCAAATTAAAACGAGTGGTTTTGTATTGAGGCTTCCTGGTTGATTGCTTTCATTAATTCACTGTTACTGGATAGGATAAATGATAGTTCTTTGAGACCTGTACAGCCGATGGCGATGATCAACCCACAGAGAGAGGGAGAACAGCATTTCAAATCAGTTTAATCTAAAACAAGCAGGACTCATACTTCCTCATCATTGGTTTCCATTAGCAGCCTGGTCCCATCCCTTCCTACATTTGGCATTTAAATGTGGTCTACCTAAATAAAGCTGCCTCTAAAAGAGCTCCATCACTGCTGTCTGTTCAGCCAATTAGAGGGAAAGTGAGAGCACAATACGAAAAGCTGTGTCCCTTTGCATTTTATTTAATTAAGCACAAGTTTAAACTAATTTTAGCTCTGATGGCTCAATCAATCAGTGTATTAAACCCTAATAACCACAGGATTCATGTTTTCGCAAACCAACAGCCCTTGTGAGGTCAAGCAGTTTATATCTCAGGGTTACTCACCAAATCTCTTGGAGTAGAGCATCTCTCCCAGGTTGTGCGGGGCGAGGGAGTACACAGCCAAAATGCCCTCATCAGGGAAACCCCTCTGACTGCTGGGAATGAATACAGCCAGCAGCTGCCCGTCTGCTGAGATATCACAGCTCGCATCATTGTAGATCTTACAGTTGGGCACCAACACGTTAACAGAAGCTGAAAAGAAATCAGACACAAGAGTTAAAATTAGGTGTGAATCGGTATGGAAAATGTGTCTGGTACATGTGTCCAATATTAGATATTAATATAAAAAACTAAATACTAAAAGTCCAAATCTCTACACACTTCAGATGACAGAGGAAGTGGAAAACCGCTTAGATTTTTATTATAAAAGTTAAATGGAAAATATAATTTTAATAAAGTTAAATGGAGAAACTAAAAGCACAATAACATTCTATAATAACATCTTCTATTTTACAGGGAAACCCCGCATTTTATAGTCAAAAAATTGGCTTCATCCCACATCCTGCAAGTCATAAGCAGCGTCCAGCATTTTAAATACCACAATAAAAAGGTCAAAAATTTTCTCCAAAAATTAAAATATCACAATAAAAACCGCCAAATTAAATACCACATTTTCATTTATCCGGTCGGGTCAAATTTTTCTGCCTTAGACAGAACAGTGTTATAGTAAGTCACTGAAACTTTAAATGTGTCATATTTTGAAAAGCTAACTGTTCTTATCTGCTATATTTAAACTGAAAATTAAGCTCCACTTTTTAGAGAAAGGATGTTAAACAAGCAAGCTCATAAAAATTTGCCAAAAACTGATAGTAGTGTCAGCCTCTGCATCTGCCAGATTTCCATTTCATTTTTATTTTTTATAAAAGTTAAATGGAAAATATAATTTTAATAAAGTTAAATGGAGAAACTAAAAGCACAATAACATGTAAATATGTCTTCTATTTTAGGGGGAAACCTCGCATTTCATAGTCACAAAATTGGCTTCATCCCACATCCTGCAAGTCATAAGCAGCGTCCAGCATTTTAAATACCACAATAAAAAGGTCAATAATAATACGATTATTGGGGTTTAAAAATCTATTTGCGGAGGCATGATGTTCGAGCAAAGGAACCGAGCCAGTTTGGACCTCAGCAAAAGTAAAATGATGAAGGTTAGCAACAGTTACAAATGTCAGGATTTCTACAGACACATACTGGATGAGAATGCTCTGCTTGATGCTGCCAAATCCACAAAAACAGCCTACAAGTTCAAGATGAATCTTGTAAAAATGCACATAATCTTTATATAGTCTAATACAGTAGCATATCCTAGTCACTCACTGCTTAAGGAAATTTATATTCAATAAATTCAATATATTTAGCAGACTGAATAGGTCCCATGTTATATCACTCAAACCTGCACAAATTGAGTGCCAGTCATACAAAGCCGGTCACAATGAATACATTATAAAGCTTATTGCCAATTTAAAGCATATTATCATTCAACAAATATTCTAAAAATTGAATTTTCATCTAACATAAATCAATATTTACATAATCTATTATCGCTCTCTTACGTGTCCCCCATTGACACATAAAATCACATCTGCTGATCTGCAAAAGAGCAACAACCAGATGGTCACCCTATTCTATTTGTGTTTAAGAATAGGTAGGCCAACTAGAAATAATGTGCAATCCCATTATCATTTGAATATAGCTTATTAGCTATAATAGATCACACTTATTACCAATATAATCACAGTATCATGCATCCAAATGATCTCATACATTAGTCCAAATAATCTCATACATTACTTAATTTAGCTTGGAGTCGTCAATGAAAAAAACAACAAACATAGAATGGATGAACGAAATTCCCACTGGCCCTACCTGCTATCTAGCAAAACCACAGCCAAGGGAACGGGCTTGGCAGAATCAGTGGGGAAAGTAGACCCTGTTGAGCTTGATTCTAGTCTGGCACTGTGAAGAGTCAGAATAGCAGAGGTAGAATCTGGAACTAACTCTCTAGTCTCTGAACTCTTGTATTTTGTGTTATTTCATAAACACCATAATGAATACAAAAATCTGAACAGCTTTTGAAAACATGTAAATACTGACTTTTCTTCTCTGTGAAAAGTGGGTGCCAGAAAAGTTATGTAACGCATTGACTCTCAGAATAACCAGGTTATATTTGCTTTTTTTAAAAGTGCCATCTATTGTCAGAGAGTGAATCTGCATTCTCATTTATCCGGTCGGGTCAAATGTTTGACTGATAGTAGTGTCAGCCTCTGCATCTGCCAGATTTCTATTTCACATCCAAATCTCTATTTGCACACAAGCAGTACTCTTGTGTAAAAATCTTTTTGCTAAATTAGCAGAAATTGCAGAATTGCCATAGGTTGAGCCGTAATAAAAGTGATTTAGCGACGTACAGACAGCTGCATCTGTTTAGTCCACACCAATGAATAAGAAAGTTCCCCATTCCCCCACCCCACCCCCACCCCCCCACACACCCCCCCACACCCCCCCACACACACACACGCACGCACGCATACAAAATGCATCTAGGACTACCATTCTGCCAAGGAGAAGGCAGAGAATTTTTTTTTCTGCTCTGGGAAAATCGTCAACTCCAAAATTACTCCAACTCCATTTTCTGTTATACACATAGTATAATCCTTTACTGTTTCCATGGCAATTTGCATCCCGATGAAGCTATCTCTCAACACACAGAATGGTAGTAATATTCGGAAAACAAATGTGAGTGAACCGAGACGGTTGATTCAAAACAATTGTTCAGATGAAGCAACGTATTCAAAGCATTACTGGAACAATAACGTGCTGCTCTGGTCTCATGCATTAACGCATGTCATTGCGCAGAGGTCTCTGAATAAAGCATCAGGTGCTTGTGTGTGGGAGGTGTAATTAGGGCTATTTGTGTTTTAGAATGTGAGCGTGTGATTGAAGTGTTTGTCATCTCCCTGGAGAGTGAGTGTGCGTGCGGACGACGCTGGAAAACATGTAAGGGCACAAGATACACAAGAGCAGGTGAGTTTTGGCAGGTGACTGAGAGTCATTATGCCCATTTAGAAAGATGGATTTGTTTTAATTACCCACTGTGTGTGTATGTGTTCACTGAGTAAGGTCAAGAGAGTCTGAGAGGACAGGAGGGAAGATTTAAGCATGAGTGTGTTAATTAAACAGGGCAGTAATTTAGTGCAGTTTTGAGGCTGCTGTCGGGCAGGAACTGCATTTCACTCCCTGACAGACACACACACACACACACACACACACACACACACACACACACACACACACACACACACACACACACACACTCACTTCAGCCCACTCATTCACTGCAGGCCAACAGGAGAAGGGAGACAGGAAGAGGGAAATCAGTTCATGATAAAATACACACATACAAAATAATAATAAATAAATAATAAATCGTTACATACAGCAGAGCAAATAGTGTAGGAAACTGGCTCATGGAGACACTGGCAAAAATGACAATCTTGCCCTTAAAGACTTCGACAAATCGAGAGCTAAATAGTTTAGAAATCAAATATAATCTCATCTGCCTCTCACTATGAAGAAGGCAAAATGAAATTAAAACACTTGTCTTTTACCAGGAGAGGGTCAGAAGGGCTCCCTACTGGACATGAGTAATGTATTTGCTGGGGTAAAGTGACGGCTATTCCGGTGACACTACGTGGGAAGCAGAGACCATTCCCGTATGAGATAAAGTACGTTTAATCATCTATTTTTGTGGACACAAGTGTGCACAAATGTTCTTTAGGATTTAGATTGGGTTTGCGGCTGACACTGAATGATAAACGAAGCGCTCAGGACTCCAGCTGCTATGGACAGAGAGCATCTGGACAACTGAAATAAATCATGCTTTTACAGGCATATTTATACTGGATCCATTCCATCGACCTAGCCAATGTACCCAGACTGGTTCAGTCCCGAATTACTCACTCCCATTACATTCTCTGTCATCTGCAAAACCATTCTGTCTGAAACTACAGTACAAAGTCATCAAGCAGTTAACAGACACAAGATGGTAGTGACAGGGATTTCCTGGTCATAACTCCAGCAGAGCTTGGGAAATATGTCTGAGAATAGTGATGTGTCTCTTGTCACAGAGAGACTAAATGAGCAAAAATTAGAGACAGAGATAAGGAACAGATTCAAAGAAGCAGTGGATTAACACATCCCTAGAAAAAAAAAAAAACATCCAGAATCTTCTAGTTTCAAGGTCAACAAATAGTGAGTACACAAACATTCATAAAAACACAAACATCCCTCTTCCATCTTCTCATAAACGACACAAAACCACAAACACCTAATGTCAGTTCAAGTGTCAATTACGGTCACTTCACCTGAACACTAGAAAAAGGATGAATACAGATAAATACAGAAGAATGACAAAGAAATAATAAAGTTGACAGATTTTATGTTTGAGGTTGATCCCAAGAGTACAGAAGTTGCTCAAATCTTTATCTAATTTCTTAAAACCAGCTTTCATGGAATAACACTATAAGTCCAGCCACGCATTCCAAAAAAACATCTGGCACATAAGCCAGGTACACTAATTAATTTGTCTTTTAGCAGATGCTTTTACTCAAGGCGACTTCCAGTACATTTGTTATAGGGTCTGGTGATAGTTCAAGGATCATTGATTTGAACCTACAACATTTTGGTTACTAGCCTAGATCACTAACGCAACATACACTCACCTAAAGGATTATTAGGAACACCATACTAATACTGTGTTTGACCCCCTTTCGCCTTCAGAACTGCCTTAATTCTACGTGGCATTGATTCAACAAGGTGCTGAGAGCATTCTTTAGAAATGTTGGCCCATATTGATAGGATAGCATCTTGCAGTTGATGGAGATTTGTGGGATGCACATCCAGGGCACGAAGCTCCCGTTCCACCACATCCCAAAGATGCTCTATTGAGATCTGGTGACTGTGGGGGCCATTTTAGTACAGTGAACTCATTGTCATGTTCAAGAAACCAATTTGAAATGATTCGAGCTTTGTGACATGGTGCTTTATCCTGCTGGAAGTAGCCATCAGAGGATGGGTACATGGTGGCCATAAAGGGATGGACATGGTCAGAAACAATGCTCAGGTAGGCCATAGCATTTAAACGATGCCCAATTGGCACTAAGGGGCCTAAAGTGTGCCAAGAAAACATCCCCCCACACCATTACACCACCAGCCTGCACAGTGGTAACAAGGCATGATGGATCCATGTTCTCATTCTGTTTACGCCAAATTCTGACTCTACCATCTGAATGTCTCAACAGAAATCGAGACTCATCAGACCAGGCAACATTTTTCCAGTCTTCAACTGTTCAATTTTGGTGAGCTCTTGCAAATTGTAGCCTCTTTTTCCTATTTGTAGTGGAGATGAGTGGTACCCGGTGGGGACTTCTGCTGTTGTAGCCCATCCGCCTCAAGGTTGTGCGTGTTGTGGCTTCACAAATTCTTTGCTGCATACCTCGGTTGTAACGAGTGGTTATTTCAGTCAAAGTTGCTTTTCTATCAGCTTGAATCAGTCGGCCCATTCTCCTCTGACCTCTAGCATCAACAAGGCATTTTCACCCACAGGACTGCCGCATACTGGATGTTTTTCCCTTTTCACACCATTCTTTGTAAACCCTAGAAATGGTTGTGCGTGAAAATCCCAGTAACTGAGCAGATTGTGAAATACTCAGACCGGGCCGTCTGGCACCAACAACCATGCCACGCTCAAAATTGCTTAAATCACCTTTCTTTCCCATTCTGACATTCAGTTTGGAGTTCAGGAGATTGTCTTGACCAGGACCACACCCCTAAATGCATTGAAGCAACTGCCATGTGATTGGTTGATTACATAATTGCATTAATGAGAAATTGAACAGGTGTTCCTAATAATCCTTTAGGTGAGTGTACATGACCAATACAAGTGGTTAAATATTAACACAACTAATCATACTTGAGTAACATACAATGGACAGCGAATGGAAAGGTGCAAAAATACAGTGCAATAAACATTTTAATTTGAATAAACAGATGTTAATGCCTCTGTTCAGACCGACACATGACTTGGTGGCACTCACAAATGGAGTATTTTTCTAGAATCTGGAACTAGCTCTCTAGTCTCTGTACTCTTGTATTTTGTGTTATTTCATAAACACCATAATGAATACAAAAATCTGAACGGCTTTTTGAAAACATGTAAATACTGACTTTTCTTCTCTGTGAAAAGCGGGTGCCAGAAAAGTTACATAATGCATTGACTCTCAGAATAACCAGAATAACTTTTTTAAAAGTGCCATCTATTGTCAGAGAGTGAATCTGCATTTTCATTTATCCGGTCGGGTCAAATTTTCGTGCTGATCATTTGCGTTGGTGTGAATGGGACTTAAGACAAAAAACGATATGCATGAATTGCCAAAGTATGCATTATGCAGGCTTGTACTACACAGCAATAACATCCATTCAGTGATTAATCTCAAATGACCAGCCTGCATTCCCCATTTACTTCTGTATTGTGGAGAGCAATGTTGTTTTTCTCTAGGGCACCACTAGATTTCCGAAATTGTCTACCACAGATGAGACAGTATGTTGTGCTCTTTTTTTCCATTAAATGTAGACATGCTATTGCGGCAATAATTTAATGAAGCAGCTACTGCAAGCATTTCACACTACAGGCCCCGTATAATATAGATGCAACCCATTTCATTTCCTTTGCAGCAGTGGGCATACTAAACAGTTTGAGGTATTTTACATAAAATCCTCTTCAACATTTAATAGAATAATGAATATTCATAGACTCATGTTGCATTTTTGCATCAATGGGTCTGCCATATGTGTGTGTACAGTATCTATTATTATTTCAAAACTGGAGCTCCTTCAGCTCCTGAGAATTTAAAGAAACATAAAACACTCCTTAACTCTACAATCAGTCCTGCAGTGACAGTTTGAATTTTATTTGGGATTTTACTTTCTAAGTCACAAAAATCCTCTCGCTACACTAAAAAAACAATGAGTTTGCATTTACAAGAACTGGATGAGAGAGAATCGGCACACACATCAAAATAAATTCAAATAGAGGGGGAAGGAAGGGGGTAGGCTTACTGCGGTAGTCGGTGTTAGCAGTGTTACACGGTGTTCGGGTACACCGATTACATTACTTGGCCACCGCGGCACCGGCCCCACTTTTTTATAGAAATAAAAACCATTTAGTTTAGTTGAACAATGGATGCTAAAATTATAAACTGAAAGCATCTGCTCTGCATACAGCACAAGCTGCAGAAAGTCAGATTTCACTTATCACGCGAAGAAAATGAGATATGACCTCATCATGACCCCTAGAATGGGCACAATAATCATATATATATATTCACAAAATGACGACTTGCTATACCTGCTTTGCTGAAATGAGAAAGGACTTTGTGTTGAAAAATAACTAGAGCGAAGCATTTAATTTGATTTGACTCATACAGTAGCTCTCCTAATTAAAATAAAACTAGTGTGTGCTGCTATCACAGCAAAATTCCATATAGCCCTTAGCAATCCAGTGATTTCAGTGAAGTCAAATCAGAAACATCTTTGATTTCAGGAACTGCAACAACATAGGGCTTGAAAACATGTCTTTGATCCTCTGTTTTGGTCTTTATATAGAACAAAAAGTACACAGGGCTGAATATTTCATCTTAACTGTAACAAACTAGAGGACAGGAGAATAGCTGCTGGAGGAAAAGAGTAAGGAGGCATTGTAATTGTCAATGTTTGCTTTCTGCTGAAGCCACCAACACATTCTGAGATTATTTCATTCTTAATTATGCATTAATGAGCTGAGTGGTGTTAAAATGATGAATCAGTTGTGATGGCTTATATTTAGTCAGAGTAAAAATTACACTGATTTATGATCCCCAGCAGATTCCTGACATCATTGACTTTAAAAGGATGAAGTACAGAAAAAGTTCTCTCAATATGAGCTCCCAGAGCTCTCAGAAGCTTTATGAGCTGGATTTGTTCAGTGTCTCTGCTGGTAATTAAAAATCTGTGACAATCTAGCTAGTTAATATTTATAAACACAGATAAAAACACAGCTTTAGTCTTAGACCTGACCTCATGAAACTAAAGCATGTCTTGCTGTTATGGATTAATCACAATAATGGACTGTTGTGGGTTTTATCTAAATATCATTATATTTGCCATTGTTTTCACCACCACCACAACCACCACAACTGCATCTTCACCGTTGAACTAAACTATACCAATCATACAGTAAACAATGCCAACTGACGCCAGAGTTGGTTTAAACCTCTAAAGGCAGACTGCACCAAGATGAAGAAAGAAAGGTCAGCTGTGAGAGATCTCACTTTGGGCATCCCCTAAGCTGGAACGAAAAAACAACCACACACTTTGGAACATATGTTAGCTAGAGCCAGGTACTTTTGCTACCCCTAAAGTTTGTATTGGCACTTTTCCACTGCATGGTACGGTACGGTTCGGTTCAGTACGCTTTGGCGCTTTTCCACTGCATGGTACGGTACGGCTCGGCTCGGTACGGCTCACTTGTGGAGCTTTTCCACTGCATGGTACGGTACGGCTCGCTTCGGCTCGCTTTAAATGGTACCACCTCTGTTGAGGTTCCAAGCGTACCGTACCGATACTAAAATGTGAAGTGAAAAACACTGCAGATCACTGATTGGTCAGACAGACAGAATCGTCACTACCAGCGTCATTGTATTTGCGAGACATCAAACCCGCTAGATTTAAATAGCCAGTAACAGCCACCCCTGTAGCACCTGTTTTAAAACTACTTGCTTGACTTGCTTGAAGAAAAAAAACTTCCAAAAAAGAAATGGCTGAATCGTGGTCAGTGGACGAGAAGTGCAGACGTTCCTCTTGTTGGTTGCCGAGGAGCGGATAAACTATAACGATCAGTCATAATCCCACCCACTTTGAAGCGATACTAACTGCAGTGGAAAAGCAACCGAGCTAAAGCAAACCGAGCGGTGCCGCGCCGAGCCGTACCGTACCACGCAGTGGAAAAGCGAAGCGAGCCGAACCGAGCCGTACCATGCAGTGGAAAAGCGCCATATTATATTATACTGGCAATTAGTGGAGTTTACTTGTTTTGTGTACTTCTTATCAAACCTGCAAATAAAAAAGTACATTTTGCGCTTTGTATTATTGACAGAGCTTCTGTGCAGCCAGTCACACTCTTCTCATATTAAAATAATGGCTAACTTTGATGTAGAGCACTTCCACGGTCTAAACTTCAGATGCTATGTTAATTTCAGCTTCTTGAAGCCATACATTACCATGATGCATCAGAGAGCATGGAAACATTTCAGCTCATTAATACTTCTGCTCTTTGGCTGAGCTGGCCAGAAAGGCTTCTGAGGAAAGGGTAGTTAATAAGGAGAATAAGCTCAAGTTAGATAATGAGCTTGCTCAGCTGAAGGCCCACCATGCTCAAATGTTTTTGCCAGAGATCAGACTGTATTACCCCAGTAGATTTCTTCACCCTTGTAGTCTCAAATGAGTCTAAGGATGGCTTAGTAAAATTGGGCAGAACTTTGTTTTGTTCCAGAGTCTCTATGCTTCTCTCGGAGAAACTGCTGTCTTCTCAGCGGAGAGTGGAGAGATGGCTGCTAGGTGCACAGGGCTATTGAGTAGGTTGACTGCTCAGAGATATCAGTCAATGAGCAGGCCAGTGATTCACCTGTCATGCCTCCTGCTGCTGAGCAATGCCATTATCGCCCCTTGGAGGTGCCTGTCCCCTATGCTGTCAGTTGATAGGGTGCAGAACTTTAATTGTGTGGTGGTTGAGGAAAGCAAGCAGGCAGGACTCGGGTGGACACATATGTGACACACACCTCTTACTGGTCATTCTCTGACAGGATGAGCCTAGTAAAAGATACGGTGGAATACATGGAATGGATCAGTGAGTGTTAATTGAGCTTTTTAAAATCTGTTTGTTGGTTCTAAAAGTCCTATATTCTTGAATTTTTACAATATTGATGTCAAAGTTATGAAGTCCAATGCATCAATTTGAAGGCATTTTCTCCCCAACAATTCGTCTGGATCACACTATGTTGTGCTTGTATGAACTTGGTGAAACTGAAGTGTTGTTCAGAGTCCCTGCAGTCACTTGAGGTCTTTATATTTATTACTGTGGCAGTTGTTTGCATGTTTTCCTCAGAGTCAGTTGTATTATAGTTGGGGTTGTCACAATATCGGATGTTTTACTACACTATTATCGTGGCCAAAAGAATTCATGATAACAATATATCACAATATCTATAGAAATCTATCAAAAATATTGCTATCAGTCAAATTCATCTTTACTTTGTTTATTTTGTGTTTCTTGAAGAATCACACCATTGCATACAAAAGGAACAATTACACTTAATGATAACCAGTTTGAAATATCTTCCTTCTGTGAACTGATGTAGCTTATTACAGAATTAGGTAGAAATTATATTATTTTATAGTATTCTATACAGTGATAAAGGCTATGCCAATTGCCATTGCATTATAAATATACATTATTCTTTTGAAAATACCCAATATGACTTGAAGAACAAAGATACTGTTGAAATGGTGTAATTCTCTTCATGTTTAATCAGTCAAAATATCAATACCTGCATTTCATTCAGCTATTACAGTGATATCTGGATGTCTTTGTCCATTTTATGGATTTACTGAAACGTCATAAGTTTTATTATTCCTGAGTCTTACTTGTGTACTTTCTGCACGAGAGCGCCCTCCGGCGTAAAGAAGGAATGAAAGATGAACTACATGTGACAGTTCAGCATATCCATAATGCTCGCATCGTTCTAATTTGGGTAAAAATAGAAAAAAATACTGCTCTCTAAAGACATTTAAAGAAAACATATGATAATCCGTAAGTTTTCATCAGAATGAGCACACTATAATCCCAGAGGGATGCTAATAAAATAATACACAAAGACATCAGCCCCGGAAGACTTTCGTTCATCTTCGGAACACAAATGAAGATATTTTTGATGAAAGAGAGATTTCTGTCCCTCCATTGACAGTACACGCAGCTACCACTTTGATGCTTCAAAAAGTTCATAAAGAGATGATAAAACGAATAGGTTTAGTCCAAATTTTCTAAAAAGACCCGATCTCTTTATATGAAGAAGAGATTTAATTTAGACCTTTATTTACATATAAGCATTCAACTCCCACATCAGTTGTGGTAAACAGAGGCTCAAGCATGTTCGCTTGACACACGAGAACCAATGAGGTTCATTCTCGTGTGTTACGCACAGGACATTTGAGCTTCTGCAAATACCAATGAGGTTTGTTCTTGCGAGTCAAGCAGGTTCAGTTGAGCTTCAGTTTATGTTCGCTGAACTTAGAACACAAAACTGACAGGAACAGCCAGTGGAGGACAGTGACTGTATCTAAAATCTTTAGATGACAGCTCATTTCTCAGTCATATCTCTATAAGTTACCAAAAGCGAAACCACACAAGTAACCGAGCAACACACGGCAGACACGTGTTTGTGCAGTGCCAAACGGCTGTCTGGCACTGTATGACATGACAGACAACTATTTGTTCAATCTGGTTCTGTTTATGCAGCACACGTATTCTGAAAATGTGGTTGTGAGTCCTGAAAATGTACATTTGTGAATTTGGTTATAGAATGCGGTTGTCACTCGCGTAAATAACTGCATTGTTCGTGAACGCAACCGTATTAAAGGTGCCATATGTACAAATTGAGGTAAAAATATCCAAAAAATTAGCTACACGTATCAAAAGAATGAGAAGAAATAAGTGCAATGATGTCATTAAAAAATGACAAGTTATAGTGCTGCCGAGATATAAACCTGAATTAGCATGCTAAATTACTAGCCCCGGCCCAGCCGGTGTCTAATACCAGTTTCGGCCATGGGAGGCGGTATGCGGGCAACATACATAACCACCAGCCAAACTGCAACACACGAATAACTCGCACGCTTGTATCTCTTTAATCTCTAAAAATCTTCAAATGCTCCACGTGAAACTGCGGTCTTACTATGGTGTCAATTGATTTGATTAATATGCGCGAGGGAGAGAGAGCAGTACCGCGCTCGTGTTGTTTGTAGACGTGAGAGTGCGCGTGCGCGGCCGAGCTCGCTCTCTCTCTCTCTGCTCGTAATGCGCCCTGTCAAGCGCAGCGGCAGCAGTCATTCTATTCTACATCCCTCACCGATCAAAATAGGCTTTGGCGGGACAAAGCGGACTATTTGACGGTTTTAGAAGATTAACAACCTGAAACTAAAAAACAGACTAGAGTAGGCCAACTTTCTGGAGGTATACTGCCCCCATCTGGTATGGAATATGTGGAGTATGAATTGATTTTTTGACATAAGGCACCTTTAAGGCCTCAAATATAGGACTGACAATTGTATTCTGTTATTCTACTTCCTATTGTTTTTATATACAGCTAGTTATAAATACTATTACTTAACCCTAACCCACACCATTACCCTAACAGAAAGCTTTCTGCATTTCTACAATTGAATGAAAAACAAAAAAACTTTGTATATTTTATACCATTTTTACACATGAGGACATACCCAAAAGGAGGTTTTGTCAGATTTAGCTCACTTCTGGGTACAAATTTGTTCTAAAAATAAAGTTAATATTGCAGGCAGCACACAGAAAAAGATGTTAGGTTACGGGCAAATGCCCTGGTGTGTAACCTCTAAACAGAGAGTTGGCATTATATTACACTGGCCAGGCCTCACGTCTTTACAAGGTTTAGATCAAAGATCTGCAACTAAATTACTGTCATCACAAGGACACAAGAGAAAAAGCCTCTCAGATTCAAATCAACTTCTATTACTGCCAACATTTGAGCTACAGAGCATCAATAATCTACAGAGCAAATAATTACTTATCTGGCCTAAAAATCTGAAACATGTCCCATTTACACTAATGATTATAGCCTGAAGTCTGACAAGCTATTTTTGACAAGTTATTTTAACAAGTGCACTGCATTTCTAACAGATGTGTACTTCTACAATTTTTGGATCGAAAACAAGTTCTTAATTACTGTATCGAACTGATTTTGAGATATTTAAGCCAGACTCAGAGCACATAATTAAAGCAAGTACAAGTATTTTCTAAGAAGATTAAGTGCTTTTTATAACAATTAAATCAGATTGCATTCAAATAATTATAGAGAAAGAATAATATAGGCCACCGAAAAGAAAAAAAAAAGTTCACAAAAGCCCAGTTGTACTTACTTAAAAACTATGGCAAGAGCATGTCTAATGGAAATGTTTCAATCTTAAGTGTTTTCTAGAACAATGAGCTTCCACATATTGAGCATGAGCTGTTTAACTGCACAATACATGAACTTCTAATGGGCTCCAGAATCAATAGCAGTTTATTTGACATCTAATTCCTATAAAGGATTTCTTGTATTTGTAATTAGACAGCACTGATGTACTGTGTACTGTGGGAGGACAGAAGAACGCACTCATATTTTAATATAAATATTCTAAAAAATGTATCATGTTGAAAGCACAAGAAGAATTTATACTGCAATGTAGTAGTATTGTGCTGTGGTTTTCATGGCCATAAAGGCCTTTTCACAGCAAGAATAAAAACTATAACAGTAACTATAATGTCTACACATGGTCCAAACCAATGGACGATAACAATCTGTTTATTACAAGTGTACATTTCACTTACGCTCTGTGAACACATAATTGAAGAACGCACATTAAAGTAGGAAAAAAATTGCTCTGAAAGTGATTCCAACAATATGATTCAACTGTGTCGTTATTGTTATAGTGGTCTGGATTCTTAGTGTGAATGGGCCAACTTTCTAAATTGGCTGAGAACACTTCCTATGATCACTCCTTGGGACACTCATGCACCTTTGCACGGAAAAGAAAAAAAATAACAGGAGAAGAGCAAAAACAATTAGAATGAACTCTCAGTTCTGCAAAAAGTGTTGTATGGCAAATCTTTCTTTAGGGTACTTAATAATTAAAACGATAAGCCACAACAAGCCATATTTTGCAGGATACTGCCAAGCTAAAGACTTTTTCCAGGGTGGTTTGGGGCAAAGGCGGGGATTCTGCAATCCAAGTAGTGTAAGGGGATTTCCAAATAATTTGTGAGTGTTTGAATACCTTTAACAAAAACCTAACAAAATATTTATTGTCCATCTGATTGAACTGGAAGCGACTGACACTGGGATGCACGTCTGCATGCATAATATGCATTGTGCTGTTCTGTCTCATTTCTATGTTTTATTTTACAACACAGTACTATAGACTATGACAACAATGCTGCTAAAATCATATCAGTTTTTATTGCCCTGTCTTTGGGAGATCTGAGTATTAAAAAAAATGACTGGGTCTTTAACAGAACTGACAAAATAAAACTCCATCCTCAACCATCAACAGATCCTCAGCAAGTCTGGCACCTCTAGGTTAAGAGGTAAGTGAAGGTCAAACTGAATCTTGTAAGGGATTGACTTAGATTTTTTTTTAACCTTCATACCGCAGGGATTAAAGTTCTCCGTCGCTACGACGGATTTCCGTTAATTGCAGCGAGTCTATGACGGATTTCCGTCAATTGCAGGGTTCCCGTCTGTCCAAAATGTCTTAAATTCACTTTTCATAATTTTAAGGCCGTAAATAGGCTTTCATTTCTCAAATAGTGTGATAAATGTCTTAATTTTAGTTTGAATAGGTCTTAAATTAAGGAAAGACGAGGTGTATTCACCCTGCTGAGGGAAATGTGATAAAGCCTGGATTGGAGCGAAAGCACGTTCCTCTCTCCACTCTGTAATCACTTCGCTTATGGTCCACTCCGGCCGGGGTTTCAATTCCCGCTCACGGCAAAACTGCTCAGTGTTCACTCAATTTATCTTAGTTTTGGAGAAGTGCATGTCAGGCTACAGCTGGTTTGCTGCGGTCCGAATCCGAGCGCGTTTGTTCCCGGCGCCCCCCGCAGCGTTGGTCTGGTTTCACACTCAACTTGATTCTATCGAACCCTGGTGCGTTTGCGTGCATATTACGTCATCGCAAACGTGCACGGCGCATGTTAGAAAACAGAACCCGGGTCAATATTGGCCATTTCTCAATACCAAGTACGCAAAATTCGGACTTGCGTCCTTGGTAGTTCGGACTTGCCAAGTTCGACACAGGAGAACGAACTCCCGAGGACGAGAGGACGCGAGTCCGGTTATTCTGCAAATGGAACAGCGCGTTCTTGATCGCGTCACTCAGCACGCTCTAGCTACTCCTGTTATCTCTTTATGTATATTTTAGGCAACAATAAAACGAAATATGGTCTCAAATACAACTCTGCCTCTTTTCCCATCAACAATAAAACGATAAAACACCTCTTTTCATAAATGAACATATTATCATAAACATATGGCCACACAAATGTGGTTCAGGCAACGCACATTGATTTTCACTGCATATATTTATAACAACACGAAATATAAAACACAACCCTGCTTCTTTTTGTTTTCATTTTAAAAATATGAAACATTATTGATCATTAAAACTGACATTTAACAAACAGAGACAGGGTTGTATCGTTTTATTTTATTATGCATGTACACATACAGTGAAGAGAATGCATAGTAAAATATATATAAAGAATATTTTATATATTTTAGAATATATAACATTACACAACCCTGTCTCTTTTTGTTAAATTTCAGTTTTAATGATCAATAATATCCAGTATAAAAGTATAAGTAGCCTAATAGGTAGGCTATAAGAAGCTATACAATGATAAATAAATCAAACAATTCAGTCAAACATAAGTCAGCTCTCTAATAGGCTACAAAGTCAAAGTTAAATAGCCTAAATATATAAAGTTATGAAACTTCACTTTGCCCTCAGCCAAAACGATTTGCCATGGAACAAACTATATATTAATATAGTTTAGCATTGTTTGATCTTATAAGATAAATAAAAACATGCACTGAAAAGTTATGTAGATGGTTGATTATTTGTCAGGCTAAGTAATTTTTTTCATAGGTTAAAATAGCTTTTAAAATAAGCAAACTGGCAATATTAAAGCGGTTTAAAACATCTCCCCTTACAACGCTACTGGTCTCGACTATTTAAATAAAGTTAAAGGAATATGACTTGGCCTGAAAAAAAATTCAGTCAGAAGAATTTTTTTCACTTTAATCCCTGATACCGCAACAAACACAGCATTCATAACACTTATTTTCTTGTGTATATCTGGCTATGTGTACATGTCCTGAGGGATGCTAACCTTTGTTTTCTGAGATTTTGAATATTCTTACAGGCTGAACAGATGTTAGTGCCTAAGTGCTGCCAGGTGTGAGATCAAGCCCAGATAACAAGAATCACTCTACAATCTTGTAATTAGCCCTGGGTAATCGCCAAGAGCTTCCAGTAACGCTTATCGTGACAGAGAAAGAAAGAGAGAGGTGGGGAAGAAAATAACTCTAATATGTGACCAATTTCCTCTCCTGTTCATGGCATCTGCCCTCCATCAGCTGCACTCTTGTGCTCGGTATCTCGGTGAAGTGAAGCGTCACTATTACCTTTTTCTATAGCTACTCTATCATGGTGCAGCCTTTCCCCTCACTACGATTTCTTCAACACTGTGGGGTATTGAGGCATTTTGTGTTTCTGTTCAGGTGGATGGGCACATGGCAAAAATTAAATCTCAGAAAGAACACGTGCCTTTCTGGAAAACACCACTGTATTCAGAGAATCACATTTTTTATTGATTATTCTGCTGTTTAAATGCAAAACTGTAGATTACTTGCTCAAAGATTTTTTTTGTGTGGAATAAAAAAAAAAAAACTTTGTAGTTTCGATTCGGAATCATTAAAGAAAGAACAGCGATGTACCAATGTATTGATTCCCCCACAATCTCTGATAATGCATCCGTTTATCATTAAAGGGTAACTAAACCCCTGGTCAGAGCCTGACTCCACCCACTGGCAATATTTGAAAAATGCTGGAAAAGTGGGCAGAGCCCAGCGGAGGGGGGCGTGCACCTGAGACGCATCTCTCTGTATGGAACTTGCCTATGTCACCAACAACCCCTTACGTCACGAACCACCCCAAACATCCAATAGGAAAATTCAACAGCAGTAGCCACCATTCAACCTGAAGAGGGCAGCACTCAGACGTTTTTACACCATATATTGTAGAATTAAAACACTTTATACACAAATGTCAAAAAAGTTACTCGAATCAATGAACAGCATTTATGAAGCTCCATTCTTACAGATCATTAACTAAAAAAAGTTGGTTTAGGGTTTAGTTACCCTTTAATGGCTATGATACATCCCTTCAAACACTCACCATTACTGATCTCAGGCAAGTCGAATTTGGTGAAGTCCCACCACTGCAGACGATAGGTTGTGTTAGCGATGTTGCTGGCTACTGCAGATTGACCATCCCCAATTACAGCACCTTAAAAAACACACGCAACAAAAACAAACAAACATTCAGTCATATATTACTGATACAGCAATTAAAAAATGTCTCAATCAGTCAATATTTCCATGTAAATAGGTTGATTATGCACATTCCTTACACTACCGTTCAAATGTTTGGTTTCTAAATATATCATGGTTTCTAAAATATAACATTTTAAATTGTAATAATATTTGACACTATTACTGTTGTACTAATAAAATGCAGCCTTGTTGAGCATTAGAGACTTCTTTCAAAAATATTAATAAATCTTACCGACCCCAAACCTTTGAACTGTAGTGTATATCTGACCACAACCGCAACAGCAGATGTCAAGAACAATTAAAATCTAACTAAAGACATTCAACTAAAGACACTCAGTTGTGTTTAGTTGTGGTTTACATGGCATCTCAGAATGCAACCCCAAGGCTTGAAAGCAGAACAGGAAAATTAATAAAATGGGCCCTACTAATACTGATCAAACCCACAGTGCATACTCTTGTTTGGTTAGAGGATAGCAGATTAAAAATAATAGACAAAAACCAGGCGAAAGATTTGCATATATCCGCTATTTAATACATCTTCTGCATGATTCTGCATCTGATCTGTACAATAACAGTTAAGCTTTGTTTGCCTCAGGAATCTCATCTATCTGCAATAACTTATTCCACTAAGAGTCCATCAATGGTTATATAAACCATATATAATATATATATATGGGTAATATATAATATAATATATATAATAGTGATATATAATATAACCATGTGTATGGTTACATAAACCATATTACACTTAGCAAATAAGATAACACACTCACCACTGAATTTAATACAGGTCTCTGCCTGCAACAAAACACTTCTTTGAGGAAAACAAGGAAATGTCAGGCTGTCCTCTCCTGCGCTCAGCCTTGTCACCATAATTACAGAAGGGAAGAGGGAAGGCTTTGGCCAAACAGTACACTTAGAGGTCCATTTGCCAGTAGAGGGTCGATCCTGGGCCTGGCTAACATATTAGATTTGCCTGTTATGACCTGAACTCAAGGAGACGTAATGCAGACATAAATATCTATTACGCAGCTTCCCCCTGCACTCTGCTGTCTGCCCATTACGGCCCACAGACACCCAGGTGCAGTAAGCTGGCATTCAGACGGGGCTTTCAGAAGCTGCTCTAACAGCCATGGACTAATGAGCTGGAGAGCTTCCCTCACTATAAAAGACCCTTTGGGAAACTGAATGATATGGACTTTACACTAAACCTAACCTGAAATACAACACAACACATCTAAGAGTGCTATGTGGGAAAACAAAGCACGCTGTGTGCAAATAAAAAGACATAATTTACACTACCATTCAAAAGTTTTGTGTCAGCAATAATTTTAAATATTTTTCTCTTCTCTTTCATGCTTTCAAAGGCTACATTTATTTGATAGCTGTAAAAACAGTAATACCGTGAATTATTAAAATGTAAAATAACAAGTTTCTATTTAACATTTTAACATGTAATTTATTCCTCTGATGGCAAAGCTGAATTTCCAGCAGCCAGTCAGTTCAGTGTCACATCCTACTTCAGAAATCATTCCAATATGATGATTTGGTGCTCAAGAAACATTTATTATTATTATTTTTATTATCATTTATTTGAAATCTAAATCTTTTGTAACATTATAAATGTCTTTGCTGTCACTTTTGATCAATTTAATGCATCATTGCTGAATAAAGTACCTTACTTACCCCAAACATATCGACAAAGATAAATGTAGGATTTGAAGGGGAATGGGAAATAAGGAAAGACAGAACGATATAAAGAACTGACATGAGTGTGTTGATTGAAACCAAATCCTCAAAGTCTTTACAATCAAAACTGCAGGTCAACAACAGGACAAATCACAAAATAAACTGCTCTAAAAAAAGTCATTAATATGACAGGCACGTAAAACACATTAGTTTGCAACAAAGTCATCTTCAGAAAACAAAGGAGATAATTAATCATTTTACTGTAACATGGTTTTATTTTGGAGAGTTTAGAGGAGTGGGCTGGAACAGATGAGGAACAAACAGAGTTAACAAGAATTAACTACACTTACGTGACCATTTTATCAACAACCACAAAAAAAAGCACTAGGACGAGGGTGAGGGATTAAGTATTTATCATCTGTCACAGTGCAGTTATGAGCTAAACCTTTTACACGGCCATCGTTTTCTTCATAGACGCACAACAAATTGCCCTGAAAAATTTAACTTTTGGGGGAGTCGAGTGCTTGAGAAGAATTTTATAAGGTAGACAATGGGGGATACACTAAAATATTCACAGATAAAAAAAAAAAAGCCAAGAATGGAGATGTATTTTAAAAGTGCACTGCAACACCTTGTTTGTTAAAAGGAGTTCACCTAAAAATATAAATAATAAAAATATAAAATATCGTTTACTGACTCTCATGTCACTTCAAACCTGTATGAATTTCTTTCTTTTGTGGAACACAAAAGATATTCTGAGAAAACGATTGGCACCCCTGGTAAATATGATCGAAGATGGCTGTAAAAATAAATCTGCATTGTTTATCCTTTTGATCTTCCATTTAAAAAATTCGCCAAAGAATTAAAAGTTGGGGTAAATCACATTATGAAATAAAAGCTTTTCTCCAAAATATGTGCATAAATTATTAAATACTTTTCGCAACCTCCTTTTGCCACGATAACAGCTCTGAGTCTTCTTCTATAATACCTGATGAGTTTGAAAAACACCTGACAGAATCTCAGAATCTCTTCAGATCCTTCAGATTCCCAGATCCATGTTGGTGCTTCTCCTCTTCAGTTTACCCCACTCATTTTCTATTGGGTTCAGGTCAGGGAACTGGGACGGCCATGCAGAAGCTTCATTTTGTGCTCAGTGACACATTTTGTGTTGATTTTGATGTTTGTTTTGTGTCCTGATGGAAGATCCAACCATGGCACATTATAATATTTCTAGCAGAGGCCGTGAGGTTTTGATTTTTTTATCTGTTGGTATTTGCTAGAATCCATTATGCCATGTATCTGAACAAGATGTCCAGGACCTTCGTCAGGAAAAGAGGCCCACAACATTAAAGATCCAACGGTATGTTTAACCGTGGACATGGGGTACGTTTTATCCCCGTTTGCACCAAACCCATCTGGTGGGTTTGCTGCCAAAAAACAATTTCTTTTTAGTTTCATCTGACCATAAGATCCGGTCCCTTTTGAAATTCCAGTCATGTCTGACAACTGAATATGCTGGAGTTTGTTTTTGGATGAGCAAGGATGATTTTTCTTGAAACTCTCCCAAATAACATGTGGTGATGTAGGGGTTGATTGAGTTTTATTGAGGCTTTCTAACCCTAAGACTCAACTAATTTCTGCAATTCTCCATCTGTGATCCTTGGAGAGTCTTTGGCCACTCAAATGTTCCTCCTCACCGTGAATTGGGACAATATAGACACACTTCCTCTTCCAGGCAGATCTGTAGCATCTTTAGTTGATCGAAACTTCTTAATTATTGCCCTGATGGTGGAAATGTGAATTTTCAATGCTTCAGCTATTTTCTTACAGTCACTTTATATTTTGTGAAGCTCAACAATCTTTTGCTGCACATCAGAACTATATTATTTGGTTTTACTCATTGTGATGGATGATTAATAGAATTTGGCCTTTGTGTTTCCTCATATTTATACTCCTGTGAAACATGAAGCTCAAAGCTCCTAGTCACCCTAGTCACCTGTGCTAAAATTTTAAATATTAATGGTAATATACTTAAGAGATATTTTACTCATAAAAAAATTGAGTGGTGCCAATAATTGTGGCCAACGTGTTGTAACAAACTTGGCTTACAACCTAAGTAAACCAGAAGTCACTTAAAAGTTCATGGCACTCATAAGGCACGAGCGATTAATGAAAAACACTGTATCAATACTTGAAATCAGACAAAGACAGGCCTAAGCAGATTAACCAACAAAGTATATTGACAACTCAATAGTCAGATCAGAAAAATTATCACTTATCCGAGATTCCTTGATCCAATAGTCCATGTGTGAGAAGTATTGTTCGTATGCGTGAATCCTTAATCCTTGAACCCAAAAAATGAATCAAAATGTCCAAGAAAAAAATGGTAATAATCCTCCAAATATGGTGAAACAGCAAAAATACCAACAAAAACCCAAATCTTCTCTTGACCCTTGATGAGTAATTAATCCATAAACGCCTCAAAGGAGAAGGCTAACAAACACCAATCTGTTTGGTTCAAACAGCTTCACCTCACATGCCTCCTCCCATCACCTGGCTTGGTCTTTTTTACTAAACAAGGCCTTCCTCCCCAAGGCGCCCTCCTGTCAAAATAAGAGTCTATTTTGCCAACTACAGGAGGTTTCTGCACCAACCATAAAAGTCCCACATAAAAAAGATAGAGAATTTACACTAGGGCCTGAAACCAATTGAATCATACCTATACTAATTTTACAGTATTTTATTTATCTTAGCCCTAATATAGAAGTGTCACAGTGTTTTGGAGAAAAACATTTATTTCACAATGTGATTTTGAAAAAATGAATGTCAAATTCTCTTAATGCTAGGATTCAACTAGAGAATTTGGATGATTAGTTTAACGGGTCTCAGAGTCTTGGCAGGATCAGTATTTCCCGCCCTGCTGGCTGATTAAACTTCTGCTCAAGACCAATTACAATCTCAGCACGCACAGGCAGTTAGCACAGAGGAGGTCAGGTCTGCACCTTTTCACACAGAGCAGGAAAGCTGTTACAACTGTTAACTAGTCACCATTCCAGCTGGCATGAGCACTGCAATGTTGTCTGGATAAAGTTCAGCAGCCCAGTATGTAATAACGCTGTCATCTGGAGAGATTTTGATTGCATGAACAACAGATCTGACAAGCTGTATCCTCTTTCACTTTACCCAGAGGCTGCCGCTCTCAAAAGGAGACAGTATCAAAGGGATAAAATGCAAATCTCATTTGAAATTGAAATTTTTGGTATAGTCCAGGTGATATGGTCAAAATTTGAGGTGATATGTTCACTTTTTCATATAAGCATGAAACTTGGTACTGTTGTACAGTTTGGGGCCCTGAACATTTTCAGAAATGGAGCCATCGCTAAAGCGCCTCGTGGTGGTCATTTTACTTTCTGACATAAACAAATTATGTATTTTGTATCATATCTCCTGAATCAAACATGATAACATAGAAAATATTATGTCTACCCCTATGTTTTGATGGTCAAGGATTACAATGATACCATATACAACATCATAAACTGTTCAGGTGAATAGTCTGTGTCTGTTGCATGCATGTTGTGTAGAGTTTAAAAAGCTTAATCCTTTTGTTCATTAACCTTGACAATACAGTGACTGTAAAGAGTAGAATATTCAATATGACCTTAGCAACATGGCCTAAAAAGAATGTGTCAAACGAAAAGATTTACTTAAAAAAAATCTATTTCAGAAAAACGTTTGTTTGATTGTTTTGATGTTGTTGAACCTATTCTTCAATGTCTCCTCCACATTGACACAGAGCTGTGCACTTTAAGGAGGCTTTTTTTTTGCATTTGCAATGCCCCCGGGAGCCTTTCTTGCAGACACAACTTAAGAGTTGGGGGATGGACTGGCTTGCCTGTGGAAGAGTTGACCACAATGGTCTCTAATCGCTTGGGTCCATCCAACCCCAGTCTGTTGGAAATAGCATATTTGGTGCCACCTCAAACGTGCTTGTCCCCAACAGTGTCCTCCTTGGTACCCTATTCTTTTGAGGTACTGCACTTTGTAAAGAAAGACGCGCCCACACACAAACTCATTCAAACGTGCATGCCTATGGACTGAACACGTAATGCGCATGCCGTCACCGTTTTCACAGTTTCACGTTTTTGAAGTTAACGCAGAGATGAGAACGGTATAATTTTCAAAACTTGTTTTCAAGAGCTTGCACTTTGAAACCTACAGTATTTCAGGGTTTGCATTCTCGGGCCACTAGGGCACCGATGTTGTGTGTATGAACGGCTGGAGTGCATTCAAACGTGCATGCCTGTGGACTGAACACGTAATGCGCATGTTCATGCCGTCACCATTTTTACATATTCACATTTTTGAAGTTAACACAGAGATGAGAACGGTATCTTTTGAAACCTATTCCGGGGTTTGCGTTCTCAGGCCACCAGGGCACTGTTGTCGTGTGTATGAACAGCTGGAGTGCATTGAGGGTTTTCTGTTTTCAGTTGAAAACAGTGTCGTGTAAGTGGCCTTGTATGTGAATGGAATCTGTTAGTGTGTGGTGTGCTTTCCTGGTCACATTGCGGCACTCCACACACTAGAGCAGTGGTCTCAAACTCGCGGCCCGCGGGCCATTTGAGGCCCGCGGGGTGATATTTTGTGGCCCCCTACTTGACATTAAAGTTAAATGTTAGTGCGGCCCGTCGTTGCGTGTGCCACGTTTAAATAAAAATAAAAAATGTATCCCTTATGGCTTACCATAGATAGTCTCGTGACAGCTTAAGGTGGGTTTGTTGTCAATAGTTGTCATAGACAACCGCGAAGTACAAACATACTGCGCCTGGAAAAACTGAGCGCGTCTCTTCAATTATGAGCGCGCTTGCCGCGCGCCTACATTTAAAATAACAAACTTGAGCGTGTGCAAAATATGTGAGCGCGATATGTGAAGATGTGAACAGGCCTCTTGGCGAGCTACCACCAATCAGGCCACGAGCTACTGGGAGCTCGCGAGCGACGTGTTGGAGATCCCTGCTCTAAAACAATGTGAGAATAATCATTTTGAGCTTGTAATATGTGTTCAACAGGTTGATAAGAAGGTTTGCTTTGATTTGTGCAAAGTCAGTAGTTTGCCTGAGACACTATACATGTTTAGAAAGAATTCAATAAGAAGGGCAGACATGACTGCAAATATTTGTATTTCAAAAGCAATAATTGTTTTTTTAAAGGTGCATTGTACAATAAATGGAAATGTGCCTTCCAAAAAAACATTCAATATCATATTGTATAAAGAAAATAAAAAGGACATGAGCAAATATAAGTATCACAAAGATGTGTTATAAGGAAAAGAAAAATAATGTTTGTAAAATGAAGCATCACAAAGATGTTGTGTATAAGGAAAAAACGAAGAAAGTTTGTAAAATGAACTTCAACTGTCAGAAGGACAGCTCATGAAGAACCAATCATGTACAGAAAGGAATGTTCAAATTCAGAGGAACAGTTCAGAAGAAACGTTAATAATAAAGATTGAGAAGATTGGATCAGTTGTGCTCCTTATTTTGGATTACTTGAATACCATTTTTTGTGGAATACTTGATGCGGCCCAGCCTGACCCAGACTCTACCTCCAGCGGCCCCCAGTTAAGTTGAGTTTGAGACCCCTGCACTAGAGGAACAAAACGGATAAATCTATGACTTCTTATCGTCATGTTTGTGGTCTCTCACATTTTCGAAAATATTATAAGATTTAAAAAATCTTTTAGTGTGGCCCCAGCTTTAGATGATATTCTCAGATACTGCAATTTCATTGTAATCTTTCTCACAACATCACTGAATTCACCATTAACTATTCACCTGAACAGTTTATGTTGTATATGGTATCATTGTAATCCTTGACCATCAAAACATTGGAGTAGACATAACATTTTCCGTGTTATCATGTTTGGTTCAGGAGATATAATACAAAATATATAATTCAGTTATGGCGGAAAGCAAAATGGCCGTTACAAGGCGTTTTTGTAATGGCCACAAACTGTACGTGTACCAAGTTTCAAGCTTTTATGAAAAATACCATAATTTTTGAATACCACTTGGACTAGTAGGCATATGGCCAATTAGTCTCTTTAGAATTTATGCAATATACTGAAGCCAAAGCTGAGAAGGGAGTCAAGAAGATTCCACAGCGTTTCTGGTCACGTAATTTACGTAGTTGTAATTCATAAGTGGATATTATTCTAATTATGAATGAGCGTGCACACACGCCCTATTTATTAATTATTGGAATTTATTAACACACACAAGTTTTAACTATGAAATCGGATGTTTACGAAGCAATTGTGAATCCGGATGAGAGTTTTCGGGAAGGTCTGTTTTATGTGAGAATTCACTACTATTTACAAAGGTTTCATGAATGAGTACCATTCATTTCTGTCATATAAAGTGCCTTGCAAAAGTATTCAAACCCCTTCATTTTGTTATGTTGCTGCCTTATGTTGAACTACTTCAAATGACTTTGTTTTTCACATCAATCTACACTTCATGTACCATAATGATAAAGCAAAAAACAGATCTGTGATAACTTAGCAAATTTATTAAAAAGGAAAAACTGAGATACATTGCATTAGTATTCATACCCTTTTCTGGGACACTTGATATTTAGCTCAGGTAGCATTCACTTCAAATGGAGTTAAACTGTGGCAAATTAAAATGAACGGGTATGGAAAGGCACACACCTCTCTCATAAAAGGTCGAACAGCTGAAAATGCATATAAGAGCAAAAACCACTTTCTCAACAGCATCTCAGACTCAGAATTCTCTAATACATATAGCAAAATATAGTTAGGATAGGGTATGTGACCCCTGACTTCTGAGTCTGTTCCCAATGTTAAAGAATAAAGAGCAGCTGAGGGGAACTGACGCAGCACCTCTCAAAAACAGGTCACTACCTGGAGCTACCCAGAAAGACAAAGACAACTAAAAAGAGAAAATGGGAGGGAGAGAGAAAGAGAGGGACCTCACCTGAACTCTTCATAGACTCAGCTGTGTTTTAAGAGTGGCTCGACTGAGTGTTTCAAGGAACAATTACCCGAGGGAGTCTTTGTATGGCATGTGGTGCGTATGCTAAATGAGGTCATCATAAGTGTCCCACACAATAACTAAATTTAGGACGACTACCAAGAAAAGCGTGTTTCATCATGAAAAAAACAACGAATTATATCAGTGCTTTTCAAAATGGTTGAAATTTACTTCACACACCAAAACATAAATTAACAAACTAGCCATGCAGCAGAAATCAGTCATACGCCTCATGTATACTCACCAGCCTCTTCAGCACTGACCCGACAGAGCAGAAGAGGGAGAGAGAGCAGAAGAGGGAGAGGGAGAAGAAGAGGGAGGGAGAGAGAGAGAGAGAGAGAGAGACAGACAGAGAGAGAGAGAGAAAGAGAGAGAGAAAGAGAGAAAGAGAGAGAGAGAGAGACAGACAGAGAGAGAGAGAGAAAGAGAGAGAGAAAGAGAGAAAGAGAGAGAGAGAGAGAGAGAGAAAGAGAGAGAAAGAGACCGAGAGAGAGACAGAGACCGAGAGAGAAACAGAGAGAGAGACCATTCCATTAAAGATAATCGGGTCTGTTTTTCATGCTCTGAAAAGTCCATATAAACTGGGTTTCTCTCTGACAACAAGAGCCTGAGGAATCCGTCAGGCCTGCAGCACTGGGTGGAGCAGGACTGAATGGATCAGAGCCGGGCTGAAATAGAGAGGGTCACTGTTCTCCATCACTACCCCTTCATTCATTACACACTCCATCCTAAGGCCCTCCAGCTCTGGCTTTGTCATACTTCCTATCTGTAGTTAAACAATATTTAATAGAACACACACACATACACTACACTACACACATACCCTATATTTCTCAACATCGTTGCTTAAATGACCACTGATTAAATTTGACTATGTAAAACATAAAATCAGACTTTTCAACAATGATTATATTTACTTAAGGCATCCGATCGTATTTTCATGAATGTATCTTGATTTAAAGATTTGTAACGGAAAACAAAAAATATTGAGGAAGATATAATTTTTTTTTTTTTTTTTTCAACGTATGCAACATTTAATGCCAAGACTTTGTGAATTTAAGATGTTCTGCTCTGATTTAAGGACTTTTGGTGAATTAAGACTTAAGACCTTTTAAAGACAAGCAGAAACCATGTTTTTGAGAACTGCTTACTCTTGCTTAAAGAAACTGACTAATATTTATATCTCTTAAAATTGTAATGAACTAAAAATTCCTCCTACATATTTTGATAAATGCTAAACATTCTAGACATTAGTATGAACGATTCAACCATGTTGTTTTTTTTATATTTAAAAACTTCGTAATGTTTACACACAATGACATAACTCAGTCTTCTGGTGAAAATGACAGACGCTAATTTTTTTTCAGTTTCATTGCAACTTTAAGTACATTAAAAAGCTACGATGTGTGCCCAAGAAACTCTGGTACTGATATGTTAGCTACACAAAATAAATACAATACAGCTAAATCTAAATTCGAAAAATCGTCATATCGCCCAGCCCTGCCCCTAAACTTGCTCCATGTTGACGCATTAAGGCATTACCTGCAAGATTAATCGCTAAAAGAACGCAATCTTGATTCAAACACCCACACAATCTCATTCCTAAATGCAAATTATTCACCTGTGTCTATTAAACGTTTGACAGAGTCACAGTGGAACATTCAAATCTGTGTTGGCGCTGCTGCTGACCCAGAGAGAGTAGATGTCATGTATAGGTGTGAAACAGCTTCACAGTCTTTTCAACCACACAGTTTAATTATTTCTGTGATATTGGCATTTATTCAAGAAATTCATTCAAAAATACTGATTCATCCAGTAATTAAGTATTAAGTATTTATGAGTCATTAAATCATTCATTCAAACAGTTTTTTAAAATAATTTATTCAGAAAAATTTAGCATTTTAAATAGTCAGAACCTCTAGTAAATTGCATTTTATTTTGTTTAGTTGTCTGTTCAGAATCGTGGGGTAATCATGATTTCTGTTTGAAACAAAAAAATCGTGATTCTCAATTTAACCAGAATTGTGCTGATCTACAATATGACTTTCTGTAAAGCTGCTTTAAAACTATATGTATTGTGAAAAGCACTATACAAATACATTTTACTTGACATAAACAAACACACATAAAAATGTATGGACTTTAAAGAGTTAGTTCACCCAAAAATTAAAATTCTGTCATCAATTACTCACCTTCATTTCGTTCCAAACCAGTTAGACTTCCGTTTATCTTTGGAACACAAATGAAGATATTTTTGATGAAATCAGAGAGATTTCTGTCCTTCCATTGACAGACAGTCCACGCAACTACCACTTTGACGCTTCAAAAAGATCATAAAGGGTTCATAAATTCATATGAATTGATTGGTTTAGTCCAAATTTTCTGAAGAGACACAATCGCTTTATATGATGAACAGATTTAATTTAGGCTTTTATTCACAATAAAAAATATCTTCATTTGTGTTTCAAAGATGAACAAAAGTCTTACGGGTTTGGAATGACATGAGGGTGAGAAAATTATTTTGGAGAAAATGAACAACATTTTTGGGTAAACTAAACCTTTAAGGTAACCCTAAGCTCAATTTTTTTTTCTTTTTCTGGTTTCTATGAGAAATATAGTTCTCTTACGAGAGTATCTCTCGTACTGCGTAATATCTTACGCTATGTGGAAAACCTCTTTTACACGAGATATTGAAGCCAAAAATTATCCTTAATTTGAATTAATGTAAAACGCTGTGCGGCAGCATGCAGACATAGGCAAGAAGGCTCGCGCGCCTATTGGCTGCCCTGCGGCAACAGCAGCAGCCTATCGAGAGAGGCCCTGCGTGACGTGATACCCAATGGGGGCGCTTCGCGCCCATTTCGTCACGTCCCGCCAGAATAGGCGTGGCCTTGGCCTATAAATACGCTCGACAGGCTGATACAAACTGGTTTTCATCACTGAAGCGAACCAGCGCTGTTGTATGCACGGCAAAATACGCAGTACTCGTTCCCTCTCTAGAGAGAACTGAGGTTACGTTAGTAACCGAGTACGTTCTCTTACGAGAGTATCTCTCGTACTGCCTTACGCTATGGGGAACACAATGCAATACGCCGTGCGTATTTCGTCACGTCCCGCCAGAATAGACGTGGCCTTGGCCTATAAATACGCTCGACAGGCTGATACAAACTGATTTTCATCTCTTCAGCGAAGCACTACTGCATCGCTGGATCTGGAGTGAGAAGCCGCGCCGTCTGACTGTAAGCCTTCTGCGGGATGAGCCTTCGAGCCTGAAGCCGCTGGCCTAAACCTCGCCACCTTCAGCCACCGTACCTGCTACGCTTTCCGGCGTCAATATCATTTTACTCTGCTGAGAGTGTGTGTTCGCCGTTGCGACTCACACCCTCTCTCTCTTTATCTAAAAGAGCAGCGTCTTTTTTAAGATGCTTCGTTCCTGTGGCTCGTGCCGAGCCGCACTCAGCGACGGGGACAGCCATTTCATCTGCGTTTCCCGCCTGGGTAAGGATCATGCAGCTCTCGCGATCGCTGAACGAGCTATTGCCATGGTGACTCTGAGGACTCGCCTGGCATTTTTTCTCAGAGTCTGCACTCCCGCCCGCTGTAGTGCCGGGCCGTAAAGCGCCGTACTCAGCGGGTCCCCGAGCCTTCTCCAGTCCGTGAAAGCTCGCCGGTTCGCCCGCCAGCTTCACCAGCTTCAATAGAGCCGCTCACTGACGGACAACGACCGCCGCGCACCGCCGCCTCCGCGATTATGACGACGAGATAGCTGCATCTGTAGAGAAGGCCAGCTGCTCTATCCTGGCGTCGGACAGTGAGGATTGGGCGAGCTCTGTGGACCTCCCCCCTTCTACCCGCGGGTCGTCAAGGAAACGAGCCAGCATCAAAACCGCGGCTAGCTTTCTTTACGTTATAAGAAAGCTACCCCGCCCCCGCCCCCTGTGGGCGTGCGTCACCGGCGAAATGAGCCTGTTGTATAACACGCACGCCTGCAAACAAACGCCGACACACACAAAACTGTGATGACGCTCTCTTATCTGCTCAAGCTAATTTAAGCTTTTGTCGTTTCCCACTGTGGCTCAGTGGCGAAACCCAAAGCCTTCGGACAGGAGACCCGTGTTCGATCCCAGCTCTCGCAGCAGATAAAATTTAATCTCGACGCGGCCAGACTTACAACGAAACTTTTCCCTCATTCAGTTCCAAGAAAATGCGACTGTTCCAGTGTATTTTGCAGTAAACAAGCCGGTACCATGGCCCGCTTGCCTGCACACAAATGCCGTTTCCACGGCGACCCAGAAAAATCATATAAGCAGTGTATTTTCTGGTATTCCAGCCACAGTCGATGGTGTTATGAGTGTAATAAAAATGCCCACAGCCCAGTGTTCATTTCTACACACAAACACAGCCCGCCACAGTGCAGGGCTCGCACAAATGAGATCGACTCATGTCAATTGTGCATTAAATGTAGTGAATGTGCCCACAACCCAGTGCCCACAAACACTACACACTGCATGTGCCACGTTTCTGTAAAACGAAACCAACACACATACAGTCAGCTAAGGCCCACGGTGTTTAAGTCTCGCCGCGGCCAGACTCCACCGAAACTTCTCGCTCGTTCAGTTCCAAACAATGTGACTGTTCCAGTGTATTTTGCAGTAAACAAGCCGGTACCACAGCCCGCTTGCCTGCACACAAACGCCATTTTTACGGCGACCCAGATAAATCCCAAAAATAGTGTATTTTCTGGTATTCCGGCCATGGCCGATGGTGTTATGAGTGTTGTAAGAATGCCCACGTCTCAGTGCCCATTCCCACAAACAGACACAGCCCGCCACAGTTCAGGGCTAGCACAAATAAAATCGACTCATGTCGATTGTGCAAAAAATGTAGTGAATGTGCTCACGACACAGTGCCCACAAACACTACTCGATGCGTGTCCCACGGTTTCTGTACAAACGAAACCAACACACATTCAGTCAGCGCAAGCCGACGGTGTTCTCAGTGCAGTGAGTGTGCCCGCTGTCCCGCGCCCACATTCCCTCACAGACACGCTCAACCCCACGGGGTTTTGTCCCGCTCACTCTCTCTCCACAATCTGTCATAGAGAAATCGAGCGCGACCAGGCTGCCCGCCGTAATAGGCGCGCCCCCCGCCTCGCACACTGTAAACACAGTGTTTTTGTCTCAGCACACCGAAGCTCTGCGGCCGCCGCTATGCCGCGGCCAGAGCCCGGTTTTTATTCTGCCTCTAGCTATTCACGCAGATGCGTGGGCAAAGCTTCCCGGGGTATCAGAATGGGTGTTGAACACTATAAAAAGAGGCTATTCGCTACAGTTCGCTCGACGTCCCCGCCGTTACACGGCGCGAGTCGAAAATACTGTAAACAACGAAGTATCTCATCTACTTCTAGCCGAAATAGCGAAACTACTGAGCAAAGGGGCCATAGAACCTTTATCTCAGGCTCAGAGCGAAGGGGGGCTATACAGCAGATATTTTCTGGTACCGAAAAAAGACGTGGGTCTCAGACCCATTCTAGATCTACGGCAGCTGAACAGAGCGCTTGTGAAGTGCCAGTTCAGAATGCTGACAACCAGGAAAATCCTCGCGCAAGTTCGCCAGGGAGGTTTATGTCAATAGATCTGAAAGACGCCTATTTCCAAATACAAATAGCGTCACGTCACAGGCAATTCTTGAGATTCGCCTTCGAGGGCCAGGCATATCAATACATAGTCCTGCCGTTCGGCCTGTCCCTAGCACCCCGTACATTTACGAAGTGCATGGACGCGGCTCTCGCACCCCTGAGACTTCAGGCCATGCGAGTTTTGAACTACTTGGACGATTGGCTGATTCTAGCTCGATCACACTCAGAGCTCATAGAACACAGAACCACATTACTCGGGCATCTCGAGAATCTGGGTCTCACAGTCAATTGGGCGAAGAGTTCACTGTTTCCCAGCCAGAAAATTTATTTTCTGGGAACAGTGCTGGACTCGCTGTCTATGACAGTACGTCCGTCGCCGGAGCGCGGACTGGACATTCAGCGCGCCGCAAAATCCTTCCGGCGCGGCTCTATAGTCCCGCTCAAAAGGTTTCAGAAAATGCTGGAGTTATGGCTGAAAGCGCGAGTTCCACCCCGGGCATAGACCTCTGGTCTGTTTCGCCTCAAGGTCGACATGGAATGCGTTTCGGCTCTGGAACCTTGGAAAATAGCCGACTGGTATCAGTCAGGCGTGAGTCTGGGGACTCCCTCGAGTGTGAAGGTGGTGTCCACGGACGCCTCCACCTCGGGATGGGGAGCGCTGCTCGAGGGCAGACCGTTATTTGGCCAGTGTTCAGAACGGGAGAAGCTTCTACACATAAACTGTCTAGAACTGTTGGCAGTCGACAACGCGCTACGGTGCTTTTGTCCCCAGTTAAAAGGCCACCACGTCTTGGTTCGGTCGGACAACATGTCAGTGGTGGCATTCATAAATCGCCAGGGCGGCGTCAGGTCCTGAAACCTTTACAGGCTGACGGAACGCCTCCTGGTCTGGGCTCAGCACAACCTGCTTTCACTGAAAGCAGCGCATGTGCCTGGTCGCCTGAATCTGGGACCAGACAGTCTGTCCAGAAACAATGTCCCAGCAGGGGAATGGTCGCTGGACCCGCAGACGATCCAACTGCTGTGGGAGACATTCGGCAGAGCGCAAGTGGACCTGTTCGCGTCCCAAGAGAACGCTCACTGTCCGAGCTTTTTCTCCAAGAGCAGGGATGCGCTGGCCCACGTATGGCCCCGCTGCCCCCTCTATGCTTTTCCCCCCGCCTCGCTCCTGCCTCAAGTGCTGGAACGAATCAGGGAAAACGGATGCCCAGTGCTGCTCGTGGCTCCGCTCTGGACGAACCAGATTTGGTTCTCAGTCCTAATGCGGCTGACCAGCACTCCCCCGTGGCCTATACCGGTGAGGAGAGACCTCCTCTCCCAGGCAAAGGGCTCGATTTGGCATCCTCGCCCGGAATTGTGGTCCCTACATGCATGGGCCATCAACGGGTACCCGCTAACCTCCCGGAGGGAGTGTTAATCGAGATCACGCAGGCTAGAGCCCCGTCTACTAGACGGCTCTATTCCTCGAAATGGTCAGTGTTCTCTGCCTGGTGTCAAGCTCAGGGCTTTTCACCCGCTTTTCTCCTTCCTTCAGGAGCTGTTGGATAGGGGCAGAACCCCATCCACGCTCAAAGTATACGTGGCGACCATAGCGGCGTTTGCAAAACCGACGTCTGGCCAGTCACTGGGGAAAAACGACCTGGTCGTGCCATTCCTCAGGCGAGCTCGTTGGCTGAATCCTCCCAGACCCCCCTTCAGTCCCTGTGTGGGACCTTTCTATGGTTTTGGAAGCCATGAAAGGTGCCCCATTCGAGCCAATCCATTTGTCAGACATGAAACATCTGTCTTTCAAAACGGTGTTTCTTATGGCTCTCGCTTCAGTGAAGCGCATAGGGGACTTACAAGTGCTCTCAGTAAGCGCGTCATGTATGGAGTTTGGGCCTAATGACTCAAAAGTCATACTCAAACCAAGGCACGGGTACGTGCCCAAATCCCTCAACACACCGTTCAGGGCCCAGGTTATTTCCCTGTGCGCCCTCCCGGTTCATGATGAGGAGGAGGATGCGAGTCTCCTTTGCCCTGTCAGGGCACTGAGAGCTTATGTATCCCGCTCGTCTGTCTTCAGACAGACCGAGCAGCTCTTTGTTTTGTTCGGCGGATGCTCCAAGGCACTGGCCGCATCAAAACAGAGCCTATCCAGATGGATAGTCGATGCCATAGCGCTGGCTTACACTTCTAAGGGCCTGCAGTGTCCTTTGGGTGTCAGAGCGCACTCCACGAGAGGCGTGGCCTCGTCGTGGGCGTGGTCTAGCGGGATGTCCTTGCAAGATATCTGTATGGCGGCAGGCTGGGCCTCGCCGTCTACACTTATGAGGTTTTATAACCTAGAGGTTCCCGCCTTACAGGCCAAGCTGCTGTCGCTCTAGAATTCAGTACTATCTGCCCCGCTGTGCCGGCGCAGAATGCTGAGTTTTGCTTGTGCATCGCTCACTGATCGATAGAACAGCTCCATGGGTGTTGAATAACCCGTACTTATACCCAGTTCAGGCTGAACACGTTCACCCTGTCTGCGTGAAACACTGTTAACATAACTAGCTCCTGTGGGATGCTATTTCATGGGGAATGATGCTTGTAGCCTCTCTTCTCCGACTCTCTGTGAGTCTACAGTGATTATGCACTATATGAGCCCCGGGCTACTGCCCTTGGGACTTTGGTGTCGGATCCCAGTACGCACGGCGTATTGCATTGTGTTCCCCATAGCGTAAGACATTACGCAGTACGAGAGATACTCTCGTAAGAGAACGTACTCGGTTACTAACGTAACCTCAGTTCTCTCTAGAGAGGGAACGAGTACTGCGTATCTTGCCGTGCATACAACAGCGCTGGTTTGCTTTAGTGATGAAAACCAGTTTGTATCAGCCTGTCGAGCGTATTTACAGTATAGGCCAAGGCCACGCCTATTCTGGCGGGACGTGACGAAATGGGCGCAAAGCGCCCCCATTGGGTATCACGTCACGCAGGGCCTCTCTCGATACGCTGCTGCTGTTGCCACAGGGCAGCCAATAGGTGCGCGAGCCGTCTTGCCCATGTCTGCATGCTGCCGCACAGCGTTTTACATTAATTCAAAATTAAGGATAATTTTTGGCTTCAATATCTCGTAGAAAAGAGGTTTTCCCCATAGCGTAAGATATTACGCAGTACTCGTTCCCTCTCTAGAGAGAACCGAGGTTACGTTAGTAACCGAGTACGTTTTAATGTAGTTGGTAGTTTGAAGCTGCACATTCATCGAGTGACCACTAAAACTATAAAATTTTCAATGAAAACAAATATACTTTCTAGTAGGCAGACGAGAAAGAACTGAAGAATCAGAAAAGGGGCTGGTCAACCAAGTACCCCGTGGGCCAAATACAGCCCTTTGGTTGATTTAAATAAGACAGAGCTGCCTGACACATGAGAGTGCTCTCTGCATAAAGCTATGATGAAATCAAAAACACTCAGTGGCCAACAATTACCTGGCCATTTTTGGAGCACTTGAGTATAACTCTCGTAAAAAGTAATAGCGGGAAACGCCACTGAACCTGCATACATCCTATGTTTGGTTCTGCATATGGCTGCGAGTCATTTTCAAGGTTGACCATTATTAAATGATGTTTTCTTTATCCGGTTTTGTACTGTACATATGTATAATAAAAAAAATAATAAAAAAACATTTTATATATATATATATATATATATATATATATATATATATATATATATACACACCCACACACAAACAAACAGTACACATATACTTTGCAGTATTAGTATTAGTGTTTAGTTTTGTTTTTGATAATAACATGACTAGACTTTAAATGAAAGTGCTATAATCTAATAATTACTTTGAAAAATGTTGTCCCTCCCCTAAAATTTATATTTGGATAATCTGTCTCTCAAAAGAAGGTAATTGAAGAGCCCTGATCTCTGGGTAGTAAAATAAGTACACAGCAATAGCAGAAAGAGTGAGATAGAAATCCTGTGTATGTGAAAAATTGTGTCTAAATGTGCATGTGTATGTGTGTGAGTGCGCGCTCTGTGCTGTGGGGCTTGTATAAAGTTGTCTAAGAGCAGTTAGAGAAGGAGAATGCTTGAAGGAGGGGGAATGTGTGCTGGCCTGTTAATTGCCATCAGTTTGGATATTTGCCCTGGAGTTCACAGTCCTCCCCTCTCATCTTAGAACAAGGGCCAATCATACGTTATGGCTATGCAACTTCCCTTTGCAACAAAATATAATAGGAGTCCAAAAATCAACCCCTATTACAGAACTTTAATCCCTAGAGTCATTATTGAATGCTGGGTAAAATAATTCTCTATTTAAAAACTAAGAAATTCAATATGATTAGTTCACCCCCAGTGCACTTAACAATTAGTAAAAACTAGATAAAGTACTGATTTAACAACAATTGACGGTTAATTTATGCACATTATTCATCTTGCCACAGAAAAATCTGGCAGATGACCATAATAACTGTTCCAACATTGACATGAACATGCACTTTTTAAAATCACAGCTGAGAGGAGAGGAGAGGAGAGGGACAGAACGATTGATGCTCTGTAAAGTGAAGTCATGATGCTGTTTTCTGTGTGAGTTGAAGAGGGTTTGGAGAGGGGCATTTCTGAACCTCGTATGACACACTGCAATTAGTGTGGGCTGCAGAGGCCTCTCTGTGTGGGAGAGAGAGAATGCTGGTGTGCAAAAGCGAGAAACAGTTCTGTGGATATTTGCATTGTTTTGAATTGGTGCAGGATATGTGGGGAGTGGGATCTGTGAAGTATGGGACGTCCGCCCTCACAAGCACTCAAACGATGGCTGATAAAAAATTGTAATGTTGGCCCTGAAAATAAGAACTGTGCTTGTTGTTTCCTAATTTTTTTCTGCCTCCATAGTACATGTCTAGTAATTTACTATTCATTCACAACATCTGTTTGGTTCTTCCGCACTTCTGGAAGTTGTTGACTTAATGTATGAAAGATGTTCAGTGCCACATCCGATGCAGCTGGCAGCTGGCTTCAAGATATATTTTTAAATAACCTGTGATGAGAGCATACAGGTGTATCGAGATGTATATTTCAAGACTAAGGGTGTTGAGAAAGTTGCTTTGGAGTGTGTTGACAGTAGGTTTGGTGTAAGCGGTAGGGCACATAGGACTTATTTCGAGAAATACAAAATCATATATATTTGCAATCAAGTGAAGAAGCCAGGATGTGTGTTTGTTCTGAAAGGTTCCATTTCGAGGCGGTAACTCAACATTACGTCAGCTGTGATGTATATGGGAACTCCTCCCCTCTCCACTTTTGCTGAAATCTTATGGGCTAATGCCAGCTGGGGATAGCTTGCCAATTGTCGCGAAGCATACAAATACTGACAGGTCCGCGGGCAGTATAAAATGCATGGGCGCGACAATTACGTCAGAATCTCTTTCTTCACGCTAAGAAGTCATCGTGGAAGTTGCACATAGAGGACTAATTATCTTTTTCTTCTCTGCATCCGATGGCTGATACATGCCAGATTTGTGCGGGCCCCATCGACGTGCCCGACCTTCACAAGTTTTGTATCGCCTGCCTGGGCCTTGCCGAGGCGGCACTTACGGACGATAAGTGCGCCCAATGCGCCTAGCTGCCAGTGCGTGCCCTCAGAGCCAGAATGGAAGTGGCTCAGGCCACAGCGTGGATGAGGCCCACTGCCGCCAGCGAGCCACTGGTGGGCCCTCCCCTGCCCAAAGGCAAGGATTCCGGCGCTGTCAGCTTTGCGGAAGCGAGCTTCCGCACCCCCCACGCCGTCGCGGACTTTGTCTCCTTCGGAGCTGGTGGGGAAGACGACTCCATGTCGCTCTCAGCATTTGAATCGGACAGCTCCGACCAAGAGGGCCATGCAGACCTCCAGGAGGAGCTCGTCAGGGTCCTCGGCAAGGCCATCACGGAGTTGGACCTCACTTGGAATGCTCCGGACGAGCCCGCAAAAAGTAAGTTGGACTCGTGGTTCCTTCAGTCGAGCCGCCGCCAGGCTTTTTTCCAGATGTGCATGAGCACGTGGTGAAGTCGTGGGCTGCACCCCAATCGGCGCGCACCCACACTGCCACGCAGGCCATGTTCGCACACGTGGACGGGGCGGAAGCCCACGGATATGTGCGCATGCCCCTTTGTTGAGGAGACCGTTGCCGTGCACCTGTGCCCGTCTTCGTTGGTTTCGGACCGCAGCCTGCCTTCCAAGCCGTGCAGGTTCACGAGCCACCAGGCGGACAAGGCCTATGCATCTGCGGGCGAGGCAGCATCAGCTCTTCACGCCATGGTAATACTGCAGGTATTCCAGGCAAAACTACTACAATCCCTGGACGGCAGCGGCGCTGACGTCATTAGGGATCTGCGCACGGCAACGGACCTCACGCTGATGGCTACCAAGCGCTCTGCACAGGCCATCGGCCGCTCCATGGGGTTCATGGTCGTCCTTAACAGGCACCTATGGCTAACCCTAGCTGACCTGATGGACACGGACTGCAAGACGGTCCTGAATGCTCCAGTCACTCCCTCCGGCCTCTTTGGCGACGCCATGGAGTCGGTCACGGAACGCTTTTCTGAGACGCAAAAGCGCACCAAGGCGATGAGCCACGTGATGCCCCATCACTCACTTCAGCCATCATTGAGATCCCGCTCTTCCTCAGCACATCGCTACACTCAAGGACCAGCTAAGACAGATCCTGGCACAGATCCGCCCCGGGATTGGTTTGCTTCAGTGGATTTAAAGGATGCGTCCTTTCATATTTAAATAGAGACGCGCCATAGGCACTTCCTGAGATTTGCTTTCGAAGGCACGGCTTATTCAGTGGCTGGCCCTAGCCCCCCGCACCTTTTCAAAGTGTGTGGACACAGCGCTTTCTCCCTTCAGATCGAGCAGAATGCGCATCCTGAATTATCTGGATGATTGGCTGATTTTGGCCCACTCAAGAGATGTGCTAATCAGTCACGTGGAAACGCTGCTTTGCCATCTGGATACGCTGTGACTGCGTGTGAATATACAGAAGAGCGTATTTTTACCGAGTCGTACTATAACATATCTGGGAGTATGTTTGGACTTGATGGCGATGCGAGCCCACCTCTCTCAAGAGCGCATAGAGACAATCTCATCGACTTTGCGCCGTTACAGACAGAGGAGGAAACAGTCTGTTTCACTGAGGGAATTTCAGAGGCTTTTGGGACTGATGGCGGCGGCTTCTTCAGTGTGCCATCTGGGCCTGCTGCATATGCTGCCACTGCAGTTTTGGCTGACAACTCGAGTTCCGCCGAGGGCGTGGTCTTTAGGTCACAAGCGCATTATGGTCGCTCACAGTTTCGTCAGCACTCTGAGACCATGGAGCAACCCGGATATGTTCAGCCCAGGAGTTCCTTTGGGTATAGTGACGCAACACACCGTGGTCTCGACGGACGGGTCAACTTCAGTATGGGGAGCAGTGTGCTTAGGCGTGCCTGCTTCAGGCCTGTGGTCGGAGTCACAGAGAGAGTGGCACTTAAACCGTTTGGTTTCGTTTCAGCCGAAACAGGCAGTGGCCAGGGCCTGGGAAGAAGCGTCAGGGTCAGAGGAGAAGCCCGCGCAACGAGAGAGTCAGCGCGCCATCCTCGGCTACCAAGCCATCTTCCTGACGAAGCGGTCAAGAGGAAGAGAGAGCGTGCTGGAGGCTCCGCCCCCAAGCATCATGTTCTAATGCTTCATGTCCCCCAATGAGCGGGACACTCTGCATTCACAAATGCTGAGCACACTCGAGAAGGCGCGCGCGCCTTCTACCAGGCACCTCTATGCTCTGAAATTGGGAGTTTTTACATACTTAAGTGCCTTATCTGCTGACGCTCAGAGCGCTGTTTGCCCTGTCAGAGCTTTGCGGATGTACGTGGATCGCACGGCCGCCTTTCGTCAGTCGGATCAGCTGTTCGTGTGCTTTGGTGGATGTACTAAGGGACGGGCTGTTTCAAAACAGAGACTTTCTCACTGGATTGTGGACGCTATTGCATTGGCTTACGAATGCCAGGGGAAAGATTGTCCCCTTAACATCAGAGTTCATTCTACAAGAGCGATTGTTTCCTCGTGTGCCTGGTCTAGAGGTATGTCTATTCAGGATTTATGTCTTGCTGCTGGCTGGTCTTTTCAGAACATATTCGCCAGGTTTTACAAGCTGGATGTACCATCTGTAGCGTCACAAGTGCTTTCGGTGAGTTGAGTTCTTACTCATGTATTATGAACTGTTATAACCAGCTATGCAGTAGCTACCATTATGCTGCTAACTCTGTGTTTATGGCTATTAAGGTTGATGCACCTGCCACCGCAAATGCCGTCGACACTGTGTTTAACTCTCATGCTTGAGTGCTTATTGTGTTGTGTCTGCCCTGATCAGTGCAGCCTTCGCTTTCATTGCGTTGGGATATTCAAATTTTGGTCTATACTTCCACCTATCAGATGCGAGTACTCCTAGCGGCACGGTTATTGGCTAAGAACTGTCTGTCTCTTAGTTGTGGGTGTAGCTTGACCCCGTTATCAGGGCTTATCTTCACTGCTCTCACGGTGGGATTTAATACAGTTCCCATATATGTCACAGCTGACGTAATGTTGAGTTACCGCCTTGAAAGGGAACGTCTCCGGTTACTATCGTTACTATTGTCGCGCCCATGCATTTTATACTGCCCGTGGACCTGTTAGTATTTGCATGCTTCGTGACAATTGGCCAGCTGTCCCCAGCTGAGGTATACGTAATGTCTCGTTCCCGCCTCTCAGGGAACCGAGGTTACGACAGTAACCGGAGACGTTTTGTATGGTGAAAAAACCCCCAAGAATAACACGGTAGTTGAAACAATATTTCCGTAGCTAACACATTGCTGATGTTACTGCAGCTATATATGGCTAGTACTAAAGGGATAGTTTACTCGAAAATGACAATTGGTTCATCTGAAGTTGTTTAGTAGTCTATTCATTTCCAAGCAACAAGCTCTAAAAAAAGTGCAAACACTCACCCAAAAAGTAGTTCATACGACTTAAGTATTATTTGGCATCTGAAGCCCTTTGTGCTAATTATACATATTTGGGGCGATATGAAAGTGAATAGATGACAGAATATTTTATTTTCAGTTGAACTATCCCTTTAATGCAGAAAAGTCTAAGCTAATACAACTACTTTTAAAGAGCCCCGCTGAGAGTCCTCATAGCCAAAATAGCAGGGTGAGTGGGCGAATTAGCACTCGTCATTGACCTGACACATGACATTATTCAAACATTTTTGGGAAGTTTCATCCCTGAAAAAGCCTTCAGTGAGAACCATCCCATCTAATATTAGAAAACTGAAGCTTTAGAGGGCAAACGTACCTGCGAGGACTCTATTGACTGATGAGTGTGTTGCCAGGCCTGGCTGCCCTCGTTCATGGAAGATTCCAGCGTACGGCAAAAACTCCGGCAAAAGGAACCGCCTGGGATAGATGGAGTGAAACAGAGGCAGTGTGAGCGAGAATGACGGGACATGTGAAGACAAATTTGATAGTTTTGAGGCTGTATAAGACATTCATCAGCATTACATGCATATTTCACTGAGAAGACAAACCCATAATGCACTTCGACAAACTCAGTAAAACAATATATCCAGGATTTTTTTTTCAGCCTTAGTTATCATAAAACACTTCTTTCATTAACTTTATAAAACCTTACTGACCCCGAAACTTTTGAATGGTAGTGTATACTTATAATGTTTATTTATATTATTATTTAAGTATTGTGTAATTTCTCTCACATAACTATTGTAGTTTTAAAATCAATCAGTCAAGTCTCGTGCAATTTGCCTGCGGAGCGCTATTTGTATGACACAACACACTCTCAGATGGAAGGTGCCTGTGTAGGCAGTAGGTAGAGAGGCAGCTCACTGGGTTTTGGAACAGAGTTCGAATGTGTTTCTGGTGCATTTGGCGTAAACAGGCTAAAAGTGTTCCTACCTGGGCACAAAGCGACCGAGGGAGGGGGCAGACATGCGTGCGTTACGAGGAGCCCTATGTCTGCTTCCATTATCCCTGTACACACACACACACACACACAATAATAATTATCACTGAATCAATCATAACTTGCATAATATCATTTGTCTTTTGTTATTTTTATTCATGAATTACTCACCCTTTCAAACCCATAAGACCTTTGTTCATCTTCGAAACACAAATTAAGATATTTTTGATGACATAAGAGGTGTTTCTGAACCAGCCATAGGCAGCAACGTCATTGCAACTTTCAAGGCCCAGGAAGGTATTAAAGACATCGTTAAAATAGTCCATGTGACTACGGTGGTTCAATCTTAATGTAATGAAGCGACGAGAATACTTTTTGTGCGCAAACCCCCCCCCCAAAATAACGACTTTATTCAACAATCTCTTCTCTTCCACGCCATTCTCCTACGCTGTTGATGTAGTGTCAGTGCAGCACTTCCTTGTTATTGTTTGTTATTTATAAAATAACGTTGTTATTTTAAGGGGGTTTTAAGCACAAAAAGTATTCTTAATGTCTCTTCATAACATTAAGGTTGAACCACTGTGTCTTTACTACCTTTCTGAGCCTTGAAAGTTGCAATGACTTTGCTGCCTATGTGGGGTCAGAAACCTCTTGGATTTTATCAAAAATATCTTAATTTGTGTTCCGAAGATGAAAGAAGGTCTTAAGGGTTTGGAACGACATGAAGGTGAGTAATTAATGACAGAAATTTCATTTTTAACTATTCCATTTAACTAACCCTTTAAGCATCTCTGTAATAGTTTTTTAGTTAAATGAGAACATCAGTATGCTTAAAATGTAAGAGTGGGAATAAAGAACTGAAAGAAAAGAAAAAGTTAATGAAAAAAAATATGGCAAACATAAATTAATATGAAGGCTAACTGAAAGACTGATGGGTTTCATAAATATTCTGATGAATATGGATCTATGGTCCCAGACTGCAGCGCTGAACGCTGAACTCTCCAGCCAGCGGGTGGAATTATTCATCAGCTCAGAGGAGGGCATCTAATCCGTGCCAAAAAAAGAAGAAAAAAGAGAGAAAGAGAGGGAGAGAAAAGCTGCGTGGTATGGAGTGGAGAGAAGCACTGATATTCCACTAGTGGAGGGGTTGGGAAGAGGGAAAGCGAGACATTTTTGGAGCATTAATGGTTCCATAAAAGGACAGATGACTAAAGCCCTGAGCACAGACTAGCTGGCTGCTTCCAAAAACACATTTTGCAAACAAATTAAAAGAACATTTAATTATGAGTCTGAACTTCATAACGGAGCCCCTAGATTAAGAGAGTAATGCTCAGGTTTTTAAATGGCTGGTAATGAGATTGAAAGGGACATGTAATTTCATTATTTGCTTGTGGAAAAAACAATGGATTATTCACAAAATATTCCAAAAAACAATACAAAAAAACCCCCCATATTTGTGCCCAATCTGCCTTTGAAGAGTCATATCCAGTGTTAGCCATAACGGGCGTCTGTCATGCACAGCCTGGATCCCACCTACTTACATATCTCTTGGACTCTTATTTTATTAGAACTTCATTATTTTTTAACAAATTAAACAAATGTCATCATTAATACTATGTTGCTGGATAACATACGTTAAAATTATCATTTGTTTACGTACGCTTTGTGTATACATTACAGTTCAAAAGTTTGGGGTCAGTAACACTATTTTTGGGAAAGAAATTAATACTTTTACTTGGCAAGGAAGCATTAAATTGATCAAAAGAAATAGTTTGCCATCATTGCATGGCATTACACTACACAATGGTTTTTTTTTTTTATATTCAAACTGAAAAGTTATTTGAAATTGCACAATTAAATTTTTCACAATATTTCTGTTTTATCTATACTTTTGACCAAATAAATGCAGTCTTCTTAAGAGAAAAAAAGAGACTTTCATAAACATTAAAAAAAAATTCTTACTGACCCCGAACATTTGGACAGTAGTCCATTTGTTTAAATATGTGGCAGCCAGATGAGGGGGGCTTCCCCAGCTTGACTCCCAAGGTAGATCCTCATCTACTTAAACATCCTAGGGAGTTTTTCCTTGTCATTGTCACCTTTGGCTTGATCACTGGGTGTTTTGGAAGGCACAATTCTTAGTATACCTGCTTTGAAACAATATCTATTTTGAAAAGCACAATACATATCATTTGACTTGAACTGAAAACAGAAGTCAGAAGAATTTTTCTTCTCACCTATTATAAACTAAAAATATAACTTCAGTTGTCCGGCAGTTGAGGAAAACAGCAGTAAGCTCACAGCAGTACATTGACTGATTCCCGATGGGATGTAGTAAAGTGCATTTCAAGCCAAGGCCGATGCTAATGCCAAATGCTATAATAAGAGACGCCACAGGCAACCTAACAAACAAATTGTTGGCAAGCTCAATAAGTCGGTTGAAAAGCACAAGTGATAACATTCTGGCATTCAGAGCCTGCCCCGTGTATTTTTTGTGTTGCCTAGCAACAATACAGGAAAATAAATACATAGAGATTTTTATAAGCGGATGAGAGCAGGTAACAACTGAGGAACAATTACTTGGCACGGGCTTTATGTGTCTGTTTACTTACTCAAACTCCTCAAAATCAACTTCGTTGTTCTCCACACTGGGGACGGGGCCAGGCGAGAGGCTGTTGGAGTTAGAGGACAGGGGTCGGGGTCTGCTGGGGGAACGGAGAGAGCGCTGCCGAATGCTGTCACGCCGAGACAAATACTGGATCATACGTTGTGCATAATATGCTGCAGGGGACAACCTACACACACACACACACACACACACACACAACACAGATAGAAACCACAATGATGTTAGATATTCACTAGATAGATAACATATCAAACAAGTCATCCTCCCGTTTTTATACTGATATATATATATATATATATATATATATATATATATATATATATATATATATATATATACAGGTCCTTCTCAAAAAATTAGCATATTGTGATAAAGTTCATTATTTTCCATAATGTAATGATAAAAATTAAACTTTCATATATTTTAGATTCATTGCACACCAACTGAAATATTTCAGGTCTTTTATTGTTTTAATACTGATGATTTTTTGGCATACAGCTCATGAAAACCCAAAATTCCTATCTCAAAAAATTTGCATATTTCATCCGACCAATAAAAGAAGTGTTTTTAATACAAAAAAAAGAGTCCACCTTCAAATAATAATGTTCAGTTATGCACTCAATACTTGGTCGGGAATCCTTTTACAGAAATGACTGCTTCAATGCGGCGTGGCATGGAGGCAATCAGCCTGTGGCAGTGCTGAGGTGTTATGGAGGCCCAGGATGCTTCGATAGCGGCCTTAAGCTCATCCAGAGTGTTGGGTCTTGCGTCTCTCAACTTTCTCTTCACAAAATCCCACAGATTCTCTATGGGGTTCAGGTCAGGAGAGTTGGCAGGCCAATTGAGCACAGTAATACCATGGTCAGTAAACCATTTACCAGTGGTTTTGGCACTGTGAGCAGGTGCCAGGTCGTGCTGAAAAATGAAATCTTCATCTCCATAAAGCTTTTCAGCAGATGGAAGCATGAAGTGCTCCAAAATCTCCTGATAGCTAGCTGCATTGACCCTGCCCTTGATAAAACACAGTGCACCAACACCAGCAGCTGACATGGCACCCCAGACCATCACTGACTGTGGGTACTTGACACTGGACTTCAGGCATTTTGGCATTTCCTTCTCCCCAGTCTTCCTCCAGACTCTGGCACCTTGATTTCCGAATGACATGCAAAATTTGCTTTCATCCGAAAAAAGTACTTTGGACCACTGAGCAACAGTCCAGTCCTGCTTCTCTGTAGCCCAGGTCAGGCGCTTCTGCCGCTGTTTCTGGTTCAAAAGTGGCTTGACCTGGGGAATGCGGCACCTGTAGCCCATTTCCTGCACACGCCTGTGCACGGTGGCTCTGGATGTTTCTACTCCAGACTCAGTCCACTGCTTCCGCAGGTCCCCAAGGTCTGGAATCGGTCCTTCTCCACAATCTTCCTCAGGGTCCGGTCACCTCTTCTCGTTGTGCAGAGTTTTTTGCCACACTTTTTCCTTCCCACAGACTTCCCACTGAGGTGCCTTGATACAGCACTCTGGGAACAGCCTATTTGTTCAGAAATTTCTTTCTGTGTCTTACCCTCTTGCTTGAGGGTGTCAATGATGGCCTTCTGGACAGCAGTCAGGTCGGCAGTCTTACCCATGATTGCGGTTTTGAGTAATGAAACAGGCTGGGAGTTCTTAAAAGCCTCAGGAATCTTTTGCAGGTGTTTAGAGTTGTTTGATTCAGATGATTAGGTTAATAGCTCGTTTAGAGAACCTTTTCATGATATGCTAATTTTTTGAGATAGGAATTTTGGGTTTTCATGAGCTGTGTGCCAAAATCATCAGTATTAAAACAATAAAAGACCTGAAATATTTCAGTTGGTGTGCAATGAATCTAAAATATATGAAAGTTTCATTTTTATCATTACATTATGGAAAATAATGAACTTTATCACAATATGCTAATTTTTTTAGAAGGACCTGTATATATATATATATATATATATATATATATATATATATATATATATATATATATATATATATAAAAAATCAAAAAAATACTTGCATTAGGAGATAGCAATATTGGAACACATATTTGGTATTAGTATCTAATTATTTTGAATAATCTACCAATACAGATACCGATACTTCAGCATCTTAAACTTATGAACTTCAGCTGTAACTAAATATTGTTTTTGTTTTTTTTTGTGTGTGTATGCATTTAATGAACATTTTGCCAAAGGTTTCAAATTTCAACATGGGTTTTTCTGCAAGCATTTAAATTACTTTCATAAGACATCAGTATCGACAAATCAATCAAATGTTTTTAAACATCTTTTGAATCGCTGATAAGAAATCTTCATCTATTCTGCATTTAATTCAGCTGTAGAGACATTAGTTAACATTTTGTCAGGACGACTTGCTAAATGAAGCCCTTAAAACATAATCTTTTGTGCAGGAAGAGCATCTGGAGTTTCGTTCTCTCTTGGACTAGTTGAGCAAGGAAATCTGCCAGTCTGTCTGAAAGAGCCTAAACACACCAACGCGCACACACACTGTTTATTAGCATGTCTTTTAGACCAATATACAGGGAGACGATACGGGAAACAGTGTCATATAGCGCCAATTACTTGTGGTTTTGAATGTGTTGGAGTCAGACTATCCTTCTAACACCAGGTACATTTTGCTCTTGGGGAAATGAGTCTGTTGTGGTAATTCACAGGTTAGAGGTGTGCACCAGCCCATGTGTTTGTGCGAACCTGCCAGTGGGAGTCCGTGCTAACAATCTGTCTTGATCCCAGACCACAGCTGATTCCCCAGAGCTCAACAATGACTCACTCGCCATGAATTCACTTTATTATGAGCCTTACTCACAGAGTCAGAGGATGCTGACAGGCTCTGTGTGTGCCTGTTTGAATTAGGGGGACATTGGGGTGCTGGCAGGTCTGAAATGTCACACTGCTGTCCGGCAGTGTGACACACACAATTCCTCATTACTCAGACCTCACCGGCAAACCGGGATGACCACGAAAAGCAGTTTACACAACACACACACACACACACACACACACACACTGAATCACCTGGCCGGGTCGGGGTAGATGGGGTGGTCTCGTGATCCAGAGACGTCATATCTGGAAAGAGACATCATGGACGACTCCAGCAGCCTCCTAAAAAACAGAATTATATAGCTTTGTATGTTTGCGAATTGTGAAGATCTTCACTTCCTGTTCATATAAAGAATCTCGGGACAGGACATCACACAAAGACAACACATTTTCGTCCAATTTACACTACTCTGTTTCTACCGTAACACTCCCCACCAAGCGCCATCACAATCATTAAAAATCTCATTAAACTGCACAAGGACATTAGTAAGCTCATTACCAACTGTTATGCGAAGGCTAAATGAATATAATGTGTAAGTAATGATGTGCGCTCTGCCAGGCTAGGAATCAGTTAATAACCCATTAAATTGGGGAATTTTTTAAGTTTGAATTTGTACTATTCCTCAAACAATTAAGAGTTCGCTAAAGGGAATTAAGAGAGGAGACCATGTCCCGCGGACGAAAACATGCTGCCTCCGACTGGCAGGGCACAAAGCTGGACGGACAGTTGTGTAGCGAGCGGGGCATTTTTATTCAGCATGAGTCAGTGTGTGATGTGTGTGTACGTGAATGTGTGGGTGTGCTCGGCTCTTCATTAGAATGCCATCTTCTGCCCTTTGACTCACAGCAAAAACAGAACGGATCGATTCTGACTCCTTTTCACGCACTTTGCTGTTTGCTCCCTTTGACTCTTAAAGATCAAGATCTGCATTTTACCAGAGATGAAGAGATCCAAATTTTGCTGTTCTTTTAATGCGGAGGGTATTTTTTTATTGTTTTGCCTACAATAACCCTCTCAAGTACAAAAGCATTTTACTCTGTCTATACTATACTAATTTATTGTAATTTATTAATAATAATTTGATCATTATAATGATAATAATTTATTTATTTTACAGTTAACAAGTTGCTCTTGTTTCAGGTACGACACTATAGCAGGTAGTAATGAGAATTTGTTCTGAAACTTTGCATCATGCTCAAAGCCATGAGTCAGAACACTGAACCAGAGTGGGACTCATGGGAGAACATCAAATGACAGTATTATTATTATTATTATTTTGCACTCCTGCATAAGTGAAGTGTGATACTGTTTTTCGTTGCACAGTTTTAGCCATAAAACACAGCCGAATTATAAAACTCCCATGCACATGTGACAAGCTGTTCAGCAACATGAGAAGAGGAGGTCGGTGTGTTAGAGTGCAGGTACATAATCAGAATAAAGGCCCATTGGCCACTCAGTGTTAAAGATAGGCTATATGTGCAAAGTTACCACTAAATTTGCAGTGTGATGAGCTACTTCCCCCTAATGGACTGTAGCGGGCATTGCAGGAACCCTTGAGGGGCAAAATCAGCACAAATTGCCCCATATTTTAGATCAGATTACTTTCAAAAGTGCCAATATGATAAATTTCAACTTATAAAAGTGGATCGTTAACTTAACTTCAGAACTCAACAAAGACAGACTTCTCTAAAAGACACTCAGTGAGCCAAGTGTGCCGGTGACCTAGGGTTTGCATGACTACTCATTTTAAATAGTTGAATGTGACAGTCCACAAAAGGAGTTGACTACTAGTCTGTGCGTCATTTTTTACCTTAATGACGGTGTCTAGTCACCATGCAGCATCAGCATTCTGACCCATAGTTCATACATCATAACCAAATAAAAATTCAGGACCAGTTTTAGAGGGCTTAACACAATACACTGGGTTTTTTTTACTGGTGAAGCACAAAATATCATCATTAACTGTACTATAAAATAAAAATATGCTTAGTCTTATTGAAGATTAGCAACTAACTCTTTCGACAGAAGCCATGATGAAAAGACTGACAGCCCAAAACTCGAACTTGTTAAATCAGTTAATTGAAAAAAAAAAAAAAAAAATTTTATCTGAATATAAGAACACAATATGATCATGTTGGTCATGATAAGCGTATACACAAGCATTCATGTTTGGGGTCAGTACACTTTTTTTTTTTATTATTATTTTTTCTAAATTAAAAAAAAAATTATACTTTTATTTAGCAATGATGCATTAAATTAAAATATTTCTATTTTAAATAAATGCTGTTCTTTTAAACTATCCATCAAAAAATCATTACATTTTTTTTCCCCACAAATTGATTATGCAGCACAACCGTTTATAACTGTGCTAAGAACTGTTTCTTGATGATTTCTGAAGGATCATGTGGCACAGAAGACTTGGGGAATGACTGCTGAAATCACAGGAATAAATTGTATTTTAAAATATATGGTGGTGATGGCGCAGTGGATAAGACACATGCCTTTGGTGTGAGAGACCCGGGTTCGAATCCACTGTGAGACACCAATGTGTCCCAGAGCAAGACACTTAACCCCTAATTGCTCCAGAGGCGTGCGACCTCTGACATACATAGCAATTGTAAGTCGCTTTGGATCAAAGCATCAGCTAAATGAGTAAATGTAAAAAATATAAACATTTGAACGGTAGTGTACACACATAGCCTTAGTTAATTGAAAGCACTTTTAAGCAATTTTCAACAAAATATATTTCAGATATTCCGGTATTTACATTTCTAAAACTAAATTCAAGCACCTTCACAAATCTCAAATAGCAGATTCATGCAGCTTGTGTAGATATATGAACGGTGTAAATACAACAAACATGTTTCTCTCAATTATAGTTACTGTCAGTGTCTTGCAGATACTTTCATTTGTTATAGGGGTCTCAGAGTAGTTCAGAGTGAAATTCTGACTTGTATGTGAAGGCTCCAAATGAACTCCATCTAAGAAGTCTGCTATGCATTTCACCTATGACATGCTTGGTGAACGCAACATGCTCTTGTGAAATTCACATACAGTCAAATAGAAAACCAATGACATTCAAATGCACTGACCTTTCTCTATGCAAAGCCATCCTTGTTTTCTGGTGAGATTTATAATTTAGGTAACAATTGCAAATAGACATTCTTTTTCACCTCACTGAACTCTTAAAGGGATAGTTCACCCAAAAATGAAAATGTTGTCATCATCTACTCACCCTCAAGTTTTTCCAAACCTGTTCGAGCTTCTTTCTTCTGTTTAATACAAAATATATTTTGAAGAATGTTGGTAACCAGACAGTTGACAGTAGCCATTGACTTCCATAGCATGAAAAAAAAAATACTAAGGAAGTCAATGGAAATAGTTCCGTCAACTGCGTGGTTACCAACATTCTTCAAAATATATTATTTTGTGTTAAACAGAAGAAAGAAACTCAAACAGGTTTGGAACAACTTGAGGGTGAGTAAATGATGACAGAATTTTTGGGTGAACTATCCCTTTAATGTTTATTCATCTATGCTGTCTGGAACTGTGTGCGCTGATTTGCAGATAAGCACCTCATTAATATGGTGTCCAGCTCTGGATGGCACACTCTGCTGTGAGGGCTAATAGAGTGCACACAGACGAGCACAAGGTCAGATCAAGCTAATTTACATTTTAGACATTTTTCCTTGAAGCCCAAAATAGGTGCCTGATCATTTTACTCTAATAACAGTTTATGTGGCGCATCGCAGTGCGGACTGCTTTGTGATCCTGTCACTATATAATAGTGTCTTTGCTCAGAGGCTATTATTGAAGAATAAGGGAGTTAAAAATGAAATTTGACATGACAGAAAACTCACAGCCATGTGTTAGCACCAGAGCAGCTCACACAGAGCTGTTGCTCATTTCACATGCAAACCATTTTCAACTGCTGTGTCAGTCCCTTCACATGTTAAATGAGTAACAGTGCTTTGCTGTACTCACACACAGACTTCAGGTTTGCTGTCAGGTCCAATACAGTTTGCACTGCCAACAGCCTCTTTGCTATGACAGGATAACAAAACAATCCACACTGCAATGAGCAGTTTGATGAACATATTTAATCATTATAATATAGCAATTTTTTTGCAGTTTATGCATACAACATTTTTTTTTTATATTATCAATGTTGAAAAGTTATGCTGCTTAATATTTCTGGGATATTAATATTTCTTCACTATTCTTTGATTAATAGAAGTTCAAAAGAACTGCATTTATTTAAAATAGAAATATTTTGCAAGAGTGTAAATTTCTTTACTGATTTACTAAATTTATGTTACTTTTGAACACTAGTGTATATCCCACATTAAAAAAATATAAATAAAAAACTGTAGTGGGGTCAGTGAAAACACTGGCAAGTCTGAACCACTGACCTAAAAAGCAGAAAAAGAAAATCCTAATAACTTCACAGTGACTGGTCGGGCAAAGTTTCGAAACATCTTTGCAGTCATTTAAAAGTAGCCTTCTATGAGCCATTGTCTGATGTCAGTAAGTTGTGGAACTACAAAACTAATCTTTCGTGCAGCTTAGTTTAAAAAATATATTTTTTTTTTTTAACTGGCAATGGAAAACGAGAAACAGTATGATTTCATGGTACATTGAGAGAGAATAGGAAAGTCAAGGAATCAAGGAAAGTTTGATATGACCCATTCAAACAAGTCTACTGCCTCACCTGCGTAGGTAATCATTATCTTGTGTGTCTTCAGGCATTTCCTGGTTTAAGGCTTCTTGTGATACGTTTTCTGAATGAGAGCTGGCAGATGGCCGGTAAACACGCTCTAGCTGGCCAGTTTCCTGGTTGAAGACAAGCCCGACGGCCTGATCCTCATGCTGACTGGTAGCTGTGCTGCGGGAAAAGGGTACGTGAGGCTCTGGGGTGTCTGGGCTGGGATCTATTGGTGCACGTTCAAGTAGGTGATGATCAGAATGAGAGACTGGGGCTATGCTTTGAAAGGCAGGACTAGTAGGTTGCCAAGCTGCGTTTCTCTCAGCAGATGTCGGCTGACCGGTTCTCTCCCAGCGCTGAGTACCCCGATTATAGGTGAAGAGGTTGTGGCATACTCTACAGCGGTTCATGTGACTGTGGGAACGGTTTTCTCTGCTGTAAAGTGGCTGGTAATGAGATGGGCCTGGTTGCTCTGGGTCAATGTTGTTATTCAGCATTTCCTGAGTCTGCTGGTCCTGCCTGCTGCTCTCTAGTGGCTGCACTAGGTCATGCATTTGCTCATAGTCCATGAAATAGCGGTTAAGGTTACACTGCAGAACGTTGCGGATGGAAGAAGGGCTACTGTGCCCCTCTTCCTGTGGTGGGCGGTGCCTGCTAGAACTAGTCCCTGATGAGCTGCCACTGCTATGAGGAAAGCCCCAGCCATCACTAGCAGAGGTGTAAACAGGTGATTGGCTGGAAGTTCCTTGCTCTCGCAGGACAGAATGCAGGCTGACGGGGGAAGCACTGGTTCTGGATGGAGTCAAACTACTACCTCGTCCATTAAGCACACTGCTTGTCCATTCCGCCCCAGGGAAACGGCCTCCACCTTCCCTGCCTGGCGGGTGCTGCCGAAAAGGTGGGATAGGTGCCATTCCAGCCACTCTCCTCCTCCCAGAGCTAGAAGAAAGGTTCCGCACGTTGCTCCCACCACCATACACACAGCTAAATGCTGAGGGCCGATTTGCAGCACGAGATTCGACAGGAAACCGCGGTATCCGTGGCTCTGTGCGTGCAGAAGAAAAGGTGGATGCGTGTGATTGTCCCTCCAGGGAGGCGGAGTCTGAAGAGTCCTCGTCAGGCGGAGACGGAACCCTCGTTGATGAGCAACGGCTACAGAAACACACAACTCCGAGTGGCTGAACGCAACCATGGTATGGCAGCCGGGAACGATCCCTCAAAACAGCGTAATGCCCAGATGAATCAGAGGCCTCGTCAGTGGAAGCAGCAGGAGTGCTTCCAGCCTGAGGGACTGAGTTGCGGGAAGTGAGGATGTGCAAGAAATTGTGCAAGATTGGTGTGCGTCTTACAGGCTGGGACTGCAGGAAGGAGCGTTGACGGAGATGAGGCATCTCCACACTGTCCATTGGAATCTCAGGATCATCATCATTCTGCAATGCACAAATACAAGCACAATTACAGTAAAAAAAATTTAAGAATAGAAATATTCAAAGCGTCTTGTGCCAAAACAACAACATTTCCAGCAAAAAGTATCACCTGCTGATTTGAAGGGTTTACAATGGCAGTTAGAAGATAATGACCCAATGGATCAAATCTCACCAACCTGCAAAAAACACAGAGAATGCTCACAAAAGCATCAGATGCACTGATATCAGATGTAAACTCTGATTTTCCTGTATCTAAATGTTGAACATTAAAGGTATGGTTCACCTGAAAATTCTGTCATCACGTACTCACCCTCATGTCGTTTGAAACGCTTATGACTTTGAAAAACAAATGACAATATTTTTTAATGAAACCTGAGATTTCTTTCTCTCTATTGAAAGCCCATTCCACCAAAATCTTTACACTTTAAAAAGTTCATAAAGAGATTGTAAAAGTAATCTATATAAATCAAGCGTTTTTTTCCAAGTCTTCTTAAAAGATCTGATCGCTTTATAAGATGAACAGATTTAATTTAGGCTTTTCTTTAAACATTGATCTAAACAAATTCATAGGGTGCATCAGATATGGTAAACAGAAGCTCAAATGTGCTTGTTTAACGAGCAAGAACAAACTTCTTGTTTTTTTGTGGATCAATCAATACTATGTTTGCTGTGCTCTATGCAGGTGTGTTGATGAAAGTCCCCCTGTAGTCAATTTTATCCCTTAAAATTCATTTTTGATAACCAAAATGACATATTTAAATGTTTTTTTTTTCTGTGAAAAAAATCTTCATTCCTTAAAATAGCTTGTATGTAACTCTACACCCTTGCTTCATTTAGTATACGCGGACCCATGAATATGCAAATGAGCCCCACCTCCACTCACTCACACCAGCTCAGAATAGCTTATCCACTCTGTCAACTTTACTGTAGTAAACGCTGCATAATGGCAAGTGGAAATAGTGGTTTAATTCAGCCATATATGTTTGAACCAGAAACTGATTCAGAAGAAGAAGTGGAAAAGTGAATAATACAGGTTCGTCAACAAGTCGATCAGAATGGTACATGGTAATGCGTTTTATGTATCGCTCTCTACATGTTGAGATTAATTATTGATGTTTATATTTTTTATCGGGTGTTCAAAATATGGAGTTTTGTGTTTTATATTGTGGTCTCCAGCTAACCGGCTAACTCACATTATTACTGTCTTACTGCTTACTTACTCTTTGTGGGCCATTATTACCTAAAACTGTGTCTATTAATGCAGATTGTTTGTAGTTCTCACTACTTAGTAAGATAAAGGGTGGAACAAGATTTGTTTTGCAAACTTTAATGTTACATCAGTCATTCACGTTAGTGCTCGGCTAACGTATGCACCGTTATTGATACAATTAACATCTGTACCTCAAACGGAGTAGCGTTTCACTGAGAAACGTCATGCTCAAGTTGGCTTTGTGATGGAGGTTCGGGTTAAATAAGTTCTTCCAATGTTTCATCGTTGGAATCGCGCTCGGATTGATATGGTAAAATCGACGTCATTGTTACTGTCTTTACAGTGTGTACAATCACTAAGGACTGAGGAAGCCTCCGGAGCTGAAGTACAGTTATGCTAATGGCCGTTAGCTTCCGACAGGCGCTGTAAGCTGTAGACCAATCACTACAGACTGGGCCGTCTGGCCAATCAAAGCAGAGTAGCTCACGGAAAGGAGGGATTTTGAGAGACTGATTCATCCAAGAAGCCGTTTGAGAATCATGGAACAATGTGGTGATGTGCAATGTATATTTTGAGAAAATTAAACTGTTTTTTTACCTTTGATGCATGTAAACCTGTTGTAGGAGACATCCAAAACAAAATTAGTAAACTTTAAAATAGCATAATAGGGGCACTTTAAGCATATTAAAAACACCACATAGACATATAAACAAAATATAAACAAAGACAATTTTCACCAGATGGGGTCTTTAATGTTTATATGAGAATAAAAGCATAAAAAATATGTTTATCTTATAAAGCAATTGTGTCTCTTCAGAGGACTTTTAAACTCATTAAACCACTCAATTCATATGGATTTCTTTCACAATTTTCTTATTATCTTTTTGAAGCATAAAAGTTTTGTTGAGTGAATGGACTTTCAAATTAGGGACAGAAACCTCATTTCATTTAAAATATCTTCATTAGTGTTTTGAAAATTAACGAAAGTCTTATGGGCTTGGAACAACATGTGGGTGAGATATTGATGACAGAATTAAAAATTTTGGGTGAACCATCTCTTCAAATTAATAACTTTTACAATGCAAATCAAACCTGACTCTCTCTGTCTCGCTAGCAGTCTTCACCACAGTAAAGGGCTCCTTCCGGCTCCAGTCCCATAGATGCAGCTCGTTGTTGCTGGCAATGAGCAACAGCTGAACCGTGGGATGGAAAGCAAGGGACGCAATCGCTGAGTTACTCTCTGTGAGCCAGCTCTCACTGCCTCCCTGAAATAAAAACACATGATACTTTAACATTTGAGCAAAATGAAGTTGTGGTGACAAATGAACTGAAAAAAAAAAAAGAGTTGACAAAACAATCGTTCAATATGGGTAAAGTAAAGACTCACATGTAGGTCCCAGATTCGGACCTCTCCATCCAGGCAGCCAGAAGCAATAAGGCCAGGTATGCTAGGGTGAAAGGTCAAGCACCAGGGCGTCCGGCGGTGGCCCACCAGAGAGTTAACACACCTTCCTGTCTTAACCTCTGTGATGTAGATGTTGTGGTTCACATGGGTGGAGGCCATTAAAGACCTATGAAGAGAAAAATAACAAAAGTTCCTCTCTAATTATCTTGATGAAAGGCCTGAGTGGTCTAAGATCATAAAAGGTTTTTATGTCAGTAGCCTATTTATTTATCAGATCAGTACAACTGAGGACTATGAAGGACTAGTCAGAGGGTTATTACCTATCTGGACTGAAGGCCAGAAGAAAGGTCGAGCGGGGGCTGTCCGGTAACTCCACTTTCTGTGACACCGAAAGAAATTCAAATGATAAGTGATTTCACTTTTGTCACATCCAAACCATTATATTAAGGCACATTCACACCAAGAACAATAACTATTACAATAGCTATAAAGTTTTAATAATTATTTCTACGAGGATAGGTAAGTACGCACCACAACTATAATGATAACGACACAGAGGAATCCTATAAATGGAATCAGTTTTATAAAGTTATATTTCAGCTGATGAAAGTTAAAAACAGACTGCCAATCAGAATTTAAAAAACTTGAGCATTTAAAGCAGGCAACCGACATAACTGCAGCGCAAGACTAAAATAAACAGAACGTTATCATGCCTTGGTGTGGATGCTAATATTTATCGGTATAGTTCTTGGTGTGAACAGGCATTTATTTACTGGTGCTGAGCAGAGTGTACCTTTTCAGGTCAATTTTTTTTAATAATTATGAAAGAAAAATCTTACATGGCTATAAAGCTATTTATTTGGAATTATTTAGATTTTTTTTAGAACCTAAAAATAGTTAAGATCCACAGTTGGCACAACAAATAAAAACAAAATCAACCATCTTAATAAAGATGAAAATAGTTCCTTTGTAATTGTGATATTGACACTACTAGAGATCAGCAGGCAGCTTATTGCTTCTGACACATTGTACTGAGCAGGCGTTTCCCAGATGACAGTCTACAGTCCACAGATGAAGTGTCAAAAATCTGTGCATCAGTTACCTGGCTTTGCCATTTCATGCGCTGTGTCTTCTCCTCTACAAGCTGCTGTAGGATCCTGTGTGAGGCAAGACCTCGTGCTCCTCGCTCTCGACTAGACAGGATACACACCGAGTTCTTCTGTCCCACCTTCATCTCCACACACAATCACAACAGACCCACAGCCGTCCACAGGCCCACACACACTGGACCACCACTGCTACTACCACGCCATCATTCTGGGGTGGAAAAAATAGAAAGTTCATGAATATCCCAGAGCATCACAACTTGATTTCAAATAATATTGATTTGATGACAATGAGACAATTTCCCTTTATTTCATTCGAGGAAGGAGTTATTGAAATGCGATGGATGTCAAATCTTCCAGTATTGTACCTCACCACACACCGCCTCTAAATAACATCTCTGCACAATCAGCACAAGTGTCAAAGGTGATTACAATGTGTAACAGAACATTTTCAAGTTTATCGAATCTACACTACAGAGCCAAATGATGGTGTATCCTGGTTGTGTCACAAGAATAGGCAGGGCATGGAATAGAAGTGTGAAAACTTCATTCCAGACAACCAAGGAATCAGCATTAGTCTATTTTATCATCACCTAATAAAGAGCCAGTCAAAACCTAGGTCACAAATACACAGCATCCAATGACAGAATGATTCATTTGAATAACTTAAACAGAAAAATATAGACTTTTATTGTACAGTAAAAAGACTGTAGAAGAATTATAACTAGGTAGAAAACGGTTATAATAGTTAACTAAAACTAAACATATATATATATTTTTTTTACTTAAAATAAATAAATGTTAACTGTAATAAATAGTACTAAAATAAAATAAAAAATTGAAAATGTATAAAAACATTTTATTTCATCTAGTTGCTCAGGTAACATAAAATAACTAAAACTAGGCTATATGAGCGTTTAAAAACTACTAAAATGAAAAAAAACATGCCTAACTAAAATTATTATAACATATGAGCAAAAAGCAAAAGAAAGGCCAAAATAGATAAGAACTAAACATGACAATAAAGCAGTAAAGATATATCGTTAAATAATAATCTTTAAAAATCATTAAAGAATGGTAAACGCCATTTCCTGTAACTGTCTCTGTTATATGGGTAAAAGTACCACACAGTGCAACTAATAAAAAGACAATAATTATAAATGTGTTACTTATATTCAGGCAGGCATTATGCATGAAACTAACAGGTTGGAAAAACAGGCGGATAAGCTTTGCGATTTTGTTGCACTCTAATATAACTTAAGCCATCATTCATCTGACAGGCTACATGTTTGATTTAGCTGTTATCTTCTGATATTAAGGATAGATAGGGGATTTAAAATGGCTTTAAACGGAGTGTCGCTCATTAAATTAACTTCATGATCATAGAATTAAGGAAATAGTGAACGTCAAAACGTTAATTTACAATGTTTGTTTGATTTTGAATGAGAAAATTAAGCTAACAGCTTTCACGTTTAGCAGTTAGCAGGCTACAGTTTACAGGTGATGCATTAATTCTCAGTTATACAGTGTTTCAATTATGAGTGTTTTTTATGTAATATATTTTTAAGACAAACACTCGGGGTCTCAGCTTTGGCCTACCTTTTCTTCATATTTTTGTCCGATTTTACTCCTTGAAATCGTAGATATCAAATAAAACAAGTAGGTTGGAGACCTTAAGCAGCAGGGACGTTGCCTCAATCGTCCCTGCTAATTTTATTTTCGGATTTATATATATGTAGTAAGGAATATTCTTCTTTATTTAAAAAAAAAGGGTCGCATGTACTTTAGATTTGTTGCTGTGTTCCTGCCAAAACCCATACAGACAAAACCAATGGAGCACCGATCATTCATAGTCAATTACCGAAAACATCGTTCATGCTCAAACCTCTTTGAGCTGTCTGTCACTGCCCGTAAATCGGTAAAAAAATAATAAAACCATTTGCTAAATGACAACTTGATATTTACTTTCTTACCTACGGGTATGAACATAATATTTAAAAATATCTATATGCAAATACAAATATAGGAAACTGAAAAATAATGGCCAACAAAATGCTAAGTGTATTAATTCACAGCCCCTTTCATTATAAAGATTGCAGGTTAAGTGCAAAAGCAATTAGTTCACACATTCAAATACACCTTAATTGAGACTGGTCTTAAATGTCAGATTAAACAAGACCCACAGTAGCAGTTTACGGTTATCTTATCAAAAAAACAACTATTGTTTGCGATTTGGTCCCGAGAGTCCTTCTCTGTTCCAAGACTGCCAATCACCTTACGTGTTTTTAAAGCTGCAGAGTGCGTTGGCCAATCGGAGCGCTCCTTTACCCGGAAAAGCTTGCAGTTCGTCTTGTGTTTGCCAGATCGTTCAATGAGGTTACTGTACTCTACCTCAGCTGCTCGTTCGCAAGTATGGCTTCCTGCTTTCTGATCGTCGTGTTTGTCCTCGCTTTAAGTTTTTCCAATGGAGAGAGAACGCTGAAGTTTGTCACAGTGGTGAGTATAATGCATTTGTCCGGATTACTGCCAGTTTGTGTTGAGTAACGTTAAATGTTGGTTGCAGCTGGCTTGATAGAACTGTTCGTCTTAAAAAATTCATAATACGAGACACAAATTCTGACTTCCTAATATTTGTATCATATTTTTATGCATAACAAATATGTGTCTTCTGTGTGAATATGAAATGAGATTGTCTCTTCCCCCCACGTTGTTTATCAATGCTTTGCATTGATTACTGTATATTGGTCGATACTGGTCTTTTCTGTCGTTATCAGTCTAGTTTGATACTGTATCCAGAAGCAACGACGTGAGTGAGTCGTAATCAGGTCGCAATATCTGCTGACATGAGTAGGCTAACCAACGATTGCTATTAACTTTGTTTTTAGTTCCGCTTGTTCTCGACTGTCTCAGCTCAATCTTTGGCTTCATCACATGATGAGACATGTTGTCTATTAATTTCATTTTACCTTTGGATTCTGGTAATATTCTAATTTATGAAGCTCCATGGCCTACCAAATACCAATATAATCCCTTTATATAAGTTATTAACTTATATAGGGATGTCTCGATAACACAATTTTGGCTTCGGTACGATACCAGAATTTAATACCTCGGTATCGATACTAAATTGATACCATAGGTTAAAAAAAAAAAGTCTCAATTTAAGTGATACTTAAAAAAAACACTGCTTGAAACTCTCCACTACCAAATGTGCAAAGAAAAGGTATCAAAATGTACATAAAAAAAATAAAAAATCAGTCAGGGAACATACAGTAGGTTAAATTTTGATTTAGAAAAAAAAAATACCCCTGAAATTATACAATTAAAATAGGTTAATATCTATAATAATAGATTCACATATAGGCTAATAATAATAATAGAATAATGAAATGACATGTAAACCATAGCTGTCATGCATCAACAGAGAATTATCAACATTTATTGAATTTATTCATCTTGGTTTGGTTACTGTTTGGGTTCATATTAGTGTAATGCATTGCATAAAGTAATGTTAACATGCTAAACATGTATTAGTACATTTAATTTTTTAGGTCATTTAATTACTGATTGATATAGATGAATAAATGCTATAATACTGTTAGGTCTGGTTACCTAATGAATGTTGACAAATGTAGCTTAATTGTAACATTAGTAATATTCATATTACTACTATCTCTCTCTCTCTCTCTCTCTGCTTTGGTCGCCACAGCGGCACTAATATGCCATTCATTTTACTACCACTAATACTAAAATTAATATTATTCAAATTTTTATTCTTTATTCATTCAAATTCAATTAATTTAGTTTGAAAGTATAACAATGATGAGACCTAAACTGAATTGGTTCTAGCGTGTCATGCAAGGAGATTTGAGCTTTCGTGTTTACCGTATCATATAATTGATAAGCTCTTACGTATGTGCGCTGTTCAATAAAAGTCTAAATTAAATCAGTTGAATGATGGACTAACCTGTCGATCTCTGAACTCTTTGAACAAGTCAAGATGAGCAACTGACGAGTCAAGTGCTTAGGCAGATTTGATGTGTTGCCTCCGCGTTTGCAGAGTGGTGCATTGAGATCTGTTTCTTTACTTTTCTCATGACTTTTGTAGGCAAAGTAATGCCTTATTTCATTCATACTGCTCTCTCTATTTATTAATTTCGGGCGTGTAGAAATTCGAATGAGCTTCGTTTGATCTGGTTTGATCCATCGTGTTCCTCTGTCACCGTTTGCCGGTTTCGCATGACCCGCGTCAGTTTAGATAGCGCACTGCCGCCTAGCGGTGAACTTCGAAACAGCAGCGCATCAAATACCGAATTGAACAAAATTATGATATTGTACCGTTTGAAATATAATATATACCGGTATTTATGCAGTACCGGTATACCGCGCATCCCTAAACTTATATCTTAAAATCTACCATGTTTAGAAGAAACAGCTTTTACAGATTTATTTTTTGATTGTATTATTAACAATAAATTCTGGGCTGATCGTAAGTGCCTTTATTTTTAGTCCTGCAGAAGTAGGCCTAAACCTCTCCTCTATTCTCAAATATATTATTTTGTATTATGACAACTGTGATCATGTATCTATTGATTATCTTGCTAATATTGGATGCAAAATTTCCATTCATAAACCGAATGTTTTAAAAACCCATTGTCTTACACTTTCTTCTTGAATTCAACTCTATTTTCATCCTTCAAAATTGGACACAATGATAAAAATACCAGATTTTTGATGCTTTGTGAGTGTTTTTCTTCTATTTGTGTATACAAATAATTTTCCTTGTGTTGTTATTGTATCATATTTGAGATGATTGTTTTCCTTCTTCATGTCTGATTCTGTACTCCGAAATGTCCACGAAATAAGTGTTTCATGGTTATTTATGACTTTGGAGTCGCTGCAAATGAGTAAGTTTAAACCAGAGGCTTGTGTATTTTTAAGTGTGGTTGTGTAACACTGCTATGAAGCATTCTTAGATAACTTAATTTCTGTTTGGAAAGCGATACAGGTAAGTCCACTTATAGACTTTAAGTGTAAATTAGAGAAGATCACGGCTGATATCTATGAAAGTCAGAGATAAAGATAAGGAGATAGACTGAATCTGCTTATCCAATTAGAATATGTTTATCGACTACTGTGTGGCTCGTATCTGGGTGTCATTATGAGCACATGACAAGCAGGATTTGCTGATCTAACTGCTGTTGCACAGTGTTGTTTGTCTTCCTGAACACACGCACATAAATCAAGTATTTGACTTCCTCTCTGTCAGCTCTATCGTCATGGCGACAGATCTCCAATCAAGGCCTATCCGACTGATCCCTACAAGGAGAGTGACTGGCCCCAGGGTTTTGGACAGCTCTCTCAGGTATGCAGACATGCACGCACATACCTTATTGTCTTTGTTTTAATCAGGTAGGCTACCTGCTACTTGAGGAGCATTTGATTATGCAGTAACGTGCAAGAGGCTGTCCTATATTATGTATATGGACTGCAACAGTCGGGTTCCAAAAGTAAATAGTCCATTCATTTTCTCCATAGGAATTTTTAACGATAATTTATAAACCATAAGACAGACCTACTGTGAGCTCTGAGGTTGTTAATCAATGGTATATGTTCTGTTAAAGCTGTGAGCCTGCATTATTTCAACTTATTTTTTTTTTTTTTTATAATTTAACAGCTGAGATTGTGGTGAGAAAAATACATTACCCATGATGCTGTACATAAAATTCCACCACTCAGACAGTTGCAGAAACGATAAGCGAATCATACCAAAAGAGCTTTTAGGGAACACCACTCCGATGAAGCACTGTGAATGATGTAATTGAGTCGATTTCCCTACACAGAATGTACAGTGTTCGAGCACAGAGCAGCTCACCCACCTTTGCACGTCAGTGGTGAGGCCGTAATGGCATTAACATGCAGCTTGAAAATCCTCGATGGACACATTTTCAATTTATTGTCACGTCATTTCAACATGCCAAAATACACTGACTGGGGTGACCCGCACCGAACATAATTAAAATCCTTTTATAGAAAACTTCAGTACATTCTGTGTACATTTTGTAATATGCACCAAACTACTAAATGCACGTTAAGGATATTATTTCATCCTTTTGTGTTTTTATTACTGTAACTCGATCTTTTCGATTTTCCAGGAAGGAATGAAGCAGCACTATGAACTAGGTCAGTTTTTAAAGAAACGCTACAGAGGATTCCTGAGTGAGGACTATGACCGGCATGAGGTCACTGTCTTTTAAATTTCTGTTTAAACATGTTCAGTAAACGGATACACAAAGCTGCCAGACTTGTGCATTTAAATAGCATATGCCATCTTTACGCTGCAGATATTCATCAGAAGTACAGATGTTGACCGGACTCTGATGAGTGCAGAAGCTAACCTGGCTGGCCTCTTCCCACCTAACGGTTCTGAGGTGTTTGATCCAGATTTGAAATGGCAGCCAATACCTGTTCACACTGTCCCAGCGAATGAAGAGAAGGTAAGACCTCACACTGAAGCTCTGTTCCCATTTTTTCTCTCCACTATTTTGCAGCACACTGAAACTTGGCCCTGACCTCTCTTTAGTGTTCAGTTCATATTTGCACAGCAGCAGCATCAGTAAATGTCTCTGGATGTTTGAAATCTATTTACATGGTCACATGACCTGCCTACAGAGTTTGCCTTTGTTTTTTGTTGTCTTTCCAGCTGCTCTCATTCCCGCTAGAAGACTGTCCACGTTACACACAGCTCATGAATGAGACTGAAAAATCTGACATTTTTCTCAATATGACTGACACTTACCAGGTGAGTCCACCTTGCAAAACCCCATTTATAATAGCAGGTCATCTGTCTATGTAATTTATAGTAATGTTTTTACAGCAATTATGATATAGTGCAACACAAAAGGTATCCTGCAGTTTTCTGAATTGGTTTTAAATGGTGATGCCCAGAAGAGGTTCAGTTTGGCTCATGAATATTTATTTGAGTCTACAAATCGTTTTGGTAGTCCTAACAGTAGACAAGGGGAATTAAAAAAAACATTTTTGAGACAGATCTTCTCACAGACAGATTCTTATTTACCTGAAACACCTTTTTATTGTTGCACTTTTTACCTCTAAATTTTGGTATGTTTAAGTGGCTTTCAATGAAAATTAATAACATCCTTTTCACAATTTTAGAAGATATCCTGTTTTTAAGTATACCGGTATATTGAATCCCTAGATTTCTGAGGTTTTGGGAAGAATGAGGCGGGAACCGACGATTGTTCAACACACAATTTAAAGCTGCAGTCCGTAACTTTTTTGGGTTAAAAATTATCCAAAATAATAATAAAAAACATAACCAGCCAGTGTTCAAAAATATCTTCTTCCCTTAGCTCGATTCAAAACGGTTAGCTTGTAATAATGATTTTAATTCCAGTGGTACTGGTGGATTTCCGTGGGAAATTCGAGCATGTCTTTGCGTCATTACGTCACATCTGTACACATAAAGAAGGTGTTTCGGCTAGTAGGCTATATTGCGTGTGAGGATGTTGGAGGTGGAGATTTTTAGGCTTTTCTCACAGCACTTTAAATAATTAAACGTATGGCGGATCCAGAAAGGTTCAAACGACAATCACCAGTGCAACTGGAGATTCACCAGTTGTAAAACCCAAAAGAATTCGGACTTTGGAATGGTAAAAAGAGACTGCAACCGGGCCCACGTGAAAACAAGGATAAACATCGGCAGGGCTTTTGAAAGGTGGCGTGAACTCCGTGATTTGAAGGGGTTCAAAACGGACGCAGAGACCGCTTTTTTTCTGCTGGACAGGTAACGTTAAGAATTTTCAATAGTTCAATCGTGTAACAGTAGCACATTTGTTCGCCGAATTCACACAGTTACGGAGTTTCCTTTGTTGTGGCTTTTTTAGTTTTGCCATTATGGTAAATATGAATTATTTTGTGCTAGCTATGAGAGGGAGCAATTCACCTCTACTTCAATACTCCAAGAAAACCAAATCCGCCTTCTCCGTTGTCAAGCATTAGAGCTGAATCAGATCGGTAAAGTGAAAATTTTCCTGTCGTAAGATGTTATGCTTTTGTCCCCCTTAGTTGATCAGAACAAAAGTGCATGTTACTTACTTGTTCAGATGACATTTTCCGGTGAAAATTATTATGTTGGTCATACTGTACTTCCAAAAAGTAGAATGTGTGATTCTGAATGCCAGTATCCACACCGGCACGGCGACTGACAGACGCGCTGTTTCATGCCGATGGTCAACTCATGTAAAGTTTATAATTCCGCGAAAAATTGCAATTACAGATTTCGAACAGAGATGGCGACAAAGAGGAAAAGCTGCGGACTGCAGCTTTAATTATAAAATAAATAAATACAAAATGAAAGTAAAAGACAGCAACCCCTCACGGACGACTGCTGTCACATATAATAAAACAAACAAAACACAAGTCCAGGCCTGTCCTCTCTCGCTCTTCACCGTCGTCGGTCCTCTTTTTATGCTTCCGCTCCTCCGTGAGAGATACGAGACTGGTGCGCCGCGCAAGTGTCGCTCATTATCAATCACGCCTCTCACAGCCCTCGGCCTCGTCCTGCTCGACCACAGTAAGTTTGTTGGGTAAATATCACATTCAACCCTCCTTTACTTTTTTTCATGATTTTTTCAAAAGTATTTAAATTCTCAAAGTAGAAAGGCAGAAAATGTATACTAATCGAGTACTTATGCACTATTCTATGTTGTTTTGTAGTATAAATAGTGTGAATCGTGTGTTCACATGGAAAATTCCTAAGATAAAAAGTACACTTTAAACACCCTGATGATGCACTTAATTAAATGAAAAATCGTGGAAAAGTGTGGAATGCTGGACACTTCACACAGTCAACTGTCAAAGGGGGAGGGGCTCCGATGTTGAATGATAATAAATGAACACAAAGTTCATACACTACATGGTTGAGTACATAGTAAGTCTATAGTGCGTCATATGGGACGCAATGTAAATATTTACTATTCTAGTGTTGTATAGTATTGTCTATTCCATTTCAAAACTTGCTCCATATTTTTTTCATGTTTGTAAGCGTGCCTTATAATGTTAGTATGTTCCTTGTCTTGCAGTGTAAATGTGCAATAAATAAAAATAATGGTTCTACAATCATGTTATGTCATTATGTCATTGTGTTTTTATGAAGGCATTTATAGAAATGGTGAGAAATAAAACAGGACTGAAGACAGCCTCAATTGAGTCTATTTGGAGTGTTTATGACACGTTATTCTGTGAGGTGAGTTTCACTTGGCATTCATGTGCACATTATTCATGACTTCATCTAGCATTAAGAGATTCTGCCAGCCAATCTTGCCTGCTAAGTATTGTCCATATGTGAATGAATGATATATTAAAGACAGTGTGTATGCAACTAATGTAGTTTATTATCGACCTCATTACAAAGTGCAACATTAGGTTTCTGAAAGTAAAAATCTGATTGATTTTCTTAATAGGGAAATAGATTTGATCAGCCCTTCATTTTTTTTCCAACTTGTTTTTTAAATAATCACATTTAACAGTGGAATTATTGGTTAAAAAAAAAAAAAAACTTAATTAACCATGATTCTTCAAAGATATCTCCATCAACCAGAAAATTGTGACAAGCAAATCGCATGAAAAGAGCTCTTCATTATAAGTTTTCATAAACTCTCAAACTACAAAAAAATTGTGTATATATGCATATTTTTCAATAAATTTAAATATAAATAGATTATTTATTTAACAGTCTTGTACCTTTTTTCTTTTTGTCTGGTTTTCAAATACTTTTTTGCTTCAAATCAAAATGAGTAATGTTGTGATTCACCTCATAGCTGGTTGGTTTGGTTAATGGCTTATAAGACTTTTCTAAAATCCTTTTGGGAAAAGTGAATGGGAAAAATACTTCTGGAACCAACTCTGCTGAAAAAGGTGAATGGTCACTGTTGCTCTATAATGCCTAGAGTTAAGTTGTTTGTTGCCATGTGAGCAGAGTTAAGTAGTCAAGTTAAGTAGACTGTCACTGTGAAGAGTGAAAGAGAGGCTAACTGGGTGAGTCTGATGGCTTGTGGGTAAAACTGTTCCCTAGCGTGTATGAACTCTTTGTTTATGTTGAGTGGTCTTCTGTACACTTTGTGGTAAATGTCTTGCAATGATGGCCTTTTTACCACAAGCCGAGTCACTGTTACATAATTTTATTCTAGAATGGTCTATAGATGCTCAGAATCGATTAAATCCAGATGCTCAGACAGCAACTATGAATTGTGTGTCAGATCAGTTCTGTGATTCTCCATCCCCAGGCAAAACATGGGAAGTCACCACCTGGCTGGGTGACTCCAGATGTGATGGAAACGCTGAAGGTGCTGAAGAACTTTGGATTTCAGATTATGTTTGGAGTCTATAAGCGAAAGGAAAAGTGCAAACTTCAAGGAGGTGAGAGCTTATAACTGGGCAGAGCATATTTTTTATTATTAAATTTTAATTAAAAAATAAACAAAAACAATAATAAAAAGATGCAAGAGAAAAGCATTTTTGTGAGGTTATCTGAGAGTGTGTTTTTTTTTTTTTTTGACATTTCAAAGTTTGTTGTAGGGGTGGGCGATACTGAAAATTTCGATATCGATCCGATACCAAGTAAATACAGGGCCAGTATCGCCGATATCGATACCAATACTTTTTCATGTTAAAAGCAAGCACTTGAACTTGTATGCACTTTCCTGTGCTAGAGCAGTGTGTCATGATTTATGAGGTGAATGCATCATTAATATGCTAAATCTGAATACGTTTTCAAGACTACTAAATATTTTGTGATTTGTGCTCTCAACTCACCTGTAATTAGTCAGTGACTTAATTACAAAACTACCCTAATTATAGTAAATGTACTATTGTAACTAGCCTACTGTTCAAAAGTTTGGGGTCTGTAAGATTTTTAATTCTCTTCTGCATTTATTTGATCAAAAATACATACATAGGCTATCTGTTTTCTTTGCCATAGTAAACTGTAATTTATTCATGTGATCAAAGCTGAATTTTCGGCATCATTACTCCAGTCATGATGATAATTCATTTTAATATGGTGATTTGCTGCTCAGGAAACATTTCATATTATTATCAATGTTGAAAACAGTTTCATATTTTTGTGCAAACCATGATACATTTTATGCAGAATTATTTGATGAACAAAGTTGAAAGAACAGCATTTATATGAAGTATATATATTTTTTAACAGTGTAAAACCCTTTGATCAATTTAATGCATCGATCCTTGTTGAATACAAATATTAATTTCATTAAAAAAATCTTACTGACGTCAACATTTTGAACCGTTATGTACACTTGTGGTTTGTTTATTGCGAAATAACTCCCGATTGTTTCTCTGTCATCTAAGCAAGGCTTCGTTTCCCAAAGGCACTGAGCCTGTGAGCTCAGTGAAGCACCAGCATCGAACGCTCTCTGTGATTGATTGGTTTCGTCTTGTATACAGATGACTAGGAGAAAAAGTTCTATACACAATTGACCATTGGCTAAGCCCCGCCCCCTTAGTTACTGTTGCTACGTCCGTCAAACTTCTTCTGGGCTCTGGTGTTTGCTATCAACATGGCTTATGCTGTGACAGCTCTTCCTGATGAAATTTTATCCAACTTTTATAAATCAGCAAATAAAGTGTCCGATAGAAGTAGGCAAAAGGGGCTGCAATATGCGTTCAAAGGCTATATCCATGACATACAGGTGAAACGCAAGGAACAACAAGGCATCCAAATAGAAGCAAAAGCATACCGGTCACAGTCAAAAAATGAACCACCGCATATCCTACTGATCGAGACGGAGGCTGGGACTAACAATATCAAAGATCAACACTGTTCATGCAAAGCTGAGTAGGTTTTTATTCACTTCTATAATCGTTATTACAAAGCAAACGGACTAACGTTAACGTTACGCGAGTATAAAGGCTGATTTATACTTCTGCGTCGGACCTACGCCGGAGCCTCTACGCCGTAGACTACGAATTGGTTTTAATTTATACTTCTGCGTCGTTGTCCGCGTTGATGCACGCAGAGGGAGCATGTGAAACCCGAGGGAGCGGTTTGAGCAGACCAATCACAGCGCTTGCGTCCGCGTAGAATTGACGCGTTGTTACATTTTTGGAGAGGTGCACGTCAGGGTACGCCGAAGGGTACGCGCGCTACGCACAGCCTACGACGTAGCTACGGCGTAAAGGCCTCATTATGCTTCTGCGTCAACTCCACGGCGTAGCTACGTCGTCCCTCCTACGGCGTCGTTGCCGTTTTATGGTTCTGCGTCAGGTTGTGTTGCATCGCGGTGCATCAGACCAATCACAGCCCTTGCGGTCTGCGTCGCCTCGACGCGTAGTTACAATTTTTTGAAGGTGCACGTCGAGCTACGGCGTAGGGGTCGGAGAGGGGTTCGCGGCAACGCAGAGGGGTCTGCGGGGGTACGCCGTCGATTCGACGCAGAAGCATAAAACAGGCTTAAGTTCGACGCAGAAGTATAAATTGGGCTTAACGTTGTATTTATTAGCAGCGTGTAGCGTATCAACAACGTTAACGTTAGCTGACAAGGTGATGTTTTGGTTAGCTCCACAGGGTTTTAATAAAACTGTCTAACTAGTATAACTTCACAGTAAGGTTAAAAGCAAAATTTACCTTAGAGCACAAAGGTGTGCTTGTTGATCCTCGAGGGGTTTAGCTGACTGTGAGGACGTCCACACAGTTTAATCCAAAGACGACACTTGTCAGGATTTGACTTCGGTTTTGGGAAGGGAAAAAAACGGACACCCCCCTCTAACTTCTCTGGGAAACGCGTATCGGTGTTACAAATGCCCCAGGCACAACGTTTAACCATGTTTTTGATAATCCTACGACCATAATGGCCTGCCGAGACCAAAAATATGAGACGCTCGCGTTAAAGTCAATGGAGCGCTGTGAAAAAGTGTCGGACCCACTGATCTATATAGAATGACTGGATAGCTCATGACATCATAAACAGTGAAGCCACCGCGCCGCCATATTGGTATTCCCTAGTGAGCTCACGCGTTCTATTGAATCAATAGGAAATTTTATGATTTGACTGAAAAAACATTGCCTAACGAGACACAGTTTTTAAATCTAAAGTATCCCTGTACATTCTCACAACGCAAACATCCTAAGCATTTAAATGGGTATTTGTTTAAAGTCAGAAATTTTTCCAGCTTATTAAAAAACGGCAATTTCTTTGCAAAAGTAATAAAAAGCTGTATGAGAACACTAGTCGGCCGTCACTGAAGAGCTATCTTCACAGGTAAGAAAAACAGTTTGATAATATTAATTATATAGTGAATGCTAAAGACCTATATTTTTGTGAATTGGTGAATATTCAGGTGAATATTGTTTAGTGGCCACAAATTAATAATACCTCAGCACGTTATACTAATTTGTTCCCTCGTTTCACTATATTGTGGCCACGTTGTCATTCGTTAAATCAAAACGAGGGAGGGAATTAGTTCAACGTGTCCACGATTTATTAAAACGAGGGAACAAAGTCGTCGTAACAAGGAATTATTTAGATCAGTGGACAGGGCGCATAAGAACGAGCAGAGAAAGAGAGCCCCGGCCGCGCGCGCGCACTCTCTCACCGCCTTCAACGAGGTCGGAAGACCGATTGTGTTTTATATATTAGTAGTTTGTTTATATAAAGTGTTTGCTTAGCAAGTACGTGTTCAGGAAATGCATAATACAAATTGTATGGGTTAATGTAACGGTAAACGGACTCTACACAAAGCTCTTTTGAAGCTGTTAAATGGTGTCGCTATTGGACACTTAATTGTGATTATTGCTGCTCTGATGTTTCTCATAGGCTACAGTTGACTGTTTTATCGTTGCTTGTTAAAGAAGCAGCAGCATTAGGTTACCGTTACTCTTGCCTCGGAGAAAACAACACGGGCATAGCGACAGTTTTGCATATAAATAACTACTTATATGGCTTGAATTACAACCTGTGGCAGTTTTTCTACGTCCTTTTGTGAACGTCGATCTTGTATGCTGCTCAGCGGTTGGTTGGTTCATCTTTAAAGTGCCGTCGGGCCTACCAATCTCTGTATAACGGCCGTTGGAGCCCTCTGCTGGTAGGGAATCGTAAGATGGCCGCTCGAACACTTCCGGTGGCTTCACTGCCTGATGGCAGTTTAGAACGTCATGAGCTATCAAGTCATTATAGATCAGTGGTCGGACCTCTGTCGGAGCTCGTTCTTGGCTGCGCTGTGATTGGTCAATCTACATTCTAGGGCGTGGCTTAGCCAAAGGCGAATTACCCACTAACATTTGCTTATTTTTCCACTTTGAAGCTTATTTTACGCACTGAATTGCATGCTAAATTAATAAAATTACTGGTAAAAAAAATACACATTTGGATCGATATTTTTATGTGAGGATCGATCCTTTTCGATACCACGTCAGTATCGAAGTATCGATACTAAAGGATCGATCCGCCCACCTCTAGTTTGTTGTGCTCACCATAGGCATAAGAAGACTGTTGAGGATTCTTGGAAGACCATTTTCATAGTTACACAGTCTGACACTTTTATGCACACATGCAAATCAGTGTTGTAGGAATAGAGGGAAAGGCCGCTACCTCAACTGTGCAGGCACACGTCAATGTAAAGGAACAACGGACTGCTCCACATTCAGACTGGAAATGTGCAGTACTGCGATTGTGACACTTTGCTTACGCTCTTGTTCGCAGGCCTGCTGTTAGATCAGATCATTAAGAATCTCTCAACCGCAGCAGTTCCAGACTCTAAACAAAAAGTGAAGATGGTGATATACTCAGCTGTAAGTCATGTGTCACGTTCACATCAACATCAGCTGACCAAACTCCTAGACTTCCCTTTTTCAGTCAATAGTTTTCTATAAAAAAGAAATGTGTTCTGTTTAGAGAAAGCAGTTCATGTAATGTTCTCTCATGCAACTCTATCCTCACTAGCATGACACAACAGTTGTAGCTCTGCAGGAAGCCCTGAATGTCTTTAATGGCCTGCAGCCGCCTTATGCCTCATGTCATCTAATTGAACTTCACCAGCAAGAGAACGGGTAACGTGTTGTCTGTGTTTTTCCTAAATTCATGTTTCTAGAAGACATCTTTGGTCAACCAAAATATTCCTTTGCTTGTCTCTTTCAGGTCATTTTCAGTGGAGATGTTTTATCGCAATGACAGCACTGTCCCCGAGCCGTACGCAGTGTCTTTACCGGGCTGTTCTCAACTCTGCCCCCTACAGGACTTTGTGAGCCTCACACTTGAAGTCATACCACAAGACAGGAATAAAGATTGTCAGATAAAGAAGCAAGCCACAGACACTGGTAAATGCAATAATGTACATTCATATATGGACTGTAGTGTAAAGATGTGAATCTGTAGTAAAAAATCTGTTTATATTGTAAGAACGTTTGCTTGCATACTTGGATTTTGATAGTTCTTTCTCATGCATGTGTGCAGAGGTCATCATCGGGCTGGCTGTGTGTGGATGTCTGCTTTTCCTGCTGGTACTACTGCTGTTTGTAGTGCTATGCCGTCAAAAAGAGCCGATGGCTAGGTATAGTCATGTCATAAATGAGAGCGACTCCTGACAATCATATCAGCTCCTCCGCAAAGAGGAACTGTGGGACAGTGAAGAGGACCTATGAGGACACAGCGGCAACTCTAAGCCAACTGAAAAGACTTTGTTTAACTTTGGCCACACATTTTATTTTATTGGGGAAGACTTGTTAATATTTTATATCTTGTAACTTCAATTGTTTCAAGAGCAAAAAGGGAACCAAGAGTTGTTATGGCGTCAATAGCATTAACGTAACAATGCTTAGCGCACAGACAACTGTGCAATAGTGACTGGGTGTCATTTGCTCTGGGCTTTTGTTGTAATGATAGATTGTGCACAAGTGTCACGGGGAGGATCTGAGATGTGGACTAGACTAAAACTCCCAGAGATGTGTGTCCTCTCTGAAACACAAGGACAAGTCCCCCTGTTTGTGCTCCTGGTCCATTAGTTCTAGTGTAATTATGAGCCCAGTGTACTTGATGCATTGGCCTAGATTCAGGTGGGACAATGAAAGACTACTGGATGCATATCAAGGCCTTATAATGCACTCATGGAATTTTTCACTCCTTTTTTTTTATGTGATTATCTCCTGATTTACAGCCACAAAGTAGTTTTGATGAGTACATTTAATAATAACAGCATGCTGATATGAAGAACAGTGCTCTCAGGTTAAGCTCAAAAGATCCGTATTGAAGTCATTTGTTTTAATCTGGTGTGGTTTATTTTTATGTATTTTTATGTTTTGTCATTTAACATAATGATCACCTGACTCTGAGTACAAATAAAATGTTATTCTCCATTATTAAAAAAATTTCATACATTGATAATTCAGTTCCAGGCGCATCATATTTAAAACAAATTACTGTTAGATTGACAAACATGCCCAGTAAGAATAAAAAAAAAAAAATCATTACTAAACGTTAATACCAGTTTTGATCATTTTTAAAGATTGTCTATCACTGTCTCAGTGCACATCTATTCAGCTTGGCTGAAAATGTTCGGTACAGGATCCATTTAGAACAAATGCTGTATTGACTAGTTGATGAAATTGATGCTTTGAGAAGATGTACTTAACTGAAACAGATAACAGCTTTTTTAATCCCTTTTTATTTTCATCAAATAGACAAATCATGTTTTACAGGACAACGGTTTTAAATGCATGTCTTACATGTAATAGGTCATTAACATCTTGTTAATAGGCAAAACGGAGGCTTATAATACATTTTTATAACAGCAGTGAGTATTTAGTGTAAAAAAAAAAGAGCTTTTTACCAAGAATGTAACCCAAAATTGACAACTGGTGTAAATCTGGCATTAAAAAACAAATATACCTCTGCTTTGAATATGGGGGTCCCCTCAATATCTCTGTTATTTGAAGACTTGGGGCCTCATTTATAAAGACATGCATAGAATGGTCCTAATTGTGAACATTTCCAAAATGTTCCTATGAATGAATTTATAAAACGTCTATATGCACAAAATGTTCCTAAATGCATCACTCCTGATAAATCAAAATTCATCATAAATTCAAGCATAATGTGAACAAGCACATCAACTCCGCCTACAAAACGTCTGCAAATATCCCTTCATAGTTATAATTAATTTCAGTGACGTAATTATCACAAACTAGTTAAAATGTTGCTTATCTGCGCATACGATAATATATATGCATATTGTGATCACCTATTTATGTTCTTAATGCTGAATTAACATACTTGTATATAAGTGCAAAAAGTTCTATAAACATTTTCTTCGGTTGGTGTATGCATAAGAACATTTTCTCATTTTAAAAATCCCGATTTGTTTCACACTTAGGACGTAGGATAAAATCCATGGAATGTAGGATCAAATCTGATCACGTGTGTTTTATAAACAAGGCCCCTGGTTTCTGCATGTAGTGCGATATCATGAATACACCAGCAGTGTGTAAATGTTCAAGGCTAAAAGCATCCACAGTGCACTGCAAATGTTTTTACACATTCTTCCCAAAATGAATTAAACCATTTTGCAATTAATGTACGTTTTGACAAGTTCATATAGAATTTTTAATAGAAATGTTTGTCCACCTATAAGTAGACCTTTATCTGGACCAGCCCAGATCAGTGCATTGTTTGAGAACATAAAAAGTCAGTCAAAACTCACAACACAAATTATGGGACTTCATTCAAAAGACAACAACCATTTTCCCTTCTTGTAATGGGGTTCATTCTTTTGTCTATATCATACTCTAACTTCTTGGTGCAACATCAGGCTGGGCTGAGTGACCCTGGGAACATCTCAAATGTTTTTCTGTATTATCTGGAATGGATTACAAACTCCAAATGTTCAGTCTTACTTCTGTGCACTTCCATGACACACAGAAAATGAGACTCAACAATCTTAAAGGCGGTTTAATGTCTCTACTAGAACACTTCACATGCTAAGCACCATTAAAAACATTAAGGATAACACCAAACACATGCACACATAAAAAAAATAGTTTTGCTGCACCCCACATGCCGCTCTGACCTTTAACCTTTACACTCAGCACTCAATTGTCAACAGTGGCACGGGTCACTGCATGAGTTTGCCATCACAATCTAGGAATTAACCTTTTGATGGATAGCCATTAAGATGTACATGTTATTTGACACACAGAGAGCAAAGGAAATAGGAAGAGAGAAATGTTGATTGTCTGTTGTCAAGGTCAAAGTTTAGGAGTGTGTGAGGTAAGGCTCGGATCAGGCGATGGCTTTGGCCTCTGGCAGGAAGGCCTCCCAACACTTCACCAGCTGGTTAAAGATAAATAACAATTCATGAAAGGCTATTCAATGATGCTGTATGTAAAACACACACACACTTACCCGATGCTGTGTGTGAAGAAGGGACTCCAGGTATTTTACTATGTGCTGTTTGAAATCTCTGGCTTTCTCTTTCTGTGACAGAAAAGAAAATATTTCATTTTCTATTTTGTGATGTTTTGTGCTGTACACTAGAGATTTAATTACACAATTAATCATTATTCGGCTATGTAAAACTTTTGAGAAGTACAATCACAGCGGAACAAATCTGTGTTGGCACTGCCGCTGAGCCAGAGAGAGCAGTTGAAAAAAAAAAAAAATGATATTTTTTTTTATATATATATATTCATTTAACAGCAGAAAGAAAGTAATACAGGTTTGGAAAGACGTGACAGTATATACTTAAATGATGACTGAATTTTCATTTTTGGGTGAACTATCCCTTTTAGCAAGACTCCAAGTATTTTACTATGCCGTTTCTCTGGTGTCATCTTTCTATCTTTCTTGGAAATATTCAACTATATGCTTGATGAGGTGTAAATGAAAAAAATGCATCTAAACACTAAAAACTTATTTAAACTTTTCTGCACTAGTGATGTTTGTTTTGCAACACATCTTACCTCAAATCTGAGCACTTCTTTGCGCACAGTACAGGTGACTCTTTCTAAATCTCTCTCATACTGACTAACTTTAGACTCCCACTGCACAGAAACAAAGAAAACAGCTGAACATGAACAGCAAATTAGTGACCAATCATCTTGTAAATAAACAGAACTCTCCTACACGGACACATAAGTTGCGTGTCTTATGAACAGTAGATGTAGAGTGTTGTACATCAATCATTCACTGATAAGGTTTAACCTCATTTATGTCATCTTTAGCCTGCTGCAGTTTCTCGGGTTTGTTCGCCCAGAGCAGTTTGGCCTCAGCCTCTCGTTTCTTCTGAAGTGTGCTCTGAGCTTCCTGCAGACGCTGCCATACTTTCACCCTCTGCTCAAAACAGCACTGAGGGCAGCAAAGAACACAGTAAACAACATCATATTTCTACTGCTGGTTTTGGGTTATGTGGTTGTGCTCTCTAACCCTCACGGCCCCCAGGAGTCTGACGTAGTCGGCCAGGAGCTCGGCGAGGATGAAGAAATCGCTAAAGGCCTGTTGCTGATGCAGCTGCTCCATCTTATCCTCCACTTCCGCCAGCTGTGACAGCGCACGAGACAATGCAGAGTTCTCCTCCACACTGCCCAGCATGGCCACACTCTTACTAAACACCGCTGTGTTAGTACACAACTCTACAAGAGGAGAAAGACATTAAGATACTGTGTAACAGCATGAATCTGGAAGATTGGCTTCACAGTGTAGTTTTTACTCTCACCTTTCCTGTGGTTTACTAGTGAGTCAACAGCAGCATGCAGCCTCCTCAGCAGCTGCTCCTCATTCTCCACCTCCTGCAGCTTGCTCTCAAACCACTGACACACACGCAGATGGGTCAATCACTAGCCAAATGCAACGTCCTGGGAAAATATATGCTTTAGAACTGCAGAAACGGAGCTCATCTTACATTATCTGATTCATTCATTTTTATGGTCATCTTATTCACTGCATCCGACGCTCTGTTTATCATCTTTAGAAGGCCAGGTCCACTCAAAGTCTGAGTATTTACTGCCCTGGGCAACTAAAAACACACACACACAAGTTTAGATCTTAAATATGCCACCAAAAAATACTGTACAATGTGTCTAAACACATGATAAAGGTGGTGACCTCGTCTCTCTCTAAAAACTCTCGAACATCCGGGTCCTGCAGCAGAGATGGATGGGCCACTACTCTCTGTAGATACCTACAGAAAATATAAACACACAGTAAGTAAATATAACCAGTAAAAATAATGAAACAAGTGTGTAACATGTGAAACATTTTATGTTAGAGGTCAATACATTTTGTGTGTGTGTGTGTGTGGTGCAGTTGAGTACAACCGGAAAATAAATATTAAAGTTTTTTTTTTTTTTTTTTTTAACACTTTTGACAAAGGATCACTGATGATAAATGGCAGCTCATGTTTGAATATTCAAACTTTGACTTTATAGTGTAAAAGTCTTTCTCTTTTTCTGGATATTATAGGACAAGTATTTTTATTTTTGGTTGCACAAAAAAAGCACTTTGAATTTCCTACATGTCGGACTCTAGAATGCCCCATCACACTAAGGAAAGACTAAGAGGTTTTCTAAACATATTCAATACATCTAAATCAGAAAAATGCTGTTTATTGTTTTCATGTGATGTCACACCCTTCTAGGAACACCCACAAGATCAAAACAAGTCCTTCCTCCACTGCAGAATATGAACCCAACACACTAAATTGCGTGTTAAGTTTACAATAGAAACCATTATAAAGAAAGTGCTTAATATGACATTGATATGGGATCTGATTGCCTGTGTATAGTATGCATCATCATTAAGGTGTATACTGAATTTGATCTTTTAAAATCACTGTTAAGTGTTTTTCACATCACATTTTCGAATGTCCCTCTGTTTTTGGTGGTTGAAATACTGCCGTTTGTTCACATACCTTCTCATTCTTCTTTTGAGAGGTGATCTAAATATTTGTGGCTTGAAACAGATGGAAAACTGTGCAGCAGTTCTATGGATGTTTTACCCTCCAGGTCTCAGCTCCAGTCATGTGACTGAAAACTATGAATTGGTTGACCTCTTTTTTTGTGTATGTGTAATTAGGCATGTGTTCACCTCTCCAGTGCTGCTCGTCTCTTTTCCACGAACTCTGCTGAGGACGAATCCTCCTTCCCTACCTTCACTTTAGTCATCCCTGTGACAACAACAAACCACACGCTCAGTCAGCAAATCACACCAGACTGCTCCGATTAAAATGATTCAAGTGAGAGCCAACAGACAGCTCAGAGTGAACATTCTCAGGAATCCAGGCCATTGCAGAGTGTCTAGTCGGGTTCACTAGAACAACTTCACTAGACCAGGGGTAGGCAACGTCAGTCCTGGAGAGCCACTGTTCTACAGAGTTTAGCTCCAACCCTGAAAAAAACTCACCCGCCTATAGCCTTAGTAATCCTGAAGACGTTGATTAGTTTGTTCAGGTGTGTTTGATTAGGGTTGGAGCTAAACTCCTCAGGAGAGTGGCTCTCCAGGACCGACGTTGCCTACCCTTGCACTAGACAGAGCCAGAGTGAGCATGAGAGCTTCTTTACCCACTACGCTCTTCTGAGGTGGAGGTGGGATGATACAGCCCAGCAAGGAATGTTTGACTGACATCTTCTCATAAAGTCCCAGGAAATCACTGAAACGTCGACGCACTGTGAACGTCTTATTAAGGAACATAGGCAGTGTAGTCTGGAGAGAGACAGAGAAGCATAGAGAAAAGGAACAATTCTGAAATATAAAGCTTGAGCAATCCAAAAAATAGTAATAAGGAAGAGCTTTTATGTACCTGAGTTGAAACTTTGTAAGACATGTAGGCATTCATGCCATCTCCTGCAACACAATAACGTAGAAAAACACAGTCAATATAGCTGTCAACTGAACATTCAGAACAAGAGGCTCAATCTAGACCAGTGGTTCGTAACCTTTTCACTCCCCATTGTCCAAGGAAATATTTTAAGGCCCACCTATTCCTCTGGTACTACTGCAGTAATAATGACAATCCTGATTGTTTTCTATGAGTGTCAATAGGTGAATTATTATTTATGATAAATATTTTTATTTCAGAAGTGTCTGAAGTGTTTCAGAAGAACTGTGTTGTATAATAATTACAGCAACAACAGGGAAAATATGATAAATATAATCTGGAGTCATATTTCTTGTATTTCCTAATGTCTATCATATTTAGCATTTTAATTAAGTTAGAATATTTTAATACTATCTATTTTAAATAATTCTAAAATGTAATAAATAAAAATACTTCTTTTTTCTTTTTAAACGCTCCTTCGGAAGTTTGCTGAGGCCCCCTACTGGGCAACTGGTTGAGAACCACTGAAGACATACTAGATGATGCCATTTTTTTACATAAGCGTAGGCACTAACATTTGTAACTTGAATGTGTAAGGCTTCTGGTGTCTGCTGTTTTATAATTATTATTATTTTATAGCTGTTTTATTTTAGCTGTACAAAAATAGTCCATTATGCTGCTTGATGTTGCAAACTGCTATTTGTTATCATATTAATTAAATGTATCATAAGTTATTCTTCTAGTTGTTTACCTAAAGCGGATGATGAATCAGAAGTCTTGCACATTCACTGAAAATCGCTTACTTCTGCATTAAAAAATAAGGTGGATAAGATACCAATTTTCTCAGGGTTTGTGACTGCGATGTTCAGCTCAAACTGGTCCCCACTCTCTTCCTCCTCCAACTGTTAAAAGTCCATCAGCATTCAGTTAGAACTGAGAATCTATATAAATAATACATTAATGCAACTGAAAGCACATGAAGGGTCTTGTTTCAGTACCTCCTTCATGGTCTTGGTGACAATGCTGGGTTTGAGTATGGAATTAGGGACATGTGTGGTGTTGCAAGCCGATGCATTCGGGCCAATAATCTCTCTCCTGCCTTGACTTGTGGTGTTGGTGAGTGTCAGTTCGACAGTGGCCTCTGGAGTTTGAACAGACAGAACAGATAAAGCACAATGATGTAATGTATTTGAGTAATGGTACTTGACTATATTTTAGTATAGTTGTATTTTGAGGAATCTGTAATTTACTTGCGTTCTGATAAATCCAAGTACTTGTACTTTTATTCAGTTAAATTTACAAGAAAAAAAATTATACTTTTTACTCTATTACAATTTCATGTAAACTTAAAATGACAAATTACATGTATGTATAGGATTGAAAATAATCCAAGATATTTGAAATGACCAAAGACATTTGCTTTATTTTTTTCCACCCCCTCTTTCCCCAATGACCATTTGGAGTTCCTAGGCACAGATAGTGATCAAGGCCTGTAGGCAAAGATGTGTGTATTTCGGGGGTCTATGAATTGTCACACCTTTAGTACAATGGGGGAAGTTGTATTTATCTGATTGGTCAGTTTGAACGTCTCACATTTGGGTTAAACTTACATGGTCAGGGAAAGGATAAAACAAGATTTTAACTGTTGCTCTGCCTCTTTTATTCTCTGGGTCCCTTTCTTGGGGCTCTCTCTCTCTCTTTACCTCCTTTTTTCTTTGTCTCTCTCTCTCTCTCTCTCTCTCTCTCTCTCTCTGGTAACATTTTACATATATGCTGGGAACAATTAATGGTATAAGTTATCATCATCTCATACATCTATTTTGTAACTATTTTAAGTGTAACCATAACCATATTTTGTCATTGAACCTTTTCAATTACAAAGGATGTGCTAACTAGTTTTAATTTGGTATTGACTTTGAACTGCAACCTATTTCAATACAATATTGTCACTCTCTATAGCAATGCTCTCCCACATATTAAGCTATTGTAACTGCTTATCTCAGTCATTGGTATAAGTAGCAGTGGGTGGTAATAGACAAAAAATGTACAGTTTTCTACCATCTTACTGACAATGTTTCTTTAGTCATTCGGCAGTCTTGCAGCCTGAACCCCTGCAGGAAATCCACCCTTACAGATGTCATTGTAACTTAAAGCTTTCCTCAGTGATTTAAAAATATTTATCCTAATGTGACTAACAAGGCAGTCAATCATGCACACATATAATCTATCCCTTTCAGACATACTTTCAGCTCTTAAATTGTTTTTATAATAATCACTAAAAATCACTAGGCTATATTCAAAAGTCTGTAAAATCATCTGATAATTTTAGCTGTAAATACTCAGATAACAGGTTTCAGGATATTGGTTTCAGTTTAACGCTTGCTGAATCCTAGTTTCTTACGTAGTTAGAACAATAACAAAATAGTGATTTTTGACAGGTTTTTTTTGCATCAAAAATACTAAAATGAGAAACTCACTGCTGTCTCTTGTTTTCAAAAGCCAATTTAAAAAGCTATGAAAGTTGTAGTTTTAGTTTTAAATCTTGCATACAATTAATTGTGGATACTTTTGTACTTTCTCCTAAGTATTTCAGGCTAGGTACTTAATACTTTAAATTGAGGGGGGGGGGGGGGTTGTATTGTAACTGTAATCCATTTAACTTAATAAAATGTCTCAGTACTTTTTACTCCTCAGATTAAGCATCTTTACATAATCGGCATTTCATGCTATTTTAAAGACAAAGATAGAATTCATTATGTTCTCCAGAAAGCAGTTCAGTTGCCATCTGGCCTGCATGTGAAATTAAGTGTCATTAAGTATTTATTGCTCATTTTGAGTAGTGCAATGTGCAATGGAGTGGTGAGAAATACCAGTGAACAGATCCAGCTCTTCATCAGAGTGAAGGCCATTAGTGGCGTGATGGACATTGGTCCTGATGTAAGAGCCCTCCTCACTGAAGATATCGCCCTCATCAGGAGCTGATGTCGGTGTGATCGGTTTACTCTTAAAAAGAGATGAACACATTGCCACAATAACAGCTGATAACCGTAACATAATTACAGTTCGTGCATCTGTTGAGCTGCATTATTAACCGCTGCAGACATTGAATAAGCTATCAGTTAGCTTCGGTCAAAATGACACTTTAATATTCCCCCACAATTTCAATTCACCAGATAATGAAAGAAGGGTTATTCATTCAGAAATTGGTGACTCACTCTCGCACCGGTGAATATGTCCTCGCCTTCATCATCATACTCGTCGCTGTCCAGCACTCGAGTGTCTGATTCAGCCTCCTGTTCTTCATTTTCAGGGAAAGGAGGAGGATTCCGCCCGCAACTGCCTGACATCGCTCGTGCCAACCAAAGAAAATATATGTATCGAATAATAACCCTAACGGGTCAAGTCTTAAGGTTGGCCTAATTTCTACCTGTCTGTGTTACAGGTAAACAGGGATTGAATTTCACTGCTAGGTAACCTCAGCCTAAAAACAGCTAAGGACGGCTCTGCACTCTCAGGCTCAGAAAGAGCGCTGGAGCGACACTGCCACCTCATGGTCTGGAGCGAATACTACAGCTACTTCAACAACTACACTCACCTACTGATGAGACGACACTCATTCATGACAGGAGACGTGACGTTGACATGACATTCAAGCAATGTATTTTATGAGTACAACTACATAAGTATACATGTCGTCTCAGTTCGCTCATCGGGTTCTGACCGCTCGGACCAATTTTATAAACCAGATCAATCAATTCAATGAATCATTCGAAGCAAAAAACGGTCAGTGCACGAATTGGACTTCTCTTACGAAAATTAACCGTGTTTCCCTTTCGAGAGGTCTCTCCTATTGCGTAAGTAGCTTACGCTATGGGGGAAAACTCCTTTTCTCGAGAATATTGAAGTCTTTATGTAAAACGCATTGCAGCTGCACAGCTGACAGCAATGAGCGAAGGCAGCTCGGTCATTGGCTGTGCTGCGGCAACTTGCTCGAACCAATGACGGGGCGACTCTGAATGCGCGACCAATGAGCGCGCTTCGCGCCCGCGCGCGTCAGAGCCCGCCAAGATGGGCGTGGCCAAGAGCTATATATTGGGCGCCCCGTCATGAGAGTTCTTTAGATTTAATCTCCTTCAGCGAACACCTTCTTCGCTGGATCCTCCGGATTATTGAAAGCCTTCGCCGCCGTGGAAAAGCATACCAGCGGGATTGCTACGAGGACGTCGGCACCTTCAGCCGCCTTCGAACGCCATCCTACTGAGCCATCCGGCGCGCTACGCACGCAAGTATTTTACATCTGTTCGCCCCGCGACACTTGTAAAAGAGCAATTTTCTGAGGCGTTGTTTCAAATGCCTTCCTGTGCGTCGTGCAGAGACCTTCTTCCGGACGGGGATCGTCACATCATCTGCGCTCGCTGCCTGGGCCGGGACCACGCAGAAGCTGCTTTGACCAAGGGCGGATGCCCAGAATGTGACGACCTGGGTCTGCGGGTCCATCGCCGCCACCCCTCTGTTTGAGCTGCGCGTTAAGAAAAAGCGCCGCTCACAGAGGCTTCCTGAACCTGAGCTCAGTGACGTCACGCCGAGCCAGTCTCCGCGTGCTTCACCGCCGCTCTTGCCTTCCCCATCGCCGGTTCAGTTCACTCAGCCGGACCCACACCCCTCTAGCAGAGCGGTGGGCCTTGTGACTTTCGGCGCGTCCGAGGACGACGGGGGAGTGGATGACAGCTTGTCCATCGACGCTGCATCTGACGACTGCCCGGGCTCCACTGTCGACCCCGCCCCGTCGACGCTAGCTAGCACGAGTGGGGGCTCCACCATGGATACGGAGATTATCCGCGTCCTCTCAAAGGCCGTGGAGGACCTCGGGCTCGATTGGTCTTCTCCCGAAGAACCAACCCGAAGCCGACTGGATGAGTGGTTTCTGCAGGGGCGCCAGCAGGCCCCTCGGCAAAGGCCTTCTCCCTTCTTCCCGGAAGTTCATGACGAACTCACCAAGTCATGGAAAGCCCCCCACTCTGCGCGTCTGAAGCCGTCTTTTTCTTCGTCGCTCTCCTCTGTGGACGGCGCGAAGGAAAGAGGCTACGAGGGAACGCCGCCCCTCGAGGAGGCCGTGGCCAATCATCTCTGCCCACCCTCCACCACCGGATGGAAAGCTTCCCACCCCTCAAAGCCCTGCCGCACTACTTCTGCTCTCGCCGGTCGCGCCTACACCGCCGCCGGCCAAGCTGCATCAGCGCTTCACTCAATGGCGGTACTTCAAGTGTTCCAAGCCAAGCTTCTCCGCTCTATGGACGAGTCTGGCCCCGAACCCGAAGCCTTTAAGGACCTACGCAGCGCAACTGATATAGCTCTGCGAGCCACGAAGGCCACCGCCCAGTCTATTGGTCGCGCCATGGCTAATTTGACTGTTCTCGAGCGCCATCTGTGGCTGACTCTGACGGAGATGAAGGACGCGGATAAGGCGCCGTTTCTCGACGCGCCTATCTCCACCAGCGGGCTGTTTGGACTGGCGGTTAAAGGTTTCGCCGAACGCTTCACTGAGGCCCAGAACACTTCACAAGCTATGCGCCATTTCCTGCCCAAGCGCTCCAGCTCATCGCAGAGCAGACAGAGACCGCCACAGCCGCAGCGGGCTAGAGCAGCTCCCACCGCCTCTCAGCCCGCGCCTCAGGCTGACGCTCGACGCCGCTCGCGCTCCCACAACCGCAAGCCGCCTCCTGAGCGACGGGGTCCTCGGCCCAAGATTGTGCTGAACCCTGAGCCTCGAAAGCCTTCCTAGCCACAGGCATGAGAAGAGAGAGTGCGTGTCTCGCAAAAGCCGGACCACTCTCTCTGCAAAATCTCAAACATTACCCAGTCCCCTTACAGGCGGCTGGAAATGTCCATACAGCAGTCAATGGTACAGCAGTCATCCCCAGTAAAAGCGGGAAACATTATAAAAGTGACGCGTGTGCCTACCACTGTTTATGCACCCCCACTTATAAACACTGTCCTTACAGTGTCAAACACAACCCCAGCTCAGGCTGCGAGTTTTACAGACATAGCGTGCGCTGTTGTAATCACACACGCGCCCATTCAATCAGCTGCTCAGCGCGCGCCCGCGCCTCTGAGAGCTACGAGTTCAGGTGATTCGCTGGCCGGGTCCCTACGTCACAGCGGCCCGCCCCTAGCCTGTATTCAGCCCATATCTGTACACGCAGCGGCATGGGAAAACATTCCAGATATGCCGAAATGGGTGTTGAATATAGTAAAACACGGGTACTCGCTCGCAGACCACCACGTTTTACGACTGTGGTCGAGACGAAAGTGAGAAAGGAGTGTTCACATGTTCTACGCACCGAGGTGCGCAAACTAATAGAAAAGGGCGCTGTGGAATAGGTTCCCCCCTCTATGAGCGAGGCAAGTTTTTACAGACGCTATTTTCTCGTCCTGAAAAAGGATGGCGGTCTCCGCCCCATCCTAGATCTCAGACACCTGAACAAAGCACTAATGATTTGCTCGTTCAGAATGTTAACAACCAAGCATATCCTCGCGCAAGTACGCCCAGGAGATTGGTTTCTCTCAGTGGATCTGAAAGATGCTTACTTTCACATTCCAATAGCGCCTCATCACAGGCCGTTTCTGAGATTCGCTTTCGAGGGACAGTCTTACCAGTACACAGTACTTCCGTTCGGCCTGTCCCTGGCTCCCCGTACATTCACGAAATGTATGGATGCAGCACTTTCCCCCTTGAGGCGAAGGGGAGTGCGAATACTGAATTATCTCGACGATTGGCTGGTCCTAGCACAATCAGAGAGTCAGTTAATAACACACAGATCTTGGATTATCAGCCATTTAGAATGCCTTGGTCTAAGAATCAATTTTGCAAAAAGCATACTATCTCCCAGCCAGAGGATTTCTTTCCTGGGAATAGTTCTAGACTCGATGCAAATGACAGCTCGTCTCTCATCAGAGCGCGCACTCACCATCCGGCACCTTGCAACATCATTCAGGGCGGGCACGCGCGCCCCCGTCAAGCGGTTTCAGAGGATGCTCGGTCTCATGGCCTCAGCATCGGCCGTACTCCAGCTAGGATTGTTGCATATGCGCCCTCTCCAACGCTGGCTCAAGAGCCGCGTCCCTACTCACGCGTGACGTTCAAGCCACTTTTTAATCAGAGCGAACCACGGCTGTATAAAAGCCCTGACGCACTGGAAAGCCGCCGACTGGTACCAGTCAGGCGTGAGTCTGGGTGTGAACACAAGGAGAAAGATGATCACGACAGATGCCTCCAAAATAGGTTGGGGGGCCCTTTACGAGGGCAGGCCTGTCTCCGGCTTTTGGTCAAACCCGGAGAAGCGCCTACACATAAACTGTCTGGAGATGAAAGCGGTCGCTTTGGCTCTCAGAGCCCTGCTTCCACATCTAAAAAACGAACACGTCCTGGTCCGAACGGACAACATGACGGCAGTGTCGTACATAAAGCACCAGGGTGGACTCAGGTCGAGCTCCATGCATTCAATGGCCAGGAGACTCATTTTATGGTCCCAGCACAACTTGCGCTCGCTGAGAGCAGCGCATGTGCCAGGCGCCCTGAACCAGGGGGCAGACATGCTATCCAAAGACAAGATTCTCCCAGGAGAATGGGCTCTCAACCTGCTGACGATTCAGTGGTTATGGAAAACCTTTGGCAAAGCGGAGATCGACCTCTTCGCCTCCAAGGAGAACGTGCACTGCTCTCTTTTCTTCACGAAAAGCACGGACGCGCTCGCCCAGAGCTGGCCGAGCCGCCCCTTATATGCCTTTCCCCCGATTGCGATGCTGCCACAGGTCATCCGTCGGGTCAGAGAGGAGAAAAATGCAGTGCTTCTGATAGCCCCACTCTGGAAGAACCAAACATGGTTTCCAGATCTGATGCAAATGCAATCTGCACCACGGCCGATTCCACTGAGACCAGACCTCCTCAGTCAGGCCAGCGGGATGATATTTCATCCCCGCCCCGATCTGTGGGCCCTTCATGCATGGCCCCTCAACGGGTTCCCAGGAACCTCATGAGCGGAGCGCTAAAAACCGCCGTTCCGAAAGGTTCCGCCGTTTCAAAGCAGAGAATCTCTCACTGGATAGTTGAGGCTATAGCACTGGCTTATGAAGCTAAGGGACTTCAATGCCCCTGGGGAGTCAAAGCACACTCCACCAGGAGTGTGGCTTCTTCCTGGGCATGGTCGAGCGGGATACCGATCGAGGATATTTGTGCGGCGGCAGGCTGGGCCTCACCGTCCACATTTATCAGGTTCTACAACCTACAGGTCCCGACATTGCATTCCAATGTACTATCAGCATGATGCTAGTTGAACTACGAGTTCGTATCTAGATTATGTATGTGCTTGTGTCACACTGAGCGCCTTCTAGCCGCTCTGTATTTTTTCCCACATATGAAGCTCGCCTCTGCCGGCTAGTTGGATGATAACTTTGCTTTTCAGCTCAGGCACCTGCCTCTGGCTATCATAAGGCGAAGTTCAGCACGCACGGCGTTTTGCATGGTGTTCCCATAGCGTAAGCTACTTACGCAATAGCTGCCTTCGCTCATTGCTGTCAGCTGTGCAGCTGCAATGCGTTTTACATAAAGACTTCAATATTCTCGAGAAAAGGAGTTTTCCCCCATAGCGTAAGCTACTTACGCAATACTCGTTCCCTCCTCTCAGGGAACCGAGGTTACGTTAGTAACCGAGTCGTTTTATATATATATATATATCAAAACTAGTAACCATGTTTTTTTTTTGCGGGTTTATTTCCATTTGTATAACCAGTTTTACTTCAAACAATGGTGAATTTGTGGTTACCATGGTTTAACTATATTTACCCTGGTTTTTTGAAGTAAAACCATGGTTAATTTTCGTAAGGGTTCGCTTAAGAAAAACAGACAACCCCACATCATATTTGCAAATGTTCCATTTAATAAAATACATTTTAATCTCATGATTCAAGATTATAGTTGATTGAAAACAATTTAACTGTACAGTAATTACTGGCTCATGATCTTCAAACACATGTGCATTTACAAACATATTTATGTTCTTATATATTTCTATGAGAGTCTAAAGATCTTTGCATCCACCCGGTTAGTGTTTCTGCTGATGTCAGAATTGGATAATTCTAAATTCGGTGAGGAGGGCGACGATGAGGAAGACAACGTAGAAGAGCAGTAGAAAAATGCCATAGACTCGGTTCAGGTGGAAACACTGAAGAGGAACCAGTATGAAGGAGAAGACCAGAGACAGACCCAGAGCCCCTGAGAGAACCCAGCACAGCACCCCCTCTGGTTCCAGCTGACCATACAACGGAACACAGCACACAGATCAGACTCCATCACTCATTTAAACTAATATTCAGCTGACTAAAAGCTTGTAACATATTCTCAAGTAAACACCAGAAAATTGTATAGTACATAGCATCCAGTTACATGTATATGCAGAAAGCTGAGGCATTGTGTATAGAGTGTGAGACATACCGTCACAACGTTATTATTCTGAAACATTTGCAGCAGGCAGCCCAGACCTACACCAAACAGCATATCTTTATGCAACGTTAAAGGCATACAAAACGCACTCTGTGGTGATGTTTTAGGGTAAAATATATCAGGATATTTACAATACTGTCAACTATTGATATAGTTAAAGCACATACTCAAAAAGGAAAACTTTTAAAAGACTGTAAATGCTAAAGGATACTAAAGATAATGCCGCCAAAGCAGGCTGAGATGGCCATCCGTGGGTATCCCTGACGGGCTATAGTAATGTCTGCAAAGCAATCTGTGAAAACACAAAAATATTATATCTGGTCTAACAGATGTAATTACATAACAGTGTATATAATGTCCTACTGGTGATCCTTTAAAGTATTAAAAGCTATCTGTTTTTAGTTTTTATTTAAACTAACACATAAATTGCCATTAGTACTTAACAGTGCCAACAAAATATTTAAACAATACTATCTAGTAGTTGCAAATCTCTTTTCCTTTCACTTCAGGTCCTAGAACTGGCTATGAACAAAAATAATGGGACGATAATGTGCTATGTGTGTATTTTTTATGTTGTGAGTGGGTATGTACCTCCGATGCTGTTGCCCCAGGCTAACAAGGTGAGTCCCAGTACAGTGTTGCTGAGTCTGAGAACAATCCCCAGCAGATGCAGCACACTGACAATTTCAGATGCCACAGTGCTGATCCACAGAGCACTGACCACAAAACCTAGCAATGAATAGAGCTACACACACACACACAAAATTCAGCTTTGCCTTTAAAGGAAATATCCTTTTAAAATACATTTATTTATTATTTATTTAAATTATTTTATTTAAATTATTTTTATCAAATAAATTAATCATATTTGTTAAGTTAAAAAAAATCTAATAATAATCACCCCAAACCTTTGAACAGTAGTGTACATTACTGCAAATATGCATATGAGCTATGAAGCTTTATTTTGGCAGCATATTTCAACCAAAATAAAAAGCAGACAGAACTGAAGATTCATACAAAGTGATATCTAGGAGGATGATTATTTGTGGTAGTGAAGAAGACCATGGCTGAGAGGAAGACTCCAATGCAGACTGTAAGCACCCAGACAGGAAATTCTCCTTCAATGAGGTATAAGCCATCTTGAATGAAAAAGAATGAATGTCTGTTTTAATCACTTGCACTTTACAGAATGTGAAGTGATTACACAACTTCTGCATTAACAGCATTTATCTTTTCGCATACAGGAGGAATTTCAGTTCCTCTGACTGTTCTAATGACTGCAACAGGAGTATTAAAGCAACAATGATAGGGGTGACATAACAGTACCTTACATGTGCATTTAACTGCTGTTAAACAGTTTTGTGCTTATGGTTAAAAAAAAAAAAAAAAGCCAACTTACACTTTCCAGACTGGAATGTGAGCACACACACCAGAGGCCCAGTGATTATGTGCAGACAGTTAAGAGGCCGTTTCCAGTTGTGATCTTCCTTATCTGTGTCCACCACAGGAACGGTCAACAATAACAGCACTTCTACAGGCACCTAACACAGTCCGACAGACAGGAAAAAAGGAACTTCACCTTAAAGTCGGCATGAAAAGAAAAGTTAAATGGCTTCTTGAACAAGAAAAAATGTAGGGCGGGACTTGTGCATTTCGGCCATCGGGAATTCATTGGATGGTCGTGGTTTGCTATTGCTGTTATCCCATGTGAGTGACAGATTTTCCCATCCATGCGCCTGTAAACGGCTTGTGTCATCATCAGAGAAGAGATGTTGTTGGAAGTTTTTTCTTTTTATTAAAGATTACAAGGAACATGGATTTAAAAAAATAATAATGTGCATGGATAAATCATTTATAATAAATATTGCAATATTCTATGAAAAAAATTAATCAACATTTTGATTTTATAGTGACTTTAAAATAACAGATGCATGTATATAAAGTTCCCACCATCTGCCAATTGGATAATTACACAAGTTTATTTTAAAAAAGAGGTTACTAGAGGAACATCCACTCATTTAGAAACAGGAAGTGATTATGAAACATTCACATTTTCACCTTGATCACTTTGAGGACTCTGGCACTCCAGTGCCATCTCCTCCAGGTCCGGCTGTCCACTGGGTTAATCGCATTCAGGAAGATCTGAGCAGTAGAATGATTGTAAGGCAGCAAAGGCTCATACTCTACTCCATCTGAAACATACATGCAAGAATTTCACACACACACACACACACACACACACACACACACACACACACGCACACACGCACACACGCACACACACACACACACGCACACACACACACACACGCACACACACACGCACACTCTAAATTATGAAAGAAACTTGCAGATGGGAACACACACTTGCAAAACTCCCATACTTATGAAAGTCTGTGGAGTTTAAAACAACCACACACATACCCAACCCACGGAAACTCCTGCTATTAAGTTAGCCAACATAGTTTTAAGTTGAGGAAGTGACCCACCATGTGCTTGTATGCTGCCACTCTGAGTTTCTCTATATGAATCAGGTGGGAGAATCTCTCCTACAAGTCAAGAACAGCACTAATTAATCTCTGCTCAGTGATCTGACTAACACTGCTATTAGTCAAACAGCACGCTTTTTATTTCATAAAATACAATAACACTTTATTTAGATAAAGTCCTGAGAGAGCTTTGCATTTCCATTGTTGTGAGCAGTATATATGAATGTGTAAATAGTGTAAAATAAAATTAATATTCAAAATTTCAGACAGTTTAGTTTTTCATATTTTGAAAACCAAAAACCAATAGTTACATGACTTTACAACACATTTGACCATTTTTAACTTAAAAACAGAAAAAAAATCGCTCCTAATTCAGAAATTGTACTGAGACTTTAAGAGGGTAAAATGTGTGATGTGTGTTTTTGGAATAATAGTGCTTAAAGACTGAAACAAAAACTGCAGTCTCCTCACCGTGTTCTCTTCCTGAGCTCTGTGCCGGTTCATTTAGCTGATGCTTCTGACGATTGTAAACATATGCACTCACAATCACAGTCAAAACATATGCAATATACAACCCCAGATAACCTGCGGATAAGAGGAAAAAAATGCCGCAGGAGACAAATATGTTAGACTCAAAGTCATCTATTTCTTCCAAACTAACTGAAATATTAATTTTTGAACTGGTATCCAAATATTGTACTATATGAATGTGTAAATTTTGGGTAAATGAATAACGGTTATCAGACCCACGGCTTCTCCCATGGAAATGTGGCCTTTGTATAGGATATTGAAGGTCCAAAACACAGCCGCCATGTAGAAAATGACATCACGAAGGAATGGACGGGATGCCACAGTGAAAGGTTTAATCAGAGCAATGCTCCCAGCTACCACTGTTGTAACAAAAATTCCTGCCCCTAAAAAAAAAATCAGATAAGGAAAACACAGTACGTTATAATAAAGTAGGGAAAAAAATACCAATTCATGTAGTACAACAAATGGTCTATATTCATTGTTAATGAACATGTCAATGAATCAACATTAAATAAATGAACACATACTGAATACTATATACTGAAAAGCACCATAGATATAACAATACTACAGAGCACTTCATGTTTTTTATGGTTAATGAATCTGTTCACAAGACTTAAATGTGAAGTGTGTAATTTCTGCAGAAGCCAATAGAACTATATTTGTGAGGGCCAAATGTCCTCATTTGTATAGTGAAACACTATGACAACTGACTAGTGAGGACATTTTACTAGTCCTCACTAGTTAAAAAGGCTTATAAATTGGCCAAAGCATGTTTTTATTTAAATCTAGTGGTTTTTTTACATGTTTCTGTGAGGGTTGTGTTTAGGGGTAGGGGTTAGGTTAGGTGATAATATATTGAACACAATATAAAATCAATGGAACTCTATGCAGTGTCTTAACTATTGGAGTGAAACGTGTGTGTGTGTCTGTGTAAGGATATTTGGTGCATGTTCAAAAGTGCTGATCTCAGTTTAAAAGTGCTGATCTCACCAAACAGTGCTCCAACAGCAAGACCAGCAGTCTGAGGGTGAGAGAAAGCAGCCATGGCACTGAACACATCTGGAGCCCCATTTCCAAGTGCCAGGAACGTTACTCCCTGCTCTATTCCGTCATGGAAAATGATGAAGAAAAAAAAAACATGCCAACACCAAAACACAACCTCACAGCACCATTTTGGGCCCTTTCCAGTAACCAAAACACAAACAGATCACTTTGGATTCCACTCCGTCACACACCGCTTGACCACTACACACACCTCTCAGTCATGCACACACTTTAATGACTCAAACAGTACAACAGTCTCTTCTAGATCATGCACAAACTTCAAGAATAAACAGTATTACACTCTAAACAAACACTACCAAGAATAACACAGCCTTGGCTAACACTGTGAGCATATGACCTACAAACAGACTTATTGTTTGATATACTAGTTGCTTAGCATGTTGTAATATTCTCTTCACTCCAGGACTCAGGAGTTTATCACTGCTGTGATTGATAAGGACAAAGCAGAAGTCCACAGGAGGAGTAATTAACCTCCTCAACCTCTGCAAAATGAGGACAAATTACAAGGATCAGCTGATCTGGGTATTACTGTTCTGTCAGGTTTCAAACATTTAAAGGATACGGCCACATTATGAGTCAGTCTTAGTGAGGAGGAAATGGCTGAAAGATTTGGGCAGAAACTGAAAAAAATAAATAATATAATATAAATCAAAATACACATTATAAGCTACACACATTTTAATTAAATATTCTGTACCTTATAGATTGTAATCATTGTAAATGAATTTTGCAACCAAATGGTGAATTAACTGACTTTATGACCCTCAAAAAGCAGAACTTTTAGAAAAGACTCAACTCAAAATTATCCAGATAAATGAAAGTAGTTGTCTCTGTCACATGAGTAAATAGGGAAGTAAAACATAGGTCATGGCCAAAGACTCAGCTCGATTGGTATTGCCATGAGATCACATAAATAGACATGCTTCCAGAGTGTTACAATTATTATTTATAAGTTTTAATCTATTACTAATTTGTATCAATTGATGGACCTAATTATCAAATTAAATGCACAACGCAAATAGAATGCAATGTAATAAACATGCCAAATCATATTAACTCTACAAGTAAAGATTACACACACACACAACCAGCACTTAACTTATACCTAATTCAGTCAGGCTCAATTATTGCAATTCAATGATTACCAACGTACCAAGCTGCGAAGAATGTTGGTAATACGTGGAACATAAAATATGTCTCAGTGTTTATTTAGTCCTTTAAGGACAGTGGCAGCAGTGATCACCAGGCTGATTAATAACCCTTAAAGTATTTTCTCAAATACAAAACTCACAAGTCTGAAGCAATCAGCCCGAGAATGAGGAACAAAACAGACAGCCAGATTACCTGACAGGAAGAAAAGAGAGAGGGAGGGAGAGTTGACCAATATATCATCAAATTACAATCGAGACTGATGGATAATGATTAGTTTTAGTTGGATATGTAAACAAAAACATGTCACGCTCCACAAATAAACATGCACAATATTCGATTCTCTGTTATGTGAACAGTTCCAATGGAAACTGTAATTAAGGTGATGATACACAGGGCAACTTTTTGCAATGTTGCCGTCAACGGGCAACCAGATGAGACACAGGGCCCATGACCGATCTAAATTATCCAGATAGAAATGTATTGCCCATTTTCAATGGGAAAGTGCCCAAGCAACAATCGCTCGCCAAGATTGCCCATCAACATTGCTCAAAAAGTTGCCCTGTGTATCATCACCTTAAGTTTGGTGACTAAGCTAAATGTCCTTACATAGAGTATGATGACTAGGGGCAGCAGATTAGGTGGGAACAGACAAAAGGTGACCCAAGGGTATTTGATGAACCCTTCATCTGAAGCACAGTCCGGTGTATTCTTGACAAACTCACATCTCTGACTGGCAGACAGGTTCATCACAACATCACACTGCAACAAAAACAAAAAATGCAGCAGTGCAGGATTCATAGCAAATTGCCAATAGTTAAAAAGGGACACATACATAACGCAGAGTTTAATTATGGTAAATGGAGAGTGATACCTTTGATTACACTTTTATGAAGTTACTGCACATCCGAATACTGAATTAAATAGGTGTAGAGGTTTGATTTAGCAGTAATCTAAATATACATTGTCTATGATCGTATATTGAATAGAAATTTGGTCCACCTCACCTCGTCACCATTGCGGTTCAGTGTAACTCCTGCAGGTCTGTCTGAACTCCAGACATTCCCAGGAGCAACTACGTAAACAGATTTCTGGCAGCTGACACGATCCCATTGCAGAGCAATGGTGCAAAACAACACTAAGAGCAGAACACGCATTTGTACGCAGATACTCTTTCAACATTGCTTTTCAATGTTCAGCACTAATAGTTGAATTTTAGCGACAGCAGCCTCTTGGTTCTGACTCGGGTTTTTTTCCTTCCGTGTGATATACTCCATGTATGTGAAACACAATCTGTGGTTAGCTTGACCTAAAATAACGCAGGATTACACATTTTTAGTACTGTCACAAAAGGAAGTCGAGGCAACAGGTCTTTCCAGTACTTCCTACACAAACAGCGTGACGACGAGCTTTCTTATGCGCCCTCCCTCTGTCCTATGGTTAAAGAGAAGGGACATTTCACTATTTTTCCACTTAAAGGGATAGTTCGCTCGGAAACACATTTACATTTTGGGTGAACTAACCCTTTATATGTCGTTTTCTCTCACTAAGGACTTTGCGAATTGGCTTACAAGTTTAATTGCAATGTGTACGTGACCAACACTGTTGGTTGGTGGCCTTTTTTAACCCTTAGTGTGTGTCTTTTTAATTAGTTTTTCTCCCTCCTTAAAAAAGTGTTTTGCAAGATGGCACTGCTATAGAAATCATTTGCAAAATTGCAACATCTTACATAAAGTATGCAATATTCCTTTCTGACAAAGGCAAAGCTGGTTTGCTTGACTTTAGGCTGGATCCCAAATTTCCCAATGTGAAGGCTGCATCCTCCAAAGGCCGTATTTGAAGGCCGATTGCGTCACAGCGGCGCGACGAAGGCTGCAACCTTTTTTATTCTATTCTATTTTATTTTATTTTTATTTTTATTTCCTTTTTTTATTCAATGCCACAAGAACAAGAGGTATTACATATTCACAATATCACAATATTAGCTGCCAGGAAATACAAAAAAATAATAACTTTTTTACATAAAATCCAGTGCTTTCAAAGCATTACATGTTTTCATTGATTTTTTGTTTTTAGTTGGTTCCAAAAGATGTACATATAATGTGAAGTCATTCATAAAATGTGAAAATTTTGGTTTACCTTGAGCCCACTTCTTTTTATGTTTATGGTATTTTCCTAATAAAACAAATTACTGTTTAATATGTTGTTCTTTACATTCCAAATTGTCATTCTGAGTATAAAAAAGCACATTTAATCTACGATTGGTCAGCTCAATGTGGCTGGCCGTTATTCGAACTGCTTGAGGAAACGGTGGGTGGAGTCCATTTATTTGTGGATTTGTCTGCAAGTTGACGCTAGAATAGTTTCAAAATCCACAGATGCGTGAGGGGATTTACAGATGCACAAGAGATTCAAAAATGCGTGCAGTGATTTACAAATGCACAGAAAGCGGTTCACAAATAAATGCTAGGCAGAGTTGTGTTTGTGCCATAAAACACATTTGTAGAAAAAAAATGATTTGCAAATCTCATTTTATTTCTTTGTGAGTTTTATATATTATATATATGTGAGTTTTACTTTACATTTATTTGTGAATCTTAATCAATTTATTTGTGAATTTGATATTTTTTTGTGAATCTTTTTACATTTGTTTGTGAATCTCAATCTATTTATTTGGAATAATGCAACAATCCTAACCCCAGTTATTCTTCCTTTTACCAATGCACTACCTATATTATTCGCAATGGCGCCCTCCAGAGGTGAGTATAGGCACGACGACAGTATATTTTCGCCCTGGCTACTACATATCATAGTAGGACAGTACTGTATGGAGACATGAAGCAAAGTGGGAGAGATAGAGGGGGGCGGGATCAGGAAAAGTACAAGAGTTAGAATTCGAATTCGGGTAACCCAAAGCACAACGGTAGCTACGTCAGAAGCTGCCCGTGAGGCTAATCGGCAACAACTATAACATCAGTTTTGTAAATTTAAGAACCTAATTTTGTAAGAAACATGGTGGAACTTTTAAACTGAATTTTCTGAGAGATGGGATATTGATTATTTTAAACTTTGAATAGCCTAAAAATATTTTTTAAATGTTGTTTGTCAGTCTTAAGTTTCAGTGTTAAGCAAAAAAAGTTTAAAATTATAGCCTATAGTATTATTAAAGATAATTAGGACTAGTATTAGCCTACAATTAAAATGATATTGTTATAAGCATTACATAAGGATATTTTACAAAGAGTGAGTATAATTTACTTGAAACTTAATTTTGAAATTAAAGCCACCAAGAATTGTTTAGTCTTAAAACGTGTTCTGTAGCATTTATTTGCATGTCTGAGTAACGGTTCTATCTTTTTTCAATTAAATCATGTTCCTATTTTTTCAGTATGCTATACAACTTAAAACTGTATTAACCAACAGTTTTTAGATAAGAATGCAGCAAATGACTGATGCTCAAAAAAAGCTCAACACACATGTTTCGTCTGATTGCTCTATGATGTTGACCTGATAATAAAGGCTTCTTAAGACTAAGTGGCCTAATAGTTAACTATAAATAGTTTATGTACGTTTCTGCAAAGTTTCTCACGGTAAGTAAAACATTTGTAGACTCTAATATCTTTTCTAACAGACATGCCAACATGCCAAGTTTTGAATAAAAGTGTATTATAATGACAATTACAAAGCACTTGTGAGGTTTATATGCAGAATGTGATCTATGGAGAATGTGCTGAGGGATATTCCTGTAATACAGTTGGAGTTGCCACCTGTTTTACTGCTGAACACTGTTGCTAGAGAGCACAACAGGTGAGAAAATGCAAAGATTTCAGAGACAAAAGTGATAGCAAGGAATCAATCTCATTTTTAATTTCTCTCAGTTATTACACATACAGAAAGCGTTATATTTCTCTGCTTGTTGCAGAGTGGGACATGATTTAGTAAAAGCTGTGTGTTTTGATTTAGTAAATGATTTAGTAGCCTAAAAGCTGTGTAGTTCAAGTTATACTCTACATTGTTAGGACCAAATGTCCCCAAAAGGACAGATAAAACTGAAATCACCTTGTGGAGACCAGTCAACATCCAAAATTCAAAAGTGTGTGTGTGTGTGTGTGAGAGAGTGTGTGTGTGTGTGTGTGTGTGTGTGTGTGTGTGTGTGTGTGTGTGTGTGTGTGTGTGTGTGTGTGTGTGAGTGTGTGTGTGCGTGTGTGTTTGTGTGTGTTTGTTTATTGTGGGGGAAGGGAGGAGAGAGTCCCATTGGCTTAAGGAAAGATTTGCTTCCTTAAAAAGAATGGAGAAGCTGTATGGAAAGCCTATATAAACTCAACTGCTGACACTCTTTCCCTCTAATTTCATTTAAAGGTTCTGCTGCGCACTGTAAGGTGAGTCTCTATTATTCTGTCCATATCTAGGGTTTGCACTCTAACATTTGAGCATGCCAAAGACCTTCAGAACATCTCACTCGTGCTGAGGTCCTGGAGATAAAACATTGGCTGTTGCCTAAAATTATTGTAGAGGTTATGAATACCTTTTGATGTGTTCTTTGTAATCAATTTTGGTCATTTTTAACTTTTTAATGCATTGTAATGTCAAATGCTCAAATATGTTTAGTAGACCTCTGATTTATACTATCATTAAGCACATGCTGAAAGTTAGATATTTCCTGTCTTAGTTTATCAGCATTATTTATACATTCAAGCATACACTTTTACAAATAAAGGTTCTTTATTGCCATAACATTCATGGAACCTTTCCATTACACAAAAACACTGTTCATTACACTGTTTTTTGCAAGGGGGAAAAAAGGTTCTTTAGATTTTTAAAATGTTCTTCACACTAAGGAAAAAAGTTTCGGCAACACTTAATATGAAGCCATGAATTATAACTCCATTCATACTTAATTAAAAGTATCATAACTCATTAAGACCTATTCTGCATTGTAAGTCATGTAGGCCTATTTGGTTTTTCAGTGCGCATGCTCATAATCCATTATACACTGATTTATAAGTATTAATTAGCCAGTCGAATGGTTCCATGAATGTATTTATAAAGATGCAACCTGCATTGATAATGTTCTTATATTATAGTTACAATGACTTTTAGTGATTCAGATTTATTTCTGCCAAATAAGTTAATACATTGTTATTAATAGCTGTGTTGTGTTCTTATAAATACTTACTGTGAGTGATAATACAGTTATAAATACATAATTGATGGCTTTAAGTAAAGTGAAAACATAGGAAGCAGTTTTCCTAAAGCAAATGTTAAGATGTTAATAATGTTAATAAGTTGTTTATTTGGAAATGTAACTAATGAACAATAATTACTCTATTAAAATAATGGGGGGGGGGATTATATATCAAACTGCTAAAAGCAATATGCATATGGCTGAGAAACAGATTTTAACAAATCAAAATGACCATTCATGACCTCTAATAAAAACATTAGCCATTAAAGACATAACTGATACTAATTGGTACAGCAAACAAGTGTCTCTGGAACAATTTTATATTTGATCATTTATAAATCAGTGTATAATGGATTATGAGCATGCACATTGAAAAAGCAAATGCATGACTTATATGTAATTATACAAATAATATAAATGTAAACCTATAAACTAAACTATTAAACTATAACTGTTCTTATAATGCAATATACTGTAGATCTTAATGAGTCTTTATAAATATATTTATAGAATAGTACTTAATTATAAATACGGCTATAATTCATTATACGCATGTGCTTCATAGAAAGTGTTACCAAAGTTTCCTTTAATAACTAAAAGGTTTTGCGGAACTAAAAATGGTTCTTCTAAACCCCCTTTTGGAACCTTTATTTTAAGATTGTATCACCACATATTGCATATTATTACCTTCAAACACCTGATGACATAGGTATGGAGACCACTACTTATTTTAGAAAACAGTCCCAACTCAGTCCATGTCCAATCCAAAATCTTTTTTGGCAGGAAAAGTATAGAACTAATATAGTTCTTTAGACTAGCAGAGTATTTTTACAGTTGTGCAGGGTTTCAGCTGTTAGGTGTTGAAGCTGAGGAGATTCTTCAAGAGGCAGCGAGTTGTCTGTCAGCTGTCTCGTCTTCTGAATTGGGTGCAGACCTCCTACTTCCAACAAAGGAACACTAAAACAAGAGCACAAGACAACTGCTTCTCAAATTCAAACCCTTAAACATCAAACACTTCTTTGGGTTTTGACACACACCCATGTACATCAGCCGTCTCTCTTTCACATTATCCCAAGTCAAATTTAGACCTCCTGCAGGGCCAGTGACTGAATATAAATTGTTTCTATTAGATTGAAGGCTGCAACACCCCATCCTGCCACCCACAGGCATCTTCACCTTCAAAGGGAGCGCCACAAAGAGACTGGCAAGATGTCTGAGTATGTATTGAGTTAAAACATCATGATCTTTGTGTGCTGTGAAAATGATCATATAACTCATCGTCCTCGATCACTGAACTCATAAAATACATTTAGAGCCAAGCTCCAATCAGCTCATTTTGTATTTATTATTATATATACTAGCATACATGCCTAAATAATACAATTGTCAAAAGCACAATGCTTTTTGGAGTTCCATCTCTTGGTTATAATCATCGTATCGCAGTCACTGAATGATGTACTGTTCTGTGCTCTCTGAAATTGTAAACATTTGCTTTCTGATAGGAAAAAGATGTCGTCCAGCCGTAGGCACCATCTGAAGGTAAGGCCATCTCTTTCTTCATGAGATCTAGGCTATTTGAACTGTCAGTGACTCTCTTGGTAATTACTGTCTATGCTTCTTCTCTTCTTTGTGCTCCAGAGCTTGTTGCTTCAGATCGCTCATGGGCTTTTGGAGGAAGAGGCAGCTGAGGAGGATCAAGAAAAACGGCAATATATGGAAGATAACTGCCCTACTCTCTCACTGCCTGGAAGCATGCAGGATCTACAGGTACACAGAGAGAGAGAGAGAGAGAGAGAGAGAGAGAGAGAGAGAGAGATGCAAGCTGTAATAGAATCACACCATGCTTAAGAACAGCTTTATACAGGCTAAATGCCAATTCACACTGCATCAACAGGTGTCGACCAACGCTGACAATCACCAGATTACAGTACGCTACTTCTCTGACTTAACACGATCCAACAAGCGGCAATTGAACAAGCGCCGACCAACGGTAACAGACGCTAACAGGAGTAACACACTGATTTGGCAAAAACTGAAAAAGCATCTATTGAGTTAGACCCTTTCCTGGGTCAACATATTTTGTTGTTCCTGGGACAACATTCCTGTCCAAAATTGAATCTTAACCATTTAATCCCTACAATTAATCCTAACCCTACCCATAAGTTTCCCCTAAAATCAGAGGGAAATGATAGGTGAATAACACTGATGTAGAAGCACCTAACCCTGGTTGCAAAATCTGTTTGGTTGATTGGGATTGGGATGGGAACATTCCAATCAACCAACCAGTCACCAAGTGCACATAACTCAATTGTGTACTTGGTGAAATTGGTTCTGCCTATTGGGCTGATGCTAATGCCAGTGCAGTGTGAATTGGCCTTAAAAGCACACCATCTTGTTCATTTGTAGATATTGCTGTGTGATGTGCAAATGTACAGATGAATAGGCTATGTGGGAAAATTTGTGGGAAAAATCGGCATGTATCTTTGTGTGAAGGAACTGTGTAGGAAGTTGCACCAGCAGATAGATGCCATTGATGAACAAAGATACGATATGGAGACCAAAGTGGCCAAGTCAAACAAGGAGGTACTTCTTAATTGTTCTGTTCTAGTTATAAAAATGTATTTAACTTCTGTAATTCTAAAACTTAAACTTTTTTCTTGATCACTTGAGATTGATGATCTGAAGATAAAGGTTCAGGACCTGAAAGGTAAATTCAAGAAACCGGTTCTGAAGAAAGTGCGTATGTCTGCTGATGCCATGCTGCAGGCCCTGCTGGGCTCCAAACACAAAGTGTCTCTGGACCTGGACCTGAGAGCCAACCTCAAACAGGTCAAGAAAGAGGTCAAGGAGGAGGTGAGCACACACTAATAGCCTTTTAACAGAAACGTGCAATAAAAATGTGGGCATAACTCACACTCTTTTGGAGACTTTTACAGCAAAGGTAGTCAGTTGTTAAACATGCAGTCTAAGATAAAAAAAATGATGTATGCTGAAAATGATGAAAAAAGTGATTTAAATGAGAAGGCTTGTACTGTAGTTTTGAAACGGTGTACTTTTTCTGCTGCTACAGGAGAAGGATGCAGTGGGAGACTGGCGTAAGAACATCGAAGATAAGGCTGGTATGGATGGCAGGAAGAAGATGTTTGAGTCTGAGGCCTAAATCTTTTTTTCTTCAACAATTTTACATTTCCGCTCAATGATTTGTTCGGTTAGGTTGTCTTAATTCTTGCGGTCTTCTGTGTTAAAAGATAAAAAGATAAAAAGTGGTAATGTTCTCTATTGTGTGAAGTGATGTTACAGGTGGTAAAAGTAATATATGAAGGAGGTTTTGATGTACATGATGGTTGGTTTGGATGGAGGGTTGGTAGCTGAGGCTTTAAATTGATTAAAAAAATAAATAAATAACCTGACTTTAACCCATTTGCAATTTCAACAAATAAATTGACTTTTGGTCAGTAAAACCCATTGAAATACTCAAAACAGTATTGAGAGTAGATTGCTGGGGGGTGGCGTGGGGGGGGGGGGGATTGAGTACAAATCAGAGAATCAAAGTTTTACACCAAACATTTTTTCAAATGTACACTCACAAATGGCCACTTTATTGCACACCTTGTGGGTACCGGGTTGGACACACTTTTGCCTTCAGAACTGCTTTAATTTTTCATGGCATAGATTCAACAAGGTGCTGGAAACATTCCTCAGTATGTCTATATTGACATAATAGCATTGCACAGTTGCTGCAGATTTTTCGGCTCCACATCCAAAAGGTGCTCTATTGGATTGAGAACTAATGACTGTGGATGCAATTTGAGTATAGTGAACTCATTGTCACGTTCAAAAATACAGTTTGAGATGATTTGAACTTTGTTACATGATGCATTATCCTGCAGGAAGTCGCCATCAGAAGATGTGCACTGTGGTCATAAAGGGATGGACATGGTCAGCAACAGTACTTAGATAGCTGTGGCATTTAAACGATACTCCATGGGTACTAAGGGGCCCAAAGTGTTCCAATAAAATTTAATCACCACACCATTTTATCACCACCATCAGCCTAAACCGTTGATACAAAGCAAGGTGGATCCATGTTTTCATGTTGTTTACACCGAATTCTGACCAAATTCGTGCACTGTTTTTGCCCTGTCAATGTATCTTCTATTGCCCAATTTTGATGAGCCCATGCGAATTGTAGCCTCAGTTTCCTGTTCTTATCTTTTAGGAGTGGCACCTGGTGTGATCTTCTTCTGCTGCAATAGCTTCAATGTTCGATGTGTTATGTGTTCAGAGATGCTCTTCTGCAGACCTTGGTTGTAATGAGTGTTTTTTTTTTTTTTGAGTTACAGTTGCTTTTCTATCAGTTCGAATTTTAACTAGTCTGGCCATTATACTCTGACCTCTGGCATCTTCGCCCACAGAACTGCCGCTCACTAGATGGTTGTGGGCATGAAAATCCCAGTAGATCAGTAGTTTCTGAAATACTCAGACCCATCTGGCACCAACAACTATGCTACGGTCAAAGTCACTTAAATTCCCCCCCCCCCCCCCCCCCATTCTGATGCACATTTTAATTAACTGTCACCGTCTAACTTTACTTCAATATATTACTATTAAATTCTAATTTAATCATGACAAACTATATATCGTTGGAAAGGTCTAAGACTCCTAAATAGATATTTTAGCACTGTTTTTTATTAGAAATTATGTAGGAACAGTAATAGATGAATTTATGACAAGAGTGTACCTCAAAAAATCTACATCCTTACAGGAGTTTCTGACCTTTGTCACAAAAAGTCGACGCACACACTTTTAATAATTGAAACTTTGTTCATAATAAAAGATATAATCTAGTATTTGTCAATAAAAAAATATAAAATAATATTATCCTCTAAAAAGTATAATATATATTATAGGCCTATATATATAATTTTTTTATTATTACATCACATATTTTAGTAGTTATCATAAATTAGGTATCATTTGAAAGCTTAGGAACTCAGAACTCATCCCGTGAAAACCATTTTGAAATTGGACGTTGCGTTACCATAGAAACGGTACTCTAAATTATTTTATTAGGCTCCTCCCCTTTTGGGCGTCATCATGTTTCATAATTTATTATCAAAACCTTTTCTAATCTTGACAAAGCACATATTGTCAGAAAGGTCTGAGACTCAAGGTTCTATATTTAGTGACAGAAGTGATATTTGGATAGAAATGTATTAATTTGTTATGGCAGAATCACACATAAAAAAATTTAGTCATTCACTATATCATAGCTACTTGTTCTATTGTCTGACAAAATAATATAGATGAGAACAGCTGTATTGGGCATTCGGCTAAATTATATTAGGCTATATTATATTAAAATACAGAATGTGAGCATGAATTTAGAGAGAAAACACATTAGGCAGACAGAACGCAAGTACGATGTGATGACGTCATGAATATGCTAATTTGTGTATGACGTAATCTAGCGACTTTTAGGGAAGGCGTTATAGCTACTTTCCTTTGAAAATAGTTGGCAACACTGCCCTGATGATGATAGGCAACGAGTGTATGAGAGGACCCAAAGTTGTTGTACTTCAGTGAGACTGAAATAGAACAGCAACCCATGACCTCTAGTGGTCACAAATGAAAATGGGCAGACTGTCACACAAGTAGAGTCTTGCCAAAGCCCGTCTACGGAAAGCCTGGCCACTCCCTAATAAGTGCTATTGTACCGAATTTTGGTTGTAGTTCCACCAGAGTTCCACTGGGGGGCGATCGTCCGAGTGCAAAATGAATGGGAGTCTATAGGGCTAGACGGCTAAATTTGTCTCTTTCACCCGATTGCCGTTGAGAAATCTCAGATATGAATGTAGGTTTTGCAAGTTCAACATGGATTATAGGTCGAAAGTTGAATGAGCGAGTACTTATGTCCTTTTGATATCTTACAGGTTGAGTTGTTGTTGCCCATAACACGCTAGCATTCTGCTAATGGACGCTGATTGGTCAGTGAAGGACTGATTACGACCAGAGATACGGCTTGATGGCATCGTGGCATCCGAAGCGGGACCAGAATGTTAAGGCGGACTTAACTCTTCTAGCACGTGTATTTACCTGTCAGCTGTGTTGTCGATGCCTCGAGAGAAAAGAAAGAGCAGATCGCGAAAGCACCAAAGTGACTGAAGGATTGCCGTAAAGCAGTTCTCTGGTTGTACGATGTGTATGACGTCATTGACATTTTAAAAGACTTTTTAAAGCAAATAAGTGACTCTAAAAAATCTAACACCCAGTAATCTGTAATTTCTTTGCATCTCCTTTCGAAAACAACATTCAAATTACTAGACAAAAAAATTATATCCTGAGAAAAGTGGATTTTTAGGGGTATATCTCCATAGACCTCCATTCATTCTGCACTCGTCCTGTGAGCGCCCTCATATGGACCCAGAGTGGAACTGCAACCAGTTCAGAACCCGGAAGTTTACTGCGAGTGAAAGTTCTCCCCATATTATACATTCTCTGGTCTTGCCTTTTTAAATGTAGAAATAAGCTGTATAGCGTCACACACAGAGCAAGATTTGAAATCTCAATAATCTTATTGGAAAATAATCTTAATTTTTGTAAACAGGCTTTATGTTATGCCTTTATTTGCGTATTTTGCGTATTTTTCCTTATTCCATTCTTTATATTTTCAAAAGAAAAAATATATATAGTTTCAAAAGAAAAAAAATATACATATTCAAAAGAAAATATATATATATTATACAGTACGGCATCATGTCCGATGAGTTAAACATACTGAATCCATAGTAATTAAAGTAACTATTAAACTATCAATGTTGGTGTCCACCTATACTGCTGAAGTGTGATGTATATAGGCTACACTGGCATAATCTGACGACATCCTCACATCACGCTCTTTAAAATATGTACATTATTTTGACCCACCATGTGCTGTGGTTATTAAAATTATTTTCATTATAATAATATAATTATATTATAGTTAGGCGGTTTAGTTTGCAATTATAGTGGAGACTTGTGTGCTTATCTCCACTTCGGTACTGAAGCCTACCTTTTTATTATCTTATTGGTATATATTGGTTATGAGAAGTGCCTGACAGCACTGTTAGTGGCCCTGCAATGCTATTGTTTTGGTGTGTGTGTGTGTCTGTCTGTCTGTCTTTGTGTGTGTGTGTGTGTGTGTGTGTGGTATCATCTTACTCCCCCAGGGAAGCATCACATGACTGGTTAGCTTTCTGCTGATTGGAAGAGAGAACTGGAAAAGACAGGAGAGAGTTTCAAAGCTTTGAATGAAAAACACATGGAGAGCGACAGAGGAAGCGAGTGAGTGGAAGAGAGAGAGAGAGAAGAGAGAGAGAGAGAGAGAGAGAGAGAGAGAGAGAGAGAGAGAGAGAGAGAGAGAGAGAGAGAGAGAGAGAGAGAAAATCTTGCTCAGTGAAAGAGGGGGAGCACATTCACACCCTTTAGGGGACTCATAGGAAAGGAGAGAGAATCAGAAAACCAGTCAGATATCGTATTCAGTCAGTGAAACAGAAACATGTCCAGCTCAATCCTGCGAAGACATTCCAGCAAAAAGGGATTAGATAACCTCAAGAGGTGAGATGTTCTTTGTGTGTGTGTGTGTGTTCGTTTGTGGCCATTTGGTCAGAGGTGTAGTCTTTGAAATACAGTCACACCAGTTTTTTTTTTTTTTTTTTGCCTCTAAATGGAGTATGCTGCAGTTCATTCAATCCTGTTTTATGAATCTTGACTTTTATAACCTAAATGATGACTTTTAAACTCTTATCATGCTGATAGTAAAGATCTGTTTTATCTAGAAGTGCTGGGTAGCACCAGACTGTCATTAGGACAGTTTATCAGGCAGGACAGGGGGGTCAAGAGGGGAAACAGAGCATGAGTTCTTCTGCTGTTTATCAGTTCTTCAGGGTGTTTAGGGGGAAGGGTTCAACTTATTGTCAGTTGTTTTGCCGTCTCTCTGTATTTCATACAAATTTTATAGTCAAAGAATGTACGGATGCAGATATAGTGAGACCCAAATCATCAGGGCTTCCCATGTGTATTGAGGGTAGATTATTGTGTTGTTTCATAGTCTTGAGTGATGTCATGAAATGATAATGTGTCTGTCCTCGAGGAGGTGTCTGTAGTTAAAGTAAAATCTGTCCCAAAGCCGTCCCAGATGGCTGCTGTTCACACGGCACATGGTGAGTCAATTCATGACATCATATGGAATGGCAATGACAGGCTTCAATAGCTTCTTTTATTACTGGAATTTTCCTGAGAGTGGTGACATCATCAGATCACCCCCTTCTCTAAATCTGCTGGATCTGCGATACAGAGCGGCCCCCACCCACTCTGCCCTAAGGACCTGGAGATCCTCTAAACTGAGCTGGAAAAATTTAGCCTTTTTACCACCCAGCCACTCACACTGGGTTTATTAAACAAAGGAAATAGTGCAGTTATTATTGATGTTATGGGTTTAGGCTATACTCTGCTTTAATGCTTGCTATGTTCATTTACTCACTCAGTATGATATGCTTTGTAATAGATTCAAATTTGTAAGCAGAATGTGATGAACAGTTTGACTAACTCTGTTTTTAGCCATAACAGTCAAGAGATGTATGTGTTTTTCTTCTTCCGTGTGTCCATGTGTAACATAATATGATCATGGAATTAAGATTTACTGAACTACTGTTTACTTGGAGAAGGATATTCACAATGTTTGTTTGATATGCACAGTAGATAAACAGAGTTCAATTAAATACAGTTGCAATTAGAACACCTTAGTTGCTTATTTATAGGACAGATTAAAGACAATATTATCAATCAGTGCATCAGTTCCCAACTTCCCAGAGGTGTGTGTAATGTGTATAGCAGGATAGACTTTAGTAAAACTTGTGATTTAATGGGTGATTGTGGAAAACTACGTGGCAATCACCCACCTCTGCACAATTATTGTAAATATTTAGTAAAAGGTGTTGTTCCTGTTATTTTGTCTAGTCACTATAATGTCAGCCCCCATAAAGGAAGCCAGTGAGCCATTTCCTGTCAGTGTGAACCCTGCACTTCCTGTCCATGTTTAACTTACTCCCTGTCCATCTCTGACCCTACCTTCTGTCAGATGACCCTTATCATTGTCATAGTCATGATGATGCCCTTGTTCTGAAAATATATACATATAAGCTTCTGTTTACCTTCATGCACAACACAAATGCAGCATTCTTGATTTAGTTATCTTAATTTTTAGTAATTAAAAACATAGTAATTGTGAATGTTGTTATTATTATTCATGTCATTATGTGTTCCATTAATTGTTTTCGTGTATACAGGATCACTGTTCAGCGCAGTCTGGAGGATGCAGAAGAAATTGAGAGAGAAAGACGACGGCGTGCAAGAGCCAGTACCTCTACTGAGGCTTCTCAAGCTACTGCACAGACTCTGGACAACCAGTTAGTTTCAAAAACCTAAAAGCATACTCCAGTCTTCATCAAATACTTAAAAGAAACTGTGTTGTGTGTATTTGTTTTGTTTCCATGGAATCCCAACCCCCAGATTGTGGCTCAAACCAACTTTCTCTGTCTCACTCATTGTGTTATGTTAATCTGTTTGTGAGTTTGTACGTGTATATGTGACAAGACCACACCTGTTCTTTTGATTTAGTTACAGAGTCTGTTATTCTATTCTATTCTATTCTATTCTATTCTATTCTAACAGACTCAACTGTTGTAAGTAGACTAGTTCTTGTATTGGTATCTTAGTGAGAGGCAATTCTGAAAGTGTTTCACTGTTTGTTAGGGGTCAGAATGATGTGGTTTCAAACTCTCCTCCATCCTCTTTGGAAGAGGACGAAGGCTTCAGCGATTGGACACTTCTGAGCAGGCGCAAAGAGGAACAAATGGAACATAAAGATGTTAAAACACATCTCAACGGCTCTCGTCCCTCAAAACTGCAGCTCTGTTCCAGCTCTGCTCAACATAGTAAACTGCATGATTTAAACATGTATGACAGCACCCCAATTATACAGACTCGACCCCCATTTTCAAATCAGCAAAACCTGGATGAGGATGGTGATGATGAAGACTGGGGTGCCAGAGAGCAGGAAAGAAGGGCTAATATTAAGGCAGCAGAGAGGGAGGAGGGAGAGATCAGACAGTGGTGTGCAGAGGAGGAGGATCCGAGAAGGATGAAAGGTCATGAATCATCTTTCTGGAAAAAACAAAATCAGAGCTGTAATATGGATGAGAAGGTACAATATTTAAGAAAGCATTTAACCTCAACTCAGTCATGCGTCAAAATCAGTCTTTCAAAGGTGCCTACTGTAAGTACTTCATGCAGTGAATATACAAACTTCTGAATCTTTTATTTTCACAGAGAGAAAAAAAGGTAGAGATGAAGATATCCTACACCTCCACAGTCCTCCTCCAACAGAATGGGAGACAGTACAGCACAGATAGACAAGAGGGGAGGAGAATACATGACAGGTACAGGCGTAGACAGGCACACACTTCACAACAATACAGCTCAGTTTGGAAAAGACTGCCATTATTTTCAGAGCTTCAAACACATGAATGTATTTAGGTAATTCTTGTTATGCAGCACTTCTTCAGCTTTTAAAGCTAAAGCTTTAAATGAACTTTAGAAAATGAATATGCTTGTGTTAAAGGCTGTTATTGTGTAAATATGCTATAAAAGGGATTTTAAATTATGCTTGGCTCAAGTTAAAGCTTTTGAACTTTATTCATTATAATTATTTACTGTTGTAACCTATACCTAACAGGATGGAGACAAATATCTAGGACTGGTTACATAAAATGCTTAGACAAGTCTTATAAGTTAGTCATCTAATTTTTTTCATTAAGACTTGTCAGAACTTTAAGTCAGTTAATTAAAAAAAGACACTGTCTTAACATTGTGGGTGTGTTTATGCAAGTAGCCACTTAAGCTATCTATTGCTCATTCAGGGGTTGAGAGTTAGTTTACATGAGGATGTCAACTTGAAGTTAACTTTAATCATTTTTAAATTGAGCTCTAAATTACATTTTGTGACGAGCTTGTTCATCTAATCCTGTCAATCACAATTTTAAAGCAATATGTGACTGCTTACCTCACTCGTCACTCCCGTGACTGCTATGAAAAATCATCTGACATGCTATATGGAGACACAGTTTGAGAACAGTGTGCCAATGATTGGGCAGCAATAGAGTGGGCTCTGTGTTGAGAAATGACATGATAAAATCATAAGTTTCACAACTTCCCCAGAACTAATGTCCTTCCTGAGTTCAGCGCTTTTAATCTTACTCAGAGAAGTGAAGATACAGAGTAACATGGACACAGTCGATTCAACAGCTCTCAGCAGTCCAGAGAGGTAAAAAAAAACTGCATTCGAGGTAGAATACTTTTTTCATGACTCATTTCCCTTTCTCAATCTTGTTATATTTAGTGTGTCAGAGGAAGTGTTTGTGAATAACAGTGAAGAGAACCAGCAGCACAGAGAAACAGAGGATCAGACTCATGAGGAGGTGCAGAGGATGATGAGAGAGGAGGAGAGAGAGAGGAAGAGGAGGGATGTGGTGGAGAAGTTAAAGAGGTTGAGTATATCCAGCGGAGATCCAGAGGAGCCTTTCAGTCCTCTCAGCCCCAGGAGCCCCTCCTACATGGTATGACATCATCACCATCAGACACCTCACACCTCAAAATGACATTATAATTAAAGATTTGCACACATGCTTGTTAAACAGTATTCAAATTAACATTAACACAGTTTTTAATTGCTGATGACCTGGCATCATTATCTAAATCACAACGTTGACCTGCAAAACAAATGAAAACATCTGGAATGATTCGTTTTATAGAGTGTCAATGACGTTTACATTAATGCTTTTTTGCATGTGTTGGTCTGAGTTAGGGCTGTCCTGCAGAGTTTAGCTTCCACCCTTATTACAGTTTTTTCTAATTGCTTACACACAGTTTCTGAAACTATGGCTTGTCAACTATCCAATTCTTGTCAGATGCGAGCAAAGCATCTGATTTTTGTGCCAGTGTAAGTGCACAACAGGAACAGAACAAAACTGCACATGCGCATTGGCTGGACCATCTGGAAATATAAGTTTTAAATGCTATTTGAGCATAAGAAACTAAATTTATGGGACAGTTTGTGTCAGAATTTTGAAATATTTTATTTAAATGTGAGTTCTGCCAGCAGTTTTTGTTATTCTTGCATGCCTGAAAATACGATGCAAATATGGCCACCAAGTGAACTTACTTTATTTGAAAGAGACTTCAGGAAGTATTAGAAACTTTTAGTCAGGTTGGTTGGAGCTAAAGTCTGCAGTAAGGTGGCCCACTATGAACAAGATTGGACACTCTGCAGAGACTGGGTGATCTTGTTTGTGTCTTCATGTGGGGACAAATGTCTCAAATAATAATAAACCTGAAAAACATATAGGGACCTTTTATGAGGAAATACCTTGATGAAGAAAACATGTTTGTAAAGGGAATAAAAATTTGTTATGCAATTATACAGTTTTTGCAGTTTTTTATTTTTTTTGCTATACAATTTGGTGGTGTTTCCAGTGCAGAAATGGCTCAAATCAACTTTATGAATAATAACAGATAATGGTTTGATAATGGTAGGTCCTCTGCCTGATATATGACAAAACATGTCTTTGTGCATTGTGCTCAGTGGTGTTTTCACTCTGTAATTATATCTGGTGTCTTCCATGTGCTTTTTTCGTGACTCCTACATCTCATGCGCTATGTATGGTTCTCATATTTTCATTGCAATGGTGTGGGTTGAGGGATAAAGATGACAGAACATGAAGCATCTGCTTTACATTGCTGAGGTGCTTTGTATGTGTGTGCTGTCTTTGCTTGCTGGTTTCAGGCTGAGGGTGAGGAGTGGCAATCAGAAGGTACAAGCTCGGTGAGTTGCTTACTATGTGCATGTGCACGTGCACGATAGTATCGAATTGTACGTTTGAGTGTTTGTGTGTGTCTGCTAGTACTGTGCACCTTACACTTGCTTTATAAAGCTGTGGTTATAATTTCTTTGCATGTGTTTCGTTTATGTCCACGATCATATTCCCTTTCATCTTACTTTTACAATGTTCTGAAAAAAACTGATCCTGATAAAGTTTAGCATTTAGTGAACCATTTTTTTTATGTATAAACGTTTATGATGACTTCAATGCCCCAAATATATCCATGTGCACGACTTATTTTAAAGGCAACAGATCAAGTTCTCAAAAGCACAGGCACATACGGTGATGACATTTTAAAAACACAGGAAATGGGTGGCAGGAAGACATTTTGTGAACAAATGTATCCTATACTGTTGGGCAAAACTGAACCTTTTTGTGGAAGAAAGTGCAACCAACTACAGGGATTTACAGGCTCAAAAAAGCCAGATACAGGGATTTACAGGGTCGACAAAGCCAGATACAAAGCCTCCAGCAATGAAAGTATGAAATAAATCTGCTTACAACATCAATCGGTTGAACTGCTTTTCAGTATTGGCTCAAAATCTTGACAGAGTATTACTACTTTTTGCAATCATTATCTGTTACCCAATTAAGTTGCACTTATTTTTCACTTTTTCCCTTTTGCCTGGAAACATTGCACACAATATTGCCATAAACATTTTCATGCTTATTACTGTAGGAATTCACACATTTTTTTAATCCATTTACAAATAAATGTTGCTTTACTCTACAGATTACTGAGAGGACTGAGTCTCTAAACCGCTCCGTTAAAAAAAAGTAAGTAAAAGTAAACAGTAAGACTTCAGAAACACACATACAGATTGAGATCAATGGATACACGTGATTTATTGTACGATTGTAAAAAAAAAAAAAAAAAAAAAAAAAAACATTCCCCTCAAAGTATGGAATATGAGAAGCAGCAGGGGCAGGATTGTTTTTCTGTGCTGTGGTATGACATCATGGGTTCATCAGTATTTTCTGTTTTATCAAAACATGTCACATGAATGATTCATTCATGAATGAACAGCTGTTTGAAACATGGTTCGCCTTTCAGGCAGACATGACATGACATGTTTCTCTCTATGTATCTTTCTCCTATTCACTAAACAGGAAATGATGAAGGATTGTGTAGTGTTTTTTTTTTATATACATGTATCTCAAAAGCCCGGCTATTCTTTTCCACATTGTTTTATCTTGGCATGAAGTATAAACAAGATACTTCACAGTGCTTTTGTTTGTATCTTACACTACTTTATGAGTCATGATCCTCTTCATGTCACTGCTTGTTCTGAGATGATCTGTTTCTTGGAAAACAATGGTGCTTTAGGTAATATTTCATATGTTTGTGAAAACAGGAACAGCATAAAGAAGACACAGCCTCCCACAATCATCTCAAAGTTAGATGGCAGATTGGAGCAGTACAACCATGCCATTGAGGTGAATTACCTTCACATGTGCTTGTATAATGTCAATTTCATTGTTAGGCTTTTTGCATATTCCTCTAAACACACCTGCACAGCTATTCTGCTGCTTTTACATTCATTTCTTTACACATGCAGGTCTTCTTACCACACCCAGTGCTTACGTACACCTGCTCTGATGTTTACCACTCTGATCTCACTGCTGGGGTGCATTCGGACACCCTGCATGCCCAGGCACCTCTTCTATTAGTCATACTGACTCAAACTATTGTGTTCTTAACCCGTCCTCTGTTTTCCTGCCACCTAACTGTCAGGAAGTGTGTAAAAGCCCCATGGCAAATGTGTGTATAATGGATCCAGGTGTTACTATGCTTTTGTTGCTGAGAGTTACACAGGTGTTTTATCACATAGTCTCTGCTGTGAATCAGATAGCGTAATATTTCCAGTCATAGTGTGTGTTTTTGTGCGTGTGCAGGAGTGCTATAAAGAGGGGAACGTAGTCAAGCTAATGGATGTCCCAACATCACCAGAGCCTGTATCTGCTCGGAAGACCCTGTTTGAGGCGGGGGAAGCCTGGAATCAGAATTCAGCAAGGGCTGTGTCCGCTAAGGTTCATACGGTCATGTTTATCAATAAAATATTTATGTCTGTTAAATAGTTCACCCAAAAAATGGAAATTCTGTCACCATTTTCTCACCCAAGAATGTCTCAGTGTTCTTTCTTTCTTTCTTTCTTTCTTTCTTTCTTTCTTTCTTTCTTTCTTTCTTTCTTTCTTTCTTTCTTTCTTTCTTTCTTTCTTTCTTTCTTTCTTTCTTTCTTTCTTTCTTTCTTTCTTTCTTTCTTTCTTTCTTTCTTTCTTTCTTTCTTTCTTTCTATACAATGAAAGTCACTAGGGTTCAGTGTTGTTTTAGACCCCTCTGACTGTCATTGTATGGACAAAAATATATTTTTTATTTATGTTCCACAAAAGACTGTCATACAGGTTTAGAACAACAATATATGAGAGTAAATAATGATAGAATATTCATTTTCTGTGAGAAGTGCCAGTACACAAAAAGAGAAGCCTACTGCGTAATTCCAGGTGTTTCCTTCAGTTGCAGCACAGTCAGTGGGTGAGTAAATGGAAGTATAAATGATGACATGTTACTCTGATTCAGGATACAGAGGGAATGAATGTGGGCGTGACAGATCTAATTAACCAATGGGTGAAAGGAAACTCTGATGTCAACACCAAGAGCCCCTCCTCCAAAGCAGCTGTAAGTTTATATGGGTCTCTGAATGTTAATCACATAGTTTCTTTCCTGAATCCTACCAATAGTTAATTTCCTTCTGAATCTTTTGTATCCTCTGTTCTTTTTCTTCAACTTTAGTTCTCTTCTTTCCACTTTTTCTTGTGTCTGCTGTTCTTCTCATCTTTTTCAATAAGGTAAACAATTCCTATCTCTCTTTTTCTCCATGAGTGGGTGGATTTAGGTGGTTTCTCACTCTTTCAAAATGTCAATGGGGTCCACTGGGTTAAAGTCCAATTGCAATAAACTATTGTTGAAGAGTTTTAGAAGACGCCAGCAATTTTAGAATATCTGATGTCTGCTTTGTTTTTGTGACTTTTTGGCTTTGGACTGCTGCTGTGTATGTATATGTGTTTTCTGGATATAATCTATAGAAAATATAAAAGATTTTGTATGGTTAAAGTTCATGCAGTGGCAGGTCATCTGATGGGAGAGATCCCTGAATAGCCTGTTGTTCAATGAGGCCATCTAGTGGTTTAGGCCTGAACCAAAAAAAAAAAAAAAAAAAACATTAATCCTAACTATGGCATTTATTATCTTTCTTTGTGTGTGTTAGTGTCAGGATGTTAAGGCTGGTGAGGTGCGTAACATAAAATCCATGTGGGAGAATCTGGGAGACAACTTGTCACAGGATAAACCATGCGCAAAGGTACATAAAAACTCTTTATGACACTAAACCATGAACAACCAGAGGCGGACAGAGTACACAGCTTCGTTACTTGAGTAAAAGTACAGATACCCCTTGCTAAATTTTACTCAAGTACAAGTAAAAGTACTACAGTCAGATGTCTACTTAAGTAAAAGTACTGAAGTACTTGTTTTTAAAAGTACTTGAGTATCAAGAGTACAAGAGTAAATTTTCTAAATATTGCATTACTACTGCCACAGTGTCGTGTCAAGTCATCTTCATTTATATAGCGCTTTTAACAATGTAGATTGTTTCAAAGCGGCTTTTCAAAGATAAACATATCATTTAAGGTAACAGAGATTGGTTTGGTTTTATAGTGGTTCTTGAATAATGTTATTTTCCAGCTAAAGTTAGTTTTGATTGATTCACTTCCGTCGAAATGATCATTTGTTATTAAATTAGGGGGCGCTAAGACGACGGCGTTCTCTCTAAACCGACTTTAAACTGAACCTGTGATAAACGCTGATGGCGTTCACATGCGCATTAAGAATTGATTCTATAGTTATGTGTGTTCGAATATATGTGTGCAGGTTTGTAATTCCCTACAAACCATGCCTAAACAAACTACTTTTCTTTGCCTATAAATTTGATACAGAATTTTATTTTATCACTTCGGGGTAGGTACGCGAACCGTGCTTACATTTATATACAGAAACGTCCTACATGGAGTTATGAAAAATGTTAATGTTAATACCTTTGATAATCTTAAAGGAATTGAAAGTTAATTCAAGTCATTTCATCTTTTTACCATGTTGCTTTATTTAACATTTCTCACTTGCCCACAAGGCAATGCACAATGGCAACGCTCTGACAAACCTCTGCTAGAGTTTTAATGGATTTTTTGCACCCACATTTGAACCCACATAAATCTGACCATGGAGTTTACTTTGGCGTCAGTTCAGAGCTGAAGGTGAAGGTGATTTGCTGATAGGCTGTCCCAATCAGTGGCGCCTGCACAATCCAATCACGTTTGAGAGGGAAACAACAAATTGAGGGTTTCCGAGATTTTTTTTTTCCTTTTTTTTTTTTTAGAAGTAACGGGTACTCACGGTTATGGATAGAAATGTAGTGGAGTAAAGAGTACAATATTTGCCTCTCAAATGTACTTGAGTAAAGTCATGAGTAATCCCCAAAAATGATACTCGAGTAAAGTACAGATCCCTCAAAATTGTACTCAAGTACTGTACTCAAGTAAATGTACTCCGTTACTGTCCGGCTCTGTGAACAACCCATACAGAAACCTTCTTCTAAACTGCTGTTAGGTTAAGGTTAGGTTAATTGTTCATAAACAACCCATAAACAACAATCAGTATCAGTTCTTATAATCATCATTTGAGTTTGGCTGTTCACATTGAGCACAGGCTCATTATCTTGCATTTGTAAAGTGTTATTTTAGATTTAGTAGTACTTAAGTCCCCTTCACTTGGTTGTATAGGTTTAAAGGTTAATTTGATCTTTACCTTTTTAGGGATCATCTGGAAAAAGGTACAAATTTGTTGTGAGTGGGCATGGGAAGTACGAGAAGGTCTTCATTGATAATGACACAAACTAAGGATCAAGTAAGAAATTTATTTTCTTTATTCAAAATAACAAAATATAAATTCAGCATGTTTATAACTACACAGACATAATTCATGCTTTACTAGAGTAACTAAAGTATGATAATGTGCTGTACATTAGCTTGGTTGTATACCGCTGGCTATCTACGGAAACAAACACAATAATATGAAAATAACTTCTGGGTGTACACGGTAGAGTGTGTGTATGATGATTAATTGTTAAAGAGTGTTTTTTGTAGTTTCTCACTTTTCTAAATCATGACAATATATGTGATGGTTCCATTTGTAGTGTTTATTTAGGATATATGTAGCCAGTTCTCTTCTTTTGCAACAGAGATCCCTGAAGTACAAGGGCTGCCAAAATGATCATCTTATAAAGTGTCTTCTTCCTTGGAGCTCTGGGTAGTATTCAGTAAATGTCACATGCCTGCTGTCTCACCTATCAGTCTAATTGTGACACTGAACTACAAATGAATCCATAAGCATGAAATCACTTGCAACATTTTACTAGAAATGTGTCAGTAACTCAAATGGTTTTAACTTAAAAGAAAAGTAAAAAGGAACACATCTGAAACTAGTTTTTAGGGTCTTGTTTCATTATCAACATATTAAGATTTAAATTTTTATTCAAAATGTCTTTCCTTCATATTCTAGTTATACCTTTCCAATTTCCCTCTGACCTTTTTGAAATGAGTAGCACTGCCATCATGTCATATCTCATTCTGAGCAGGGCTCTTGACACCGCTCAGGACGTCACATTCTGAAACGCTCTATTCAGAACACGTCTGCTCGCACCACCCAGCTTGACTGACGTGAGCAAACGTAAACTCAGGATCCATCCACATTGCTCTCTAAGCCGCTTTCCTTTTTTGATCATTCTCATCATTACGTTTTCAGTCTTTGCTCACTTCCTCACTCGCCACATCCCGAACAGCTGCACCTATCAGTCGCTCTCTCAATGCAGGAATGACTAGGCCTCAATTTCTGCTGACCAGCCCCTTACTGCACTGCTCAGAGCAGAGTGCAGTGTATAGTTTGTTTGTCTCGTCGTTGATTTCATGAAGAAAAAGGAAATTACATTTACAGCACTACAATACTACATACTTGGATAATTTTGTAGTTGAAATCAACTTTACATGTACATTTGAAATTCAAACATCTGCCATTATTTCTGTAGATGTACCAAATCCTTTGGCTGTTCTGTTGAAGTCTTTTGGCTCTTCACCTTTCTGTTTGCGATTCAGCAGCCCTCTTTCAAAGGCTGTAGCTATTTTGTTGAGAGGTTTTGCAGCTGCCTCCTTCAGCTTCCGGGCATCGAAGCGTGGGCTGTAGAGAAGGATGGGCAGACGGTGAACGAAGGATGGGACCAACTGGCCATCCTTCTCTATGTTTTTCTGCTCTTCCTCGGTTTTGTTGCCATGGATCTGCTTCATAATGTTCTCCTTTGTGGAAAACATATGAAAAAGGACAGCATCCCACATCTTTGTTACCTTGGGCTCATCTTTCTTTTTGACCACGTCCTGTCCACCTGATGACTGTTCTTTGTCCCTTGCAGACTTGCCTTTACCACTTATTTTTATATCTGTTTTCTGAGCATTTTGCTCTGCATCAGGCTCTGGAAAACTGGGGGCATCAGGTTCAACAACCATGTGCTTTTTCAGCCTTGTCCAGCCACTGAGTTTGGCCTTCAGGCCTTTGGGTTTTTGAGTATTCTTAGGTTCATTTAGTATCTTCTGATCATCTGGTGTGGGTTCAGAGGGAGTCTCTTTGCTAAACTTGCCATCTTCAGTGGCTACAGCCTCATTTTGTCTTTCAGTGGTTAATGAATCTTTTAAACACTTTTGAGGTTTTGAGGTATCAGACTTTAACACTTTAACTGTGATGAGATCAATTTTTGAGTCCTGAGCAGTTATATGTTGTGCCTTTACATCCATATTAGATGCTTTGGCTTCTGTCTGGGATTTAACACAGCTTTCCTCAGATGAAGAGAGTGGTAGAGATTTGGCGGCCTTGAGAAGCATGGCAGCAAGACTATTTTCTGCACTTGGAGCTTTACAAAAAGTCTTGACAATTGAACACGGTAAAGCCTTTTGAGTGTCAGATTTTATGGATTCGGACTGCACACTATCCATTTTCAATTTGGTGTCCTGGGGTATGTTAATTGATGGTTTGATTGCATTTGTTGGTAATGTTGTTGAATTGTTTGATTTAGATTCAATTTTAACTTTAAATGCAGCTTTGGAATCAGTGTTGGTTTTATTTGAGACCTGTAAGTCTGATTCCAAATCTATCAATGGGTCTTTTGTAACACCACAGATGGGTTTTAAGTCTTCATTGCCGTTGTCTTGTTTAGAAGATTTATCCATTGCCAAGTGCTTGACTAGAGCCTCAGAGTAAGGTGCAGGTGAAAATACCTGTCCATCTGAGGGAATTTTGGATGATATATTTCTTTTGTTTGGAGGGCTTGGAATAGATTTCACATTGTTGTCATGTTTCTGCATCTGCTGACCTTTGGTTTCTTCTGTGTTTTGGTTGATTTTATCTTTGGATTTCAAAGAGAGAGGTGTTGAATTTGGATTTAATAAAACTACACTTTTATTTGCTCCTGATTTAGAGTGAACTACCGCATTAGATGCATCTGATTTAAATGTATTAGAAAGTTGAGATGCCTCTGTTTTAGTGGGACTTTTAGTAAATATATCTGTTTTAGGGGGGCTTGGACGATTAAATATATCTGATTTGGGCAAAACTACAGGATTGGCTGCACAAGACTTATCTGAGTCTTCATGTCTGGTTATTTCTGTCTTTGAGTCTGTAAAGATAGATGAACCTAACCTTGATCGAGCTGTAGATTTAGTTTTCTCTGGCTTTAAAAGGGCTGCACGTTTAATATCAGGAGGGACTTTAATGTAACTTCTGGTGTCTGCAGATGGCATTCTAGAGTCTGTATTTACAGTGAAACCGTCATTGTTGTTTTTTATGATATTAATGTAACTTCTGGTGTCTGCAGATGGCATTCTGGAGTCTGTATTTACAGTGAAAACTTCATTGTTGGTGTTTATGATATTGTGGAGTTGATTGCCTGTAATGATGGCAGTAGAAGAATCACAGACAGCAGAGTAAGTTCCTAAATAACTTTTGGATAAACATGGCAAGGTTTTCTGCTCTTGATTTGCAGAAACGTGTGACTGCATCATTTTCACCGATGCAGGATTAAAACTTTCTGTTGGATATATAAATCTGTGTGCAGTCTCTGACTGCACTGTTTGCAGTGGGATATTTTGAACTGACAAGACATTTTTTGTTAACAATCCGGTTATATTTGAGTTCTGAATATTTGATTGCACCTGGGGAAAAGGGTAAGTTGGCATTTTTTTCCCCTCTGCTGCAAAAGGAGGGGTGGGGATGTCTGTAGATCCTGAATTTAGTTGTCTAGGAGTGTTTAGTTGTTTAGTTGCTACAGCAGTGGGGTTTACAATCATTCTTAAAGGTGTAATTTGAAGCCCATGGTACATTGCATCTTCAGGATTTAAAGCTAGAGGCCTTGGTTGTACTCCAGGGATTGTCTCTCGCTCCCTTAAACTTTGATCTGCTATTTCTGAAGTGGGATTATTGGTTTCGATTTCAGTTTTGTCAGTTACTAGTACCGTAATACTTGCTTGGTTTGTCATCGCGATTTGCGAGGGCAGTGCAGCCACTGAAGTTTTTAACGCCTTTAAATCTGCCAAGGATTTCTCTGCATTGAAATCAGATATAATGCTAAGCCTTTCTTGAGATGTCTCGGTTGGAGTTTTGGACATGCAATTCTCATATGTCATGTTTTTAATATCTTCTGGTACTTCAGGCTTAGACACAGATAGATCACCATATGAATTCATCTTGATTCCACCATAAGCAATATATTCAACAGGTGTCAAACCATAGTATGTTGACTTTCGTTTCGAGATGTTAATATCATTTTGGAATGGCTTCTGGTTGCCCACAAACCGTGCTGGTGGTCTTGGTGACCAGTATACAGGAGTACTGGGTGTTTGGTAGTTTCGGGAAGGTGCAGGCATGGATGTTTCCTGACTTGCATCTGTTGGAACAGACTTGGCTGGTGTCATTATACAGGTTTCTGAAGTTTCAGTTTTAGTCATTGGATACTCCTGTATAACTGTAGATGTAAGCACCTCACATGCTCTAGAGCTTGATTTACTAGCCTCGGTAGGGGTCTTAGATAAGGAAACTTCAAATTTAGAAATCTTTGGTGTCAAGCATTCCTCAGAATAGGCATGAGAAATGAGTGGTTTTAGTCCTGTGGCAAACACAACACCATTTGGAATGGAATTCGTTATTTTATCCACAGCAGTTTTTTTAAGGCCATCATCATGATCAGCTGCTGCACTCTGAGCTTTTACACTAATAAGTGAGGGAGGTTGGAGCCATTGATTTTGAGATATGGGTCCCTGATGGTTTTCTGTAGAGACTCTTGCCTCCATTGTGGAGGATAATGTAGAGTTGAATGCAAACAAGGGTTGATTATTTGCAGAAGCTTCAAAAACAGGTCTTACTGAGCTTACACGTGTATTCATCTGACAAGGTGGCGTTTGGAATTCATACCTTGTCCCTGAATTTTGTTTAACATCTATCACTGGATTTTTTGCAATAGATGGCGCTTCTCCCTGTAAAGCAGAACCACAAGTCCAGGAGTCTTGAATAGGGGGCTTTGATATCTTATAAAATGAAGTTTTTGGAGTATAAATCGTAGTTTGTGGAAAAGCAGCAATTTTCTCCATTGTGGAAGTCTTGACTTGTGACCCAGCTGTTTCCATGACGTGACTATTTGTGAGAGGTGTGTGAGTAGTGAGAGCAGGTGCAACGTTTTTATATCCTTCCACATTGGATTGGCTCACTGGAACCTTATAGATTGATGGTTGTGTCTGGGAACCCGGTGCACAGGCTGATGTCAAATTTGGAGCGGGAGGTCGAACTGTGGCCAAAGGGGGGGTTTGTATTTGCACTGAGGCTTGATAGGTCTGTTGTTCGCCGAATGTGCCATGCGTCATCCTTACTCTTGAGGAACTGGATTGAAGTGTTTGCCTGGAGGCTATCTCAAAGGATGAATCTGGGTCTGCGTCTGTGGCCTGCTCTGAGTCATCGTCAAAAAGGATTGATGAGCATGTGTAAAGAGGTGCTATCTGGTGCTCCAGCGATCGGGCAGGGTAAGAGTACGACTGTGCATACAGTGTCGGCGTGGAACTGTAGTGTGAGCTGTTGGTGGGGTAAAAGTATGGGGAGGGGGAGCGAAGGCAGAAAGGGCTGCTGGAGGAATATCGAGACTCGAGGGTCCTGCTAAAGAGAGGGGTTTCTGGAGTCCTTGGAGGTGTGGAGTGGTCACTGTGCTCCAGGTCAGGGCTGGCCTCATTTACTGGTGACAGGTTTGACCGGAATGGGATGGGTGTCTGAGAGGAAGAGCTGACTTTCTTTTTGGCACTTTTCTTCAGGAGTTTCTGCAGACGGGCATTGTCTCGCCCTGGTTTTGGCAGTATAGGGGGAGGGTACTGCTCTGGAAGCAGACTAGACTGACTACCATAACTTAAAGCCATCAGCATTTCAACACCTGCATTGAAAACAAGCCACAAATACTAGTATTAAAAAAACTCCAATTCATACTGAATGCTAACTTTGGTTTTAAACTTGATCTCTATTTTTCTTCATATTAACTGTGAATTTCACTCCATCGTCATGCTTAAAGAATTCAAATGTCTGGATTCCATTTTGGTTTAATTTCAATTTCTGAGTGAAAATTGTTTCAAAGTAAGCCCTACACATTTTTATTTTATTTTTTATATAACTTAAACAACAGTGTTATGTATTTGAGGCCTATTGTATGTCCAAACCCAGAAGCTAATTTGAAATTTTATTTTTACTTGAGGGTTATTTGCAGGGTTTACTTTTCACTCTTAAATTAATATATATAAATATATAATATATATTTATATGAATTAATAATATATATATATATATATATATATATATATATATATATAAATGGATTTATGATTTTATATATATTGATGTGGTTAATGCAAAATAACTGACGTCTCTCTATCTCTCTTTAGCTGGCTGCTGGACACAAAGATGTCTGAAGACAGGAGGCTGATGTGATCACCGTCCTTCAGTTATTGCACTGTTAAAAAAAATGTAAACCCAGTAAATTTGACTTTTATATTGTAGCTGCTGCCTTACATTGAGTAAAATCAAAGTGGTGCCAAAGCCACAATCACTTTGAATAATTGTACTGATGAAGAAAATCATAAAATTGGGAAAAAGTGAATTATTGTAACAAGGTACATATTTGTAAACAAGGATGCTGTTTTAATCACAAATGACAGTTACAGTGTGGTTATTAGTTACAATAAAATCACATTAATGTGTCAAACCTTAAATCAGGGGTGTTCAATCCTGCTCCTGGAGGGCCACATATTTAGTTCCAAGTTCCAACACAACTTCCTGCCTTAAAGTCTATAGTGATCCTGAAGACTTTGATTGGCTGGTTCAGGTGTGTTTAATTAAGGCTAGAGCTAAACTCTGCTGGTAGACCTTAAGGAACAGGATTCAACACCTCTTCCTTAAAAATAAGGATTTTTGTGAAAACAAAAGTAATTTACAGAAAGTAAATTCTCATATATATATATATATATATATATATATATAAATACACACACACACACATTTTGTCAAAATGTTGAATGATTCCTTTATAGCTGATACAAATTTTCTTTTAGTTTAAATAGCGTTTTCATTCTGAGCATTCTTACTCTCGATGTCCTGCTCTCAATTAGTTTTCTTTCCTCTCTTATGATTTTCTTTTAGAATATTGTCTCCATATAAGTGAGTAATATTCTGTTAAGTATAGCATTACACAGTCAACACATGTAAACCAATCAACCAAACATCTGTGCAGTGTAAGGTGTATTTGTCACAAATAAAACTCGTCAATTTTCAGGTGAGTGTTTTGTCTTACTGTTCATCCATACTGTTGAAAATATGTCCTCTTCAATTCCATACATACATATAGAATATAAATAGTAAGTTGTAGAATGTCTTTCCATGTTAACATTTAGACATCCTGCAGTTCACAGGCGTGTCAAAATACCGTGATTTTGTTTACCATGAACAAGTTTGTTTGTTTTTTTAGGGAAGTATGTTTGTCCTCTGTCAATATGTTAATATGCAGACATGATGCATGATGCTTACATATGACAGAATTTATTAAATTCAAACTCACCATTATACAGAATATCCCAAAAGTCTGGTCAATATTATAATATTCTTCTGCATACATACAGTCTGTGACTAACTCTGTATCTGGGTTACTTTAGTATCTGTGTGTATTCTAGTGCCTGTGTGACAGTAGTATCCCTGAAATGTGATCTTGAGCTGCTCTACGTTTTATTTTTGCCCACTGAAAGACTGCACATCCTGGAACCACAATAAGATAAACACGACCCCAGCCTCAGTTCTCACACAACAGCACAGAGGTGGAAAATACACTAACTACTTTCATTAGAATGCATTTAATAGTTATCTTATAATAAATAAGATAATTAGTTGTTTTTTTTTTATCTTGAATTACTGTGTATCTGGTTGACAAACTTTTTAACCACAGTGATCTAATTCCCTGCCTTTCCTTAGACATGCGAGATGTCTGAGTGCTGAAGACCTGAGACATGCCTGTTTGATTTAGGCTTTTAGCATAACACCTCTGTTCTATTAACAATTGAACGACTTCATGCTAAATCATTGTCTGTTCACTATTGTATATTGTAACACATACAATTGCAGTTTTTTTTTTTAATTAAATGCTTCAGGTAGGATGATCGTGCTATAAGCATTCATGAGACTTACAGTGAGGCCAGAAGAGATAGATGATGCTGATCTGCAAAAGATATGAACAGAATTAAAATCACTTAAGTAAGGTGCAAAAATGCTACACACTGGCCAGTCATGTTATATATATCAAACAAAGATCTTAAATGACAAAAGCAGCTTCCAATGGTTTTAAAGCAGGCACTTTGACACTAGTGCTAGTTAGCACAATGAGCAGAGGCCTTACGTCTCTCACAGAGCCATGCACAAGACAACCACTTACAGATCACAGATACACTGTTAATGAAAGCTAAACTGCATTTTTTGTTTTTACCTGTGCAAGTATTGCTGTACAATTAAGTGTGCGTCTGCTGTGTCCAACTCTGTGCGAGTGTGGTGGGGGAAGTTAGTAGAACAGAGCAACAGGACATGGTGACCTACCCCTTTTCCATGCCAAAAATAAAACTCATCGCTCTGAATTCAATCTGCACTCTGACAGCCAGTGAGATTTAACCAGCAGGGGCTTTCCACTTCACCTGAAACATATGTGCATGTGTTAGGTTATCAAAAGTCTTTCTCATTTGCTATCTTTGCATGCATTTATGATATTGAAGGCATGGAATTGCTGTGTTACAATGTATGCAGAGGTAATATTTTTAATATTCTGCTGATACATTTTGGTTGTGGCATGGGTGCAGATTTACATTTAAAATCGGCATGTAACAGTTTCAATAGTCTCTTGTGACATATATCTGGCTCTGTGGGTAGCAGGGTACAGCAAGAAGGTCCCTGGTTCAAGTCATTGGCGGCTGAGCCAGGAGTCCTTTCTGTGTGGAGTTTGCATGTTCTCCCTGTGTCTGCGTGGGTTTCCTCCGGGTGCTCCGGTTTCCCTCACAATTCAAAAACATGCAGTATAGGTGAATTGGAGATGCTAAATTGTCCTTAGGTGTGAATGTGTGAGTGTGTGAGCCATGTAATGGGGAGGATTGTGAAAAGACCTG